>CM060202.1:16237308-16599725 GCA_030562195.1 Nipponacmea schrenckii
CTGCAAGCGGCGGCTGTTTTCTCATCTCTTGAGACTTACTGTCCATTTTGGAGTTTATGAGATTGAAATCGCCGTTTATTATGAAAGTATCTCTCTGGCTGAAATGGAGCTGAATATGAGAGTGTACCTCGCTATAGAAGGAGCCCTTACTCTCATATTCAGGCGGTCCATAAATATTGATAATATGGAGATGATACTTTTCATAATGAAACTTGCAGTGTATAAATCTACCTTCTAATGATGGATTTTTAGAGTTTTTAATGAGTGTAATGTTGTTTTTTTATATAAAAGCGAAACACCTCTTGTCATAGAGATTGTCTCCAAGTCAAGAATATCTTGGTCGGAGACAATCCCAGTTTCCTGGAGGCAAACGAAGTCACACGAATCGAAATCTCGTAGGATGTTATGGATTTTGTAGGAAAATCCTCTATGAATGTTGATAGATGAGATTTTCATGATGTGTAGAGAATGGGGGAAATTCCGTCTTATCGTAACTCTTGTAGCGCAGAGTTATCGTTCTTGCGGGACGGTGTGTTTACTTCCGGTTGTCACGTTAGGAGCCTAGACGATAGACCGCGAATTTCTTAAATTGTATTTTAATTATGAATTCACTAGTTACATCCACGAAATCTATGTCCTTAACACCAAGAACAACCGTGGAAGATATTCTAAATTTCAACAAAACAGAAATACATCATTTTCTCAGGTCAAATAACTTGAAAATCAGCGGAAACAAACTGACACTTGCCCAGCGTGTTGTTGATGCCATAAGATCGCACACGATAAGTGGTTCTATTGAGAAGTCTGATACGGATATAGCTAATGTCAACCCGTTATGTGAGGACAGCACCCCTGCAATATCAGAGCTATCGTCGGGCTGGACCGGAAAATCTGTCAATTTCCCTAAAGTGACCATCAATGACATCGAGAAATACCTCCTTCATAGTAGCCACAGGACGGAAGATGCTGGTAAAATGCAATGTTATAGGCAGTATATCAGGGGATTGAATTTCTACAAGGAAGGCTATATTCATAAACTGATGTTGAATGAAATATCTGACAATAGCCAACTGTGTTATGTACGTTCCAAGTGTTATCCTTCTATGCAACAAGGTTTATATGAGCAGTGGATGTTGTTAACAAAAGAGGGTCCCTTTCAAGTTGTGAAAGCTAACTGCACATGTTCTGCAGGGTAAGTATATTGCCACTAAGAAGAAGGCCAAATAAAAAAAATAATTGGTTATAGCCCTTGCTCCTGGGAAAGGACTTTATATAGGCCTAGATCTAGATCTATATGAAAGAATGAGTCTTTACTAGGGCTTATGAATTGCGTTCACGCTCTGATAGTGCAGACCCGAGACATGCTAGGCCCTATTTGTGTACTCTCTGTAAACAGAAAAAGCACAGGACTTGTAGCTCACACATGGCACATTTGCACTTGGAAGCATCAAATATATAAGTAGGCCTACCGTGCCATGTTTTAAGATGGAGTAGCATTTTCTATGGTAGGTTTTCTATACAAACGGATGTTAAAGGGAAACTATCCTCTATTTTGTCGATGATTCATCTAATAGATTGTGTTTTCCTCATCCCAACCCACCCAGCAAAAAAAAAAAAATTGAAGTCTGTAACTTGAGTAATGCCCTTTTATTCACACAGGATGTGACGTCATTTCTGGTCTAGTCGCAATACCCAGACGTAAATGATAACTCTTCGCAAATCAGACTTGTCATTTATGCCTAGGTATTTGTGACTAGACCAGAATTGATGCACATCCTGTGTGATTTAAAGAGCATTACTAGGGTTACAGACATCAAAATGTTTGCTGGGTGGGTTGAGATGATGAACACACACAATCCATTAGATGAATCATCAATTAAAAAGAGGATAGTTCCCTTTAATTGTAGTACAGGAAGTAAATTTTTTACAACATTTATATATATTTCAGCTGTGGAGAAGGGTGTACCCACATTGCAGGCCTTCTATTTGCACTTGAGGGGCGGCCTTCAACAGACGAGATAGAAGATCTGGCATGTACCTCCAAACCCTGCCAATGGAATCAGCCGAGTAAAAGAAAAAAAGAGTCCAGGCCAATAACTGATATCAGCTTTAAACGGATTAGATATGAGGATACTTTAAAGGTGAAAGATAAGAAAACTGCAAAATATGATGTAGATAGCGTTTCATTCAGAAACTCGTTGTGCGCAAAATTGGGAAATAGCTCAAGGGTGGTTTTATTTGACATTATCCCTCCAGTGCAAAACAGTTGTGTCGAGGTTGAAAGTGACTTAAATATTTCAAACTTTGAAGAAGTGCACATGCTGTTTTTGAATCTGATCGATTTATTGCGTGGCAAATAAAATTTGTCACGCTTTGTTTTCGTTCGGATTATTTTTTTTTTTGCGTGGCAAATAAAATTTGTCACGCTTTGTTTTCGTTCGGATTATTTTTTTTTTTTGCGTGGCAAATAAAATTTGTCACGCCTTGTTTTCGTTCGGATTATTTTTTTTTTTTTTTTTTTTTTTTTTTTTTTTTTTTTTTTTTTTTTTGGGAAGCTCGCTAGCCCAAACGGAACAAGATAGACTATTTCTGTTTTCACCAATGGTTTTTATATGGGCTGGAATCAAAAATGAATATCTAACATGAAATTTTCGCTAAACCGAAAGTGGCTAATTGCATAATATGCAAATAAGATTTCAAGCTAGCCCGGCCCCTAATAGTCGCATCGGTCTGAAATTTACAGGATATAGATAGGTAGGCAGCGCAATTAAAACTACATCATCAAAATTTTTTGATCACTTCCGGTTTGGGCGTGGGGACTTCCGGTTTTTTCGTCTCATGTCGGGCGACCCTGCTTCCGATGTAATTCAAGATTTTAAACAAAATCAGTATATTTTAGCTATACTAAATGATTTTAATCCCCTGAGATGAAGAAAAATTAAATTGAATGTTGCGCATGCGCAGTTTTCAAAAATGGCAAATTTTCTTAAAAATTTAATAAGTCCGCCAATTATTGACCGATTTTTATGATTTTGGTGTCTATCAAAACCTTGATACTTTATCTAAAAAATGTTGGGAACAGAATTTTGATTTTCGAATTTGAATTTTTTTTATGCCCGTTCGAATTTTTCAAAAATTTAAAACTCTATATCTCGTGACCTTGACCTTCAATGACCTTGACATTTGAGATGTAGAATGTCCTTGACCTCAGCTGTCTATAGATGTGCTGATATTGCATGACAAATATTAACTTCCGGTTTTATAGCCCACCGAAATCTGACTATTTTGCAATTTTGGACGGTTATATTACACTTTCGGGCTCTAATGTTCGGATCGATCTGAAATTTACAGGATATAGATAGATATGCAACACAATTAAAAATATATCATCAAAATTTTTTGATCACTTTCGGTTTGGGCGTGGGGACTTCCGTTTTTTTTTATCTCATTTCAGGCGACCCTACATCCCGTGTAATTCAAGAATGTAAGCAAAAACAGTATATATTAGCTATACAAAATAATTTGCATCCCTCGAGAAGAAAAAAATTCCAATTGCTAGTTGCGCATGCGCCATTTTTCCGAGAATGGCAAATTTTCTTTAAAATTTAATTAGTCCGTCATTTATTATCCGATTTGTATGATTTTGGTATCTATCAAAACCTTGCTCCCTTATCTAAAGGATGTTTGAAACAGAATTTTGATTTTCGAACATAAATTTATTTTATGCCCGTTTGAATTTTTTGAAAATTTGAAATTCTATATCTTGTGACCTTCACCTTCAATGACCTTGAAATTTTCCATATAGAATGGCCTTGACCTCAGCTGTCTATAGATATGACAATATTGGATGAAAAATATCAACTTCTGGGTTTTATAGCCAACCGAATTCTGACATTTTTGAAACTTTGAACGGCAATATTACATTTCCTTATGAACACATTGACTTGAGATTTTCTGTTTTATAATAGCCTCAAAACTCTTCAATAAAGGACATATGCCAAAAGTGCAGAAGCATATTTTAAAAAAGCAAAATTAAATTTTACAACTCCAGTACTAACATAAAATATATTCATCCCACATCAATGTGGTATACATCATTGGACTCCAAATTAAATTGTCTCTTAAATGATATGCGACATGGTCGTTTTACCATGAAAATTTAAGCATTAATTTTAGATAAATTAACAAAATAAATACCAATTTGGGGTTTTTTATTTCATAAAATCTGTTTCAAATTGACCAGTCAGGGTGTTAAAGGCTGTTATATAACATTTCAGTAAAACTGGTGGTTTAAATTTTCACACCTACTTGTCAAATCACTGAGCTGGGGAACAAATTAATCTGATTATGTAATTTCTTAAAATATTTCCATTCAAATTCAAAACATGCATCAAGTTAAAGAAGTAAATTCGCTTGTCATTGATCAGTTCGAATTTTTTTCGTATCTTAAATAGAAATGATTTTATAACAAAAATGTCAAATACAGGCATGTGAAGAGTAGCAGACATATAAGTCACAGATGAACTATTGACCACTTTAGTCACGGTTCAACGCACACAGGTGGCCAAAGAGTAAATTAATCTAATGATATAATCTGATAACCCTAATAAAATTTATTTTTTTGTAAAATTTTTGCATACAAATTCAAAAAATATCTCTTTATAAAGCTGTGAATAAGCAAATTATCACATAGCTTGAATTTTCTCTCTATGTTAATTACAACCAAATTACAAAATAATGTTTAAATTTGAATATAGAGAGTTTAAATTTCATGACAAATTGTCATCTTACTTTTTACTTAAAATTTGGTTTGGAATTTATGTAAATATCCTACCGAAATCTTAGACATGTACAAAAATCTAATAAGGAACTGATAGTAGAAACTTATAGTAGAAAAAAATGCCTCTATAGCGGAAGGTTTACGCTTACAATTGTAGGCTAAAAAGTACCGGAATTGAAAGCTAGCAGGTTAGAAGTTTCAAAATGTTCGAAATCCATGGGATAACGCATAGTTGCCACGCTCGGAGCTGTTCACAGTTCTAGTTTTTTTTTTTTTTTTTTTTTTTTTTTTTTTTTTTTTGGGAAGCTCGCTAGCCCAAACGGAAAAAGATAGACTATTTCTGTTTTCACCAATGGTTTTTATATGGGCTGGAATCAAAAATGAATATCTAACATGAAATTTTCGCTAAACCGAAAGTGGCTAATTGCATAATATGCAAATAAGATTTCAAGCTAGCTCGGGCCCTACTGGTCGCATCGGTCTGAAATTTACAGGATATAGATAGATAGGCAGCGCAATTAAAACTACATCATCAAAATTTTTTGATCACTTCCGGTTTGGGCGTGGGGACTTCCGGTTTTTTCGTCTCATGTCGGGCGACCCTGCTTCCGATGTAATTCAAGATTCTAAACAAAATCAGTATATTTTAGCTATACTAAATGATTTTAATCCCCTGAGATGAAGAAAAATTAAATTGAATGTTGCGCATGCGCAGTTTTCAAAAATGGCAAATTTTCTTAAAAATTTAATAAGTCCGCCAATTATTAACCGATTTTTATGATTTTGGTGTTTATCGAAACCTTGATACTTTATCTAAAAAATGTTGGGAACAGAATTTTGATTTTCGAATTTGAATTTTTTTTATGCCCGTTCGAATTTTTCGAAAATTTAAAACTCTATATCTCGTGACCTTGACCTTAAATGACCTTGACATTTGAGATGTAGAATGTCATTGACCTCAGCTGTCTATAGATGTGCTGATATTGCATGACAAATATTAACTTCCGGTTTTATAGCCCACCGAAATCTGACTATTTTGCAATTTTGGATGATTATGTTACACTTTCGGGCTCTAATGTTCGGATCGATCTGAAATTTACAGGATATAGATAGATACGCAACACAATTAAAAATATATCATCAAAATTTTTTGATCACTTCCGGTTTGGGCGTGGGGACTTCCGTTTTCTTTTTATCTCATTTCAGGCGACCCTACATCCCGTGTAATTCAAGAATGTAAGCAAAAACAGTACATTAGCTATACAAAATAATTTGCATCCCTCGAGAAGAAAAAAATTCCAATTGCTAATAAAATTTATTTATTTTTTTGTAAAATTTTTGCATACAAATTCAAAAAATATCTCTTTATAAAGCTGTGAATTAGCAAATTATCACATAGCTTGAATTTTCTCTCTATGTTAATTACAACCAAAGTTACAAAATAATGTTTAAATTTGAATATAGAGAGTTTAAATTTCATGACAAATTGACATCTTACTACCTACTTAAATTTTAGTTTGGAATTTATGTAAATATCCTACCGAAATCTTAGACATGTACAAAAATCTAATAAGGAACTGATAGTAGAAACTTATAGTAGAAAAAATTGCCTATATAGCGGAAAGTTTACGCTTACAATTGTAGGCTGAAAAGTACCGGAATTGAAAGCTAGCAGGTTAGAAGTTTCAAAATGTTCGAAATCCATGGGATAACGCACAGTTGCCACGCTCGGAGCTGTTCACAGTTCTAGTTACGTATTTCGACTTTGGCGAAAACGTATTGTAATCGTTCGGATTATTTTATTTTTTTTTTTTTTTTTTTGTAATTCTTGGATGAGTTTGCAGACAAACTGGTAAAAGGTGCAGAAATTCTAAATCTACAGTTGATCTTAGAATGATTTCTATTATCAAATAAAACAAAACCGGAAGTTCTATCTCTGACAGGAAGTGAGAACCGGAAAATTCAGGTTTTTTTGCTTTAGCAAGTTTATTTTTTAGTTCGATTTTGACCGGATTTTCAGATTTGAAAACTTCAATGTATTTGTCAACTAACAATTATAGGTTTTATGCAATTAGGTTAAATATTTTACCCACGATTTGCAATTCAATATTCAAGGGTCATCGGCAAAAATTTCAGACCGTGATTTCTCCTTTAATATAAAAAGGTAAAAAATTTTTAAACTTTACCAGTTGATAAGCGATATTTTTATAATTTTTGAAAAAAAAGTGAAAATAAAAAAATTTCCCCTTCCGGTTTAGCCTCAAATGACGTAATTACGTAACTTCCGGTCTATAACTGCTAGGTGAAAAGTGAAAACTGTTTTTTTAAATAACTTGTCAATAGTAATTGATTTGACCTAAATAATTAGGTCAAGCTGCCATATCGGCCGCCATTTTGAATTTTCGTTACAATTCTTTAATCCGAAATTCAGGGCACTACTGATAGACCGATTTTGATGAAATTTAGCACATAGATACAATGGATCATTATCTACCTTTTCTTGGAGACCGATTTTCAAATTTCGTATTTTCTTTCAAATTATTTAAATTTCGATTTTTTCAAAATTAGGTCACTTTAACGGGTACGGAAGGTGTGACCCACTTAATCTATGACCTTGAAAATTAGGTCAAATAATATTCAATATATTGTCTACGAGTAGATATTTTTTAATTTGGCTTACTTAAAAAATTCATAGAGATAAGTGTACTTAAATACAGCAAAAATTGATAATTTTCATATTTTCGCCATTATTAACCGTTACGGAAGGTGTGACCTAATTATTTTATGACTTTGAAAACTAGGTAAAATGATATTCAATATATTGTCTAGAAGTAGGTCATTGCAAATTTAGCCTACAAAATATTTTAAGGCTCTCGAAATACGTTCATAATTGTAAGCAATTCTAGTTTTTTTTTTTTTTTTTTTTTTTTTTTTTTTTTTTTGGGAAGCTCGCTAGCCCAAACGGAAAAAGATAGACTATTTCTGTTTTCACCAATGGTTTTTATATGGGCTGGAATCAAAAATGAATATCTAACATGAAATTTTCGCTAAACCGAAAGTGGCTAATTGCATAATATGCAAATAAGATTTCAAGCTAGCTCGGGCCCTAATAGTCGCATCGGTCTGAAATTTACAGGATATAGATAGATAGGCAGCGCAATTAAAACTACATCATCAAAATTTTTTGATCACTTCCGGTTTGGGCGTGGGGACTTCCGGTTTTTTCGTCTCATGTCGGGCGACCCTGCTTCCGATGTAATTCAAGATTCTAAACAAAATTAGTATATTTTAGCTATACTAAATGATTTTAATCCCCTGAGATGAAGAAAAATTAAATTGAATGTTGCGCATGCGCAGTTTTCAAAAATGGCAAATTTTCTTAAAAATTTAATAAGTCCGCCAATTATTAACCGATTTTTATGATTTTGGTGTTTATCGAAACCTTGATACTTTATCTAAAAAATGTTGGGAACAGAATTTTGATTTTCGAATTTGAATTTTTTTTATGCCCGTTCGAATTTTTCGAAAATTTAAAACTCTATATCTCGTGACATTGACCTTAAATGACCTTGACATTTGAGATGTAGAATGTCATTGACCTCAGCTGTCTATAGATGTGCTGATATTGCATGACAAATATTAACTTCCGGTTTTATAGCCCACCGAAATCTGACTATTTTGCAATTTTGGATGGTTATGTTACACTTTCGGGCTCTAATGTTCGGATCGATCTGAAATTTACAGGATATAGATAGATACGCAACACAATTAAAAATATATCATCAAAATTTTTTGATCACTTCCGGTTTGGGCGTGGGGACTTCCGTTTTTTTTTTATCTCATTTCAGGCGACCCTGCATCCCATGTAATTCAAGAATGTAAGCAAAAACAGTACATAAGCTATACAAAATAATTTGCATCCCTCGAGAAGAAAAAAATTCCAATTGCTAATAAAATTTATTTATTTTTTTGTAAAATTTTTGCATACAAATTCAAAAAATATCTCTTTATAAAGCTGTGAATTAGCAAATTATCACATAGCTTGAATTTTCTCTCTATGTTAATTACAACCAAAGTTACAAAATAATGTTTAAATTTGAATATAGAGAGTTTAAATTTCATGACAAATTGACATCTTACTACCTACTTAAATTTTAGTTTGGAATTTATGTAAATATCCTACCGAAATCTTAGACATGTACAAAAATCTAATTAGGAACTGATAGTAGAAACTTATAGTAGAAAAAATTGCCTATATAGCGGAAAGTTTACGCTTACAATTGTAGGCTGAAAAGTACCGAAATTGAAAGCTAGCAGGTTAGAAGTTTCAAAATGTTCGAAATCCATGGGATAACGCACAGTTGCCACGCTCGGAGCTGTTCACAGTTCTAGTTGATTTAATTGGTACTTTGAAAAATGAAAACATTTCTCAATCAGATTTCGCAGGTTTTGTGTCCACATGTAAGGAAAATAT
Organism: Nipponacmea schrenckii; assembly: GCA_030562195.1. Taxonomy (NCBI): domain Eukaryota; kingdom Metazoa; phylum Mollusca; class Gastropoda; family Lottiidae; genus Nipponacmea; species Nipponacmea schrenckii. The sequence continues at coordinate 16,246,563 of CM060202.1, forward strand.
CATTGATGAAATTCAAGTTAGGACCAAGGGTCAACTTGACAATCCTTTGTGGATATCTGCACGCACCGGTAGGATAACAGCTTCTATTTTTCATGATATCAAAACTAAAAAGGATACTACTAAACCTGATAACATTGTTCAGAAAGTGTTAGGTGAGAGCAAATCATTTGAAAATAGTGCTGTTGCATGGGGTAGGAAACAAGAACCAATTGCTAAAAAAAGGTATAAAGCATACAAAAAACTGAAAGAAGATAAAAAGGTGCATATATCAGACATGGGCTTAGTGCTTTCTGCAGAATATTCTTACCTGGGTGCAAGTCCAGATGGATTAGTGAGCTGTGGGTCTGACCAATATCTTATTGAAATTAAATGTCCATACAAATGGAGGAACAGTTCATTAATTAGAGCTTGTGAAGACAAAGAATTTTGTTGTTTTGTTGATGACAATGGAAAGAAAACCCATAGGTATTACACTCAAATTCAGGGGCAAATGGGTGTCTGCAGATTGCAAAAGTGTGACTTTACAATTTATACAGTGACAGATTTTGTTATAATAACAGTGGAATTTGACAAGTTGTTCTGGGAAAGTCTACTAGATCAGCTAACGGGATTTTATGCCACTGAAATTATTCCTAAGATATGTGTTTAGCCTATAATTATTACTTGATCACTCATGTCAGCTGAATGTTTTTTCTTTCATACTGTATCATTGAAGAAGAAAAAAATTAAACCTATCTACTGCCTCTAAGATTCAACATAAAATTTTAATTCTCAATCTTGGTCAATAAGAATATCTGTGGACTTTCCATTACAGGATCCCTTTAAAATTCTTTAAATAAAAAGTAAGCAATTATAACACTTTTAGTATATTGATGAATATACTCAAATTGAAATTTAATGTTTTTCGTAGAGGCAGTATATTCCTTTAAAGTACATGTAGTATGTTTTTATAATTTGAGCTTTTATACTTTAACTTCAGTGAAGAACAACAAAAAGTAGGCAGTTTGTTTAATTTCTGCTGATATGGTATAAGCTTATATGGATACAATATCCACACATATTTGATGGTTGTCTTGACTTGAGAAAGGCTTAGTAAAGTTGAAAGTACCATTTCTTTGAAAGTGATAAAATAAAACAGACAAATATATTTTCACGTTTTAATCTGTTTAATTAATTTTCTTGAAAAAAATAAACAGTAACTGTATATCTTTTAAATCTTTATAAATTAATTTTGTTCTATATGTACAATATTTAGAAATTCATAATTAGGTATTAATTGCGTACCTTTTGTATGATGTACAAAAGATTGTAAAGAGGTTTTCTCAGTTTTGTATGTGTATCAGGCTCACTGATAGGATTATAATTTTTAATCAGACATCTGCATTTGTGAAATTTAACCAAAATTATGTACATTAAGACGTCAACCAATAAAATTAGCCAACTCTTAATATTACCGGTATGTGATTTCCAGTTGTTGTGATATCTTTAATGAGTAAAGCAAGTACCATATTGGTTTTTTTTTATAATCTAATCAGAGCGATCAGACTGACAAGGGTCATTCAGCTGAATAGGCCTATGGCTAATCCGAACAGTAGGCCTAATATGAACGAACTAGACTATATTAAACTCACGAATGATGATGTAGAACAAATTTACTGGTGCTTTTGTCCTCGGCTTCAATTCTCATGCGTCTTTGCTTTTGACTGGTTTTAGCTTCTCTCTGTGGCAAGTTTTCTGTCGGTATTTTATTCCGGTTTATCGAATTTGGTCCAATACCGTCCCTGAAGTGTTCCGAACAAACACGGGTATATGAGGTTGGTTTCCAGTTTTTTCTACCGATCGCCCTAATCCACGCTTTGCTGGTGTACTGTTTTTTACCAAATTTACCGACTCTCTTACAGTAATTATGACATCCAAAGATGCAGAAGTAATCTTTCCCCATTATTTACATTGGCACCGGAAGTCGATATACCGTCCCGCAAGAACGACAACTCTGGCGATAGAGATGTTAGGGGTCGATGTTGATCTGATGGTATCGATCAACCCCTGCACTGATTTGGATAGTGCGTTATCTTTTTTCTTTTTAGTCTTAGTCTGGCTTCTTACGGTGGTGAAGTTACCAGACTGTACTTTGTCGTCCCTTATGCGAGATGAGAGGAGGACGACTAGTAGGGCAATCCTTGGCAGCATGTCCCTCGACCGAGCAGATGTAGCAGCGTCGGTCGGGTTGAGGGTGTCCCTCATATTTTATTCCCAACCTACAACCTTGGATAGTTAAGTAGGAGGGAATAGGGCTATTGATCTTATTGGTGTATATAAAGCATACACCGTTATACATGCTCGGGTGATCTCTGTACGTACAACGAATTATTTTCGTTGTCGTACAGTATTGGTTAATCTTGGATAAGATGTATTTGGGGTCCATTTCATATGGAGTCCCAAAAACAGTTATCCGAATATCCGCTGGTCTACTGTATTGAGGAAGCTTGGTAGCCCGTTCAATCATGTATTTGGTGTTCCTAATTGGTGATTATGGATCCCTATGAAACTTTGAGAGTTTTTGAAAATTTTGGGGACCTTGAGAATTCATGAAATTTTTTAGTTTCTGAAAATTTTTGAAATATTGAAAGTTCGGATACTGCTGATGTTTGGGTTGGGGCTAGAGATAGATGTTCCTGTGTTCTAATGTTGAGAGGGCGCCTGGTTTCACCAATATATTCAGCACTGCATGAACATGTTATTTTATACACACAGCCTTGGGTGCTTGAGGTGTAGTGGCCTGGAGTTTGCCATTGGCGTGGAGGATGTCCTTGATGGTTGGCCCAGACGAGAATTGATGATGCGGGTTTGGGTACTGATGATGTTTTTGTGAATAATTCCGGGTAGCCATTGAAGTTGGTAAAGACATCTTGAAGGTATTTAAGTTTGTTTTTAAGATTTTCGGGATTACAAATGTTGATGGCACGACGGGTGAGGGTGGATACAATGCCTTTCTTAACTTGGTTGGTGTGGTTTAAGTTGAAGTGGAGGTATTGGTCGGTGTGGGTCGGTTTGCGGTATACATTGATGGATAGAGTGGTGCCCACTCTTTGGATCTGGACGTCAAGGAAGGAGAGCTGATCGTTGGCCTCAGTTTCAATAGTAAATTTGATGCGATTTTCTCTACTGTTGAGATAATTAAGTAGCTGGTGGGGCAAACACATCATCCACTTTGCGGAACCAACATATCGGTGAGATAGGCGAAGTGTTTATGTTTACGTTATTTATGGCCTCCTTCCTCATTTTCCCCTTTTCTTTGATGCACAATGTCTTCCTTTATCACATTGATCCTTTTTTTGTATTAATTAACATGTAATCATCTCTTCATACCAATCCTATGAAACCACTCTCACTTAGTACCAACCATGATTAACCCTCTTATGCCTTTGCTGTTAATCCCCTCGCCCTATATATTCCCCTTACTCTGGTTTATTTGTATCATTGCTTGATAAAGACGGAAGTACCTTCGTCGAAACGTCGCAACTTATTTATTAAAGTAATTGTTATCCATAAAATTGTGTTGAGTTAATTACTACCCAGTTACTAAATGCCATTGAAAGAAGTTAAAGTCAGAATAGTCTATGATGCTTCAGCAAAATCAACTGGTCCATCTCTAAATGATTGCCTTTATGCATGTCCACCTCTCACAGAAAATATATTTGAAGTTTTACTTAGATTCAGAACAATGTTTTATTCAACCGACTATCTCACGATTTCAAAATAACGGACTTGGCTTTAGACCTGCTGAAATCCTACTTAACTAATCGGTCACAATCTGTAATTGTTAATAACAAGCCATCCGCCAAAAAATGTTTACTGTACGGTGTACCACAGGGGTCCGTTTTAGGCCCAATTTTGTTTAGTATGTACACCACCCCGCTCTCTAAGATAGTTCGCAGACATGGCCTTGATTTTCATCTATATGCTGATGATACACAGTTATATTTGTCTTTTAAACCCTCTGTAAATAATAGTTTTAATCATTGTAAATCCAAAATTGAATGTTGTATCGAAGATATCCGATCTTGGATGAATAATAATTTTCTTAAACTTAACGAAGATAAAACAGAATATATTCTCTTGGGCTCAAACAATCTTATATCGAAAGTAAACCAAACTGTTTCTTTATCTGTGGGTACTCATGTAATAAACCCAGTTCCATCTGCCAGAAATATCGGAGTTATCTTTGATCAACATTTAACCTTGGAACCTCATGTAAATAATGTATGTAAATTGTGTTATTTTAATCTCCGTAAAATCAGTAAAATTCGCAGGAACCTTTCTACTTCTTCAGTTAAAACTTTAGTACAAGCTCTGATTACCTCCCGTTTGGATAACTGTAATTCTTTATTAATTGGAATTCCATTACGTATAACCAATAAACTACAAAGGGTTCAAAATGCAGCAGCAAGACTTATCTCCGGCAAAAAACATCTCGAGCACATCACACCAATTTTATTAGACCTACACTGGCTACCTGTTGTTTATAGAATTCAATTTAAGATCCTACTTTTAACTTTTAAATGTCTTAATGATACAGCACCTTCTTATTTATCTGCACTTATTGAAATTTACACACCAAGTCGAACCCTTCGTTCTTCTTCGGACAACTTTTTACTAGTTCACAAATCATCCAGGCTTTTAACTTACGGTGAACGCTCTTTTACCGTCCAAGCACCCAAACTGTGGAATATTTTACCTTTTGATTTAAGATGCTGTAATTCTTTATCTAATTTTAAATCTCTTCTTAAGACGTTTTTGTTTAAGAAAGCTTTTAATTTATAGATAGTTTTAGTTTGACTTTATTTATTTATATTTTATACAATTTACATGTCCTTTTTATCATATACATCCTGATTGTTTTATCAATGTTATTGTACAGCGCATCTGAGCACGTTTTTGTGAAAGATGGCGCTTTATAAATGTCTTTATAATAATAATAATAATAATCCTGTTGCAGTAGTAGGTGACGTTAAGAAGTTCTAATCATCTCGGTAAATGCAAATGATAGAGATGTTCTACGATTTTTATGGATCGACAACCAATTAAACCTTCTCTGCCTCAGGTTTACTCGTGTTGTATTTGGCGTATCTTCCAGTCCATTTCTCTTGAATTCGACAATTAAGCAACATACTAAACAATATGAGAGTCAGATCCAGAGTTTGTCAGGAACTTTCTTCAGGTAATTTATGTTGATGATTTATCTACTGTTGCCAAAGATGAAGAATGAATTATATACAAAGGCTAAATTTATATTAGCAGATAGTGGATTTAATCTCAGAAAGTTTCAAAGGTCTTAACAGAAAGAATTAATTTTGAATTTAGTCCGTTCTATTTGTAGAAATTCTCTTTCTCCCTTCCTTTGGGGGTTTTTGCATGCCCATATTGGACTAATTTTTGGTCTAGATTTGAAATTTGATGTCTGAAATTGCATTTTCTTTCAGAATTTCTGAGATGATGAGAAATTTAATTGGCGGAAGGTTATTTCTCAAAATAGTGGTTTTGTGTGCAGTGACAGTCAAGCGGATGATGATAAAATGTAGTGGTTTACTTTCATTTTGTTTAGTTAAAAATTTTCATGGTCATGCTGTATTGAAATTTTGTACAGAAACCAAGTATTGGCCAGGCTCTCATGTGACATATAGGAAAGTTTTCAACGAGACTTCTGGAAAAAGTTATGGGAGGTTGAATTTCGTGATTTAACATTGAAACAGATGTCAAATGAATTGGTGGACTGAGTCGATATCTTCTCCAGGGGAGGTAATTCAACAATACAGGAAGATAACTCAATGTTTCAAACATAGGGACAAAAATTAACATACTTCATGCAATTTATAATGGTAAGTTTCCAATCTGGATGATTCATGAAAACAAAATCAATGCCCCTGAAAACTCGTCAAAAAGTAACCCCGAAACGGCTGCTTTCCGACCTAAGAGATCGTTGTTTCAAATCACCCCCCCCCCGTAAAAGGATATATCAAATAAATAACATTATAACCTTCTTAAACAGATGTCGAGCTGACAGTGCGAGTCGAAAATTCGAATCAAGTGTTTCAAAAGAGACGCATAACCTTCGTCAGAGGAGACAACCGCCACGTTAAGTATACCACTCGCAGTGACTAAAATTTCCAAAGACAACCGACCTAACATTAGAATTATGGATAGAAATTTAAAATTGTGTATAACAGACATTATACAGGTCTGAAAGAATAATAAAAAAAATTAGAGTTTTTAAAAGTTAAAAATAGAAAAATTGACTGTACTGTGATAACGTAACGTGATTGTTACTATGACGTCATAAACATTATCATCACTGATTGTTCTGTATTACAACCAGAAACAACACAGATTCCACATTCCACTCAATTTTATCAGATTTCAACAAATTTCCTGATTTTTTTCAAGAATTTTGTGGTAAAGAGGTGAGTTTTTATTGTATTTTTATGGTGTTGAAGTTTTATCAAAAAATAGCCAAATTCTAAGGTAAATTTTGTCAGTTTTTAAAGAAACAAAAATAGAAAATATGGTTCCAATCACTTTCTAAGCCACATTATGTTAAATGCGAACGATTCTATATATTTTCAGATAGTTTGGTCACTATGTTTTTGAACTTTTGAAAATAACATTTTATTTATCTTATAGGAAAAATGACAACAACGGATTCTGCAAGGCAGACTCTCCCGAGAGACGCTCTTGGAATAAAGCTGATAAAAAGTCGAAGAGAAACCGAGGAAGAATTTGAAAGAAGAAATCAGCTATTTTACCACTTCAGAGATTACAAGAGACTTCCCTCAACAAAATCTGGTTCTTCCCGAGGAACCATTACTGACAAACATAGTACAATATCACCAACCATCTTGCTACCAACAACGTCGTCAGCTCCAACCTCAAATAGTATTTACAAAGGGATCGTTCCGACCATGTGCTACAACTACGGTTACAAGTATGACTATTGATATCGTTCCAGTTCCCCAAGGAGTACGGCTACGGATAAAGAACTGTTGAAGAAACTAAAAAACAGAAACCCAAAGATAGATCTATCTGTTTATCTGATACCAGAGAAAACTACAGACTTCACTCAATATCTCGTCCAGAAACCACTTGAACACCAGGTAGATGTCAACTCCGAGACAATAGTAGCTTCAATACTTCAAGATCTTCTAGACTCTTTAGATTTTGGTGCTGAACATGGAAATCATGAATTCCAGAGTAATTCTTCTGAAACAGGTTAGTTTTGAATTAGACACACAGTTCTGGCTAAAATTTTTACTTAAAGTTCAGAAAAGAGTAGTGTTGGATAGTGTTGAAGAACGTAGTTTAATAAAAGCACTGGCCATGGTCACAAATTAAAAGCAGTAGGGCTTGTTAACTACATATTTTTATTATTTTTTTTTCCAGGAATTAAAGTCAAAAGATTCCAAAGATGTAGAAAAAGTTTAAAGTCACTAAAGACAAGAGTTGTGACGTCATTAAGATGTTGTTTTAGATCAAAATCTTCTCAAGCTTCAGATTAAAGTACGATTGTCACCAGGATCGAATATGATTGACCCCGAGGTCAGAGTTCAGAGTATTGTTGATCCCGAGGTCAGAATTCAGAGTATGATTGACCCTGAGGTTGGGGTTCGGAATATTATTAACCCCCTTGATTTTATTGTACCGACAACAACGACGAATTTGTATCAAATATTTGAAATATTATGATTATTGGTTTTTAAATATTTTTATATAAATTAGGCTATTCATATTTTTGATAAAGATTTTATGAACGAATCCTGTGTGTTGTTTTGTATAGATAGACTTAGACTTTAACAAATTGCTAGGTGCACTCACTGTCTGGTTTAAAACCAGTTTATATTGAGTTATGTCCCCTCCTCCGTTTGATCAAAAGATTAACCAGATGGAGAAGCTGACCTTCATCCCGCAAAGTTTTGGGGCACATGTTGTTCCTCCTCACCTTATGATTCTTAAAACACCACTGTAGAAGAAGTATGATTCACGATGGTTTGAGATTATCTATACAGTGAAAAAGAGGAAGTGACGATTCAATTTGAATTTGCAGGTGTCCCATATTTTCCCTTACCAATTGAGGTAATAGATCTGAGCCAAATCAGGAAGGCATTATAAGGGAAGGGACGATGTGGAAGGGATTCATTTTTACCCGGTAGATAGAAGTAAAGTATAATTATCCTTCCAATATATGCTGACATTATAAGATCTCCGAAATTTTTGGGAGTTGGAGTCATTAGGAATAAGGTCAAAGTCAATTTATGAATAGCTCATAGAAACAGTCAAATTTCAAAAAGGTCGGTATGAAGTAAATCTACCTTGGAAAATACCTCTTCCATTTCTGACAGATAACTATGTGCTTTGTTCTAAACGCTTAGATGGTTTACTCAGAAGATTGAGGCAAGAACCGGAGATATTTCAAGAATTTGCCTCAGTAATTCAAGATCAGCTCAAGAATGGAATAGTAAAAGTGGTACAAAATCCTTCATCTGGTGAACTTGGCCAAGTTCATTATTAATTTACCTCACGATCCTGTTGTAAGAAGAGATAGGTCAACAACTTAAGTCAGAATAGTCTATGATACTTCAGCAAAATCAACTGGTCCATCTCTAAATGATTGCCTTTATGCAGGTCCACCTCTCACAGAAAATATATTTGACATTTTACTTAGATTCAGAATTCATCCTGTTGCAGTAGTAAGTGACGTTAAGAAGGCATTTCTAATCATCTCGGTAAATGCAAATGATAGAGATGTTCTACGATTTTTATGGATCGACAACCAATCAAACCTTCTCTGCCTCAGGTTTACTCGTGTTGTATTTGGCGTATCTTCCAGTCCATTTCTCTTGAATGCGACAATTAAGCAACATGTCCAACAATATGAAGAGTCAGATCCAGTCAATTTATGCTGATGATTTATCTACTGGTGCCAAAGATGAAAAGCTAAATTGATATTAGCAGATGGTGGATTTAATCTCAGAAAGTTTATATCAAACTCAAAGGTCTTAACAGAAAGAATTAATTAAGAAATTAAATTAAGAACTAATTCTCTTTCTCCCTTCCTTTGGGGATTTTTGTATGCCCATTTTGGACTAATTTTTGGTCTAGATTTGAAATTTGATGTCTGAAAGTTAATGAGAAATTTAATTGGCGGAAGGTTATTTCTAAAAATAGTGGTTTTGTGTGCAGTGACAGTCAAGCGGATGATGATAAAATGTAGTGGTTTATTTTCGTTTTGTTTAGTCAATTTTCCCAGGTCATGCTCTCTTAAAATTTTGACAAAAGCAAGTTTTGGTCCATTCAATAATAAAAAATTTTCAACCGAGTCAAAATTATGTAAATTAAATTTTTTTTAAACTTGCCAAAGATGGCAAAGCAAAATTGAATTTAAAGCTCATTTCTGGATTTAATCAACAGAAAAGTTTAATATCAAAAGTAAAGGTTTAAAGATGAGAATTTTACCAAATTATTTAAAACTAATCTCTTTCTGCCCTTTCAGTTTGGGATTTTTGTATGACCCAAATTTGGAAATTTTTTTGTTCAAATTTAAAAGTTTGAGAAACAACAAAGATAAAAAAAGAAATTTCAGTTTAGCAAGGTTTTTCTGACCCACTTGGTTTTGTGTGCATGACATTTCAAGCGATGTTGATAAAATTTTAAAGTGGTTTAGATTTATGATTGTTGGGTTCAAAATTTTGATGGTTTTTGCTATTTAAAATGTTTGAAAAAGCAAAGTTTTTGGTCAGGTTTTAGATGAAAATTTATAGATGAAGAGATCATAGAATGCAATCTTCATAGGTTTAGTGATGGGTCTATGAAAGCATATGGTGCAGTAGTCTACTTACAAATAGTCACATCTACATCAATCTTTTCAAGATTTTTAGCTTCAAAGACTCGAGTAGCTCCATTCGTTCAACATTCTATACCAAGATTGGAACTTTTGTCAAGGCTTATGGTAACAATTCAGAAGGCTTTTGAAACTGATCTTCATATCAACCGCTCAACATGTTGGTCAGACAGTAAAGGTAGCATTATATTAGATGAAGAATCAAGACAAAGAGTGGAAACAGTTCGTCCAGAACAGGGTAAATTAGATAAGAAGTCTGATGTCTATTGAGAATTTCAAACACTGTCCAGGAAGAGTAAATCCGGCTGACAATTCCGTCTAGAGGAATATATCCTAATGAATTTCTGTCAGTTTCTCAGCTATGGTTACAAGGTCCATTATGGCTAAATGGTGATCAAATAGAAGACAATTGTAATTTAGTAGATATGAATATTTAGCTGAAATGAGGAAGATATCAAAATTGGAGTTGTCTACACTATTGGTCAAAACACAGAATTCTGCATGTATCAGTAGAATCATGGCATGCGAAGATTACAGCGACTTCAATAGACTTATTAGAATAACCAGCTTACTTTTGAAGTTCATCAGAGTTCTAAAGATTAAAGTCTCAAAAACTCAAGACAAGATTGTTGAAGAAACCAAAGATGAAATACCTAGAGCAGAAATTTTATGGTTAATGGAAAATCAAATGACATTAAAATCATGTGAAAATTATCAGAAATGGAATATGGAATTCAGATTATTTACTGATGAAAATGGTTTGATGAGATGTGGTGGCAGGTTGGGAAACTCAGAATTACCTTATACTTCAAGGTATCCAATTATATTAGACTATAGTTAACAACCTTAATTATCAGACTTGCACATCAGAAGATATTTTATGGTGGAGTTAAAGCAACATTAGCAGAAATCAGATCAAATTACTGGATAGTCAGAAAAATACTAGTAATCCATGGATTTACAGTGTGTAAGAGATTTAATGGTAAACCTTACACACCTCCAGGATCACCAGATTTACCAGAATTCAGAGTTAAAGAAGCAAATGCCTTTGCCTACACAGGTTTAGATTACATTTGTCCAGTTCATTCTAAAGATTATGGTAAATTATGGATTTGTCTATTCACTTGCTGTATTACTAGAGCTGTTCATTTGGAGTTGGTATCGAATCTTACCCCAGATGCCCTTCTCAGATGTTTTAGAAGATTCACTGCAAGAAGATCACTACCAATGGTTATCGTCTCAGATAATGCATCTACATTCAAGCCAGCATCTAGATAAATTATCAGTATAATGGAAGATTCATCAGTCAAGAGACATTTGTTAAATCAACATGTCAAATGGCCTTACAACTTATCTAAAGCACCCTGGTGGGGGGATTTATGACAGATTGGTCAAATTAGTAAAAGATTGTCTTAAGAAAAATATTGGGCAAGCTAATTTAAGTTATGATGAAATATCAACAGTGGTAACTGAAGTCGAAGCTATTTTAAACACACGTCCTTTGTCATATACAACTTCTGATGACATAGAAGAACCCTTAACTCCATCACATTTAATATATGGTTATCGTGTATTCAGCCTTCCAGACAGACATATTGGTAAATTGGAAGATGTAAATGATGTAAATCAGAGATTTTAAGTTGGCGAACGAAGCATATTAAAACGGTAATTGGTCATTTTTGGTCAAGATGGAGAAAAAATATCTACAAGAATTGAGAAATCAACATAGGAATGAAAAGAATTCAAAGTCAGTCAGTCCAATTTCAGTTGGTGATGTCGTCTTGGTACATGATGAGCAACCACCAAGAGGAATGTGGAAATTAGGTCGAATAGATAAATTTATTGACAGTAAAGATTGAAAAGTCAGAGGAGCAGTAGTCAAAATACAAACCAAAAGTAGTAAAGTTAGTTCTTTAAATCGTCCGGTTCAACTTTTATATCTATTGGAAGTAAATGTTAGTGCTGTCAATGATGAACCAAATTCTAATACTTTGAATAAGTCATGTCAAGAAGAAGAAATAGCAGAAAATTGTATGGAAACCCAGACGAGCAAATCAGAATCAACCAGAAGGCCTAAACGTTCAGCTGCATTGGTAGGAGAATCCATTGGAAGAAAATCGATACGAGAATTACAGTCTTCTACAAATTTCTAGTAAAATTCAGAGACTTTCTAGTTTATGTACTGTGTTTGATTCAATTTGAAGACTTAATAATAATTCAGTGGTGAAAGATTTCCATATAGAGACTCATTGCATTGTATTATTTCAGATGAAGAATACTTTCAGTTATAACAAGATCAACAGAGGATATTTAGAGACTTTGTTATATTTTGTGTTGACCAGTACAGGTCAACAGGGGGGAGAGTGAGATATTCAATTCCTTAACCCCAAATTACGCTATACTTAGATTCCAAATACTTATTTTGTTCATGCATGTTTTGATGTAAAAAAGGAAATGACACTGAATAAACACGAACTCAATTTAATCCAGAGTTTTTGAGATATGAAGGGTTTGATTTTCTCCAAGCGTCTTCACTCCGCTTGAGGGGTCGAAAATAAGACAGGATCCTACATACCACAATAAATGTATAAATACAGCATCACAAACCCAATATTTTTGCCCAGTCTTGCACATGATAATTCACCAAGACGTCGAGGTAACAGAATTTTTATTTTTTAATTTAAAGGGAAACAACTTTTACAAGTACTTAAGAGCAGCCACAGACAGACAAAGTATAATTATTCCGATGACAAATTATTTCTAAAAGTTTTAGATGGTTCCTAAGGGTTTGACAACAATTGATAAATGTCATATTCATTTTATTTTATACTCTGTTGAGATTTGAATCATATTACTTAAAATGGTTTGTAGAATTGAAAAAGAACACAATAATATAATGCATACTTTTATTACAAAATACCATGTAGGAACAAATACAATTACAAATTCCTTAACAATTAATATTAACAACAATAAATTGAATTAGAGAAGACAAAGGTAATTATGCAATCAATTATTGATATATAATTAATATTTGATCGATCAGTTTGGTGGTAATGTTAACATCATTCCCTTAGCAAAATATCCACCATTATGTCAAAGTTCCAACAAAATCGATGTAATGCTATTCACGTAGTCTCAATATGGAACGGGGAATAAAAAGGCGTTGTCCCTATCTGTGAACACATAAATTACAGGATATCAATGGAAATGACATTAGGAAATTTTGTTGTCGAGTCCGTCCCATTTACCAATGCTGGTCAAGTTATGTGAATAAATTATTAAAAATTTAAATACAGAAATAAGGCGTTTTCGATAAAACAGCCCATGTTTCTTGTATTGGTGTCCTTTGGTTCCCTATACAAAGACTTTTTTTTTTTTTTTCTTTTGATTATAAACATCATGCTCAAAAATTTCTGTCAGAGTTTCAGTTAAGATTAAAGAATTTTCTGCTCGTAAATCTATGTACAATTATCAATTAACTGTTATAGCATCTTACACAATAATTTTTTACAAACAATTGCGGATATTGAAAGATTTCACAAGTGTGACTAAGAATTTATAATATTCTGAGAAACACAAATATGTAGAATATAGAGTTCAAATGAAACGAAGTTGTATTTTTATATTTACAAGAATGTATTTAAGGTACACTTCCTGTTAGTTGGCCGGTTTATTGAAATTCATCTTTTCTACAACACAAAACAAAGGCAGCGATGATAACTACGATCTGCAAAAGAACATAAACAAATATTATATAAGGCCTGCGAATGGTTGTTATTTCTGCGTAAATAGTTTTACATAACATTTGGTTTCATAAACAATAGAAATGATATCAAACCTTGCGGTTTCCCTGTTCATCGAGGTCATAACGGTTCTCAATATGGTTATCAGAGCTCTTTTAGTCATCAGAAGTCTTTACAGCCGCGTTGTACTAACAATATTGGCACAATAACGGCCCCGCCAACTCCCCTCCCTCTAACTCTAACTTTTCAAGTGCTAGCGAGAGAAATAAATCTATTGAATTCGAGCTCATTACTATTGGAATCTAAATGCAAAAGTAAAATGAAACTGTTATGATTAATGATTTAGAAAAAGCTAATAATACCTGTTACAAAATGAATGGTTAAAAAAGCAAAAAATAAATGAATTATGCTTTGTAGTCATCACTTCTACAGCATAAACAGAACGCAGCCAAAATAACAACGATCTGTAACAAATAATATCAGTGGTAGGAAAAGGGAAAACAAAATGTAGAGATGCGTAATAGGGTGCACTCAAAAGAGAAAAAAAAAAATGAAAATGAAGTGAATGGAGTTTTACGTCCTAATTTTTTTACAGCTCACAAAAAAGGAAAAAATATAATTTTTCCACCCAAATGTATTACTACAGAAGAACCTATCGTTCGTTGATATTTAAGGCACTTAGTGTAACTTTCCAATAAGCAAACCAGCCAGATCTATTGACCTGTTAAGCAAATATCAGAACTGCCATTGACCAGTATATATTTGAAATTTTGCCTAGCCCTCTATAGAAAACACAGGGATCATTCCAATTTAGATAGTGTGCCTGCCACTATGTAAAATTTAAATGAGCTGACATGCGATTGGAAAAATACATGTAGTTGCATGATTGATATGTTATAGAGAATAAACATTAGAATCCATGCGTCAAATATAAAAGTTTGAAACAAAATTAGAATGTAGATAGAATAATATATGAGGAAGTATGGAAAACATTAACCAGAGTGGGGGGGGGGGGCAACTTCGGCAGTATTAGTACCAAAGCTGACCTCCTATCTGAGCTGTAGTCAATGTTTCTCAATGTCTGTGCGAAACAAACATAAACTTTACATACCGGTATCCTGAAAGATACAGATCTCATTGTCAGAACTTACCTCAATCAGAACAATAACTACAGCTACTCCAATGGCGACTGCTGTATAGTGGCTGATGGAATCTTGCAGAGCTGTGTAACATCCCTAGAAACATCAAGCCATGCAACAATTATTATACTGTTAAATAAACCATGACGTTATGTACAATCTTGTGCGTGTTCTTCTCAGGGCAATTGTCGATACCTTGGTCTCGACTTTGGAAATATTACAAATAACATCAAAATCAATGGGATTTAAATCAACGGCAGGTAATATTCAAGCTGTGTAAAGTTTTAGTCCTTTTGATTTGACTCCAGAAAGTTCTTTAAAGGTATACATGTTCTACCTCTTAAGATGACTAAAAAAATTGAAATTTTAAAACTCGAAAAAAAAATGAATTCTTTGTTCATCGATGGATTTACTTGGTGTCAAAACATACGACAGAATCCCACATTAATCAAATAAATCCACAACTCTCTCAGAAGCGTTGTTAAATAATTGCTTAGTGTAATCGTTATATCGTGTTATAAAGAGATTCCATTTTTTAGTCATAACATCTGGTAGGTCCACTGATGTATGTATGTATATACTTGACTACCTGAGTTATGTATCATATTACATATAAACACACAAAGAATTACTTACAGCAGTGTAAGCATCCCCCGATGTTTCTGGGAAGGTCAAACATTTTATGTGGCTCGTATAATTTTCTTTTGGTGCATTTTCATAATCGAAATTTTTACAACATCCAATAGGAATCTGTCCCTGTATGTTTTGTTTGGGAAACGTAAAGCCTTCCACTCGTTTATCCTTAAAGTCAGTGTAGTTATATACCCCACAACATTCGAACTGAAAAGCAAAACGAAAATAGTTTTTAAAAAAAAGAAGAATGAATTGTTTTATTGACCAGTTTTGGACGTAATGTAACTGAGAATAGCTAGTAAAAAGTAGTCACCATTCAATTAATTTTGACACAACAGATATAAAGTTAAAGAGCAATATCTATGCAATTTGGCTTCTTTTCTTAAATCGAGTATGCAACTTCTGCTCTTAGTATCTTTTTAACTATAGTGCTGTGTATGTGCAATATTCGTCTTACCGTTGACCAAATGGCATTAAACGATTTCGAAAGAGAGTCGTCGCTGTTTGGTTTATATTTTTCCAGTGATTTCAGCAGACCTTTCTGTAACACGTCCTTCGCATCACCGCCTTTAATTAGTGCAACAGCAACCACAGCAATTTCCGCAATCAGAATTATTATTACAATCAGTGCATACTGAAATTTGAAAAAGATCTCTTAACAATAACGAATACAGATAGTGTAACAATACAAAGTCGATATGATACAGTTTACTTTCTATCAGTTTGAGTTATTATAGTTTACAAATGCTAATAGAGTCTAGTCCCTGGCTTGAATGATTATCCTTGTAAATATTAAAATAGCGATGGCCCATCGTAATACGCCCACAATTGGCAGCCTTAGTTATTCGGGCGGCAGACAAGAGGTATCAGTAAATGCAATATTTTAAATATAACATTTTCATATTGCACAAGGTTCTTTCAAAGCCTTTTTATTTTATTTTCAAGAAATTTTGTCTAAATCAAATTCATAAAAATTCATCTAGAGATAATTTCTCCATCCATTTGGAGGTTGACAAGAGTTATCAGTAAATGAGATATTCTAGAAGTAACTTTTTACATTGGAAATGATTAACTTAAATTTTTAAATGGGTTTTATTCATTGTTATGACATTTTAAAAGTTAAATTTTATGAAATATCATACTTACAATATTATTTGTCCAAGGTTGATGTTTTACCTACTGTTTATTAAAATTATTGAGTTACATTTTCTTTTAATATTAATGGTGAATCTTAATACTTCTTGGCTTTCAATAGGGTACATCCTTGGGATGTTACAAATACACCAACTTTCATCAAAACACATCAAGAACACAACTTCCTATCGTATTCACAAGAAATTTCTGGACAAAGACAATAACTCAAAGTAAAAATTTTTCTTCTTTGGGTAATTCAAAAGGCTCAAATCATGCTTTGTCAAAATCTGTCAAGAAACCAGATCTCTATCAAGTCTACAAAGAATCAGAGGCTGATAGAGTGAACACGTTTTAAAGAACAAGGGAAATAACTCAATAAATATTTTTTGATTAGTCTGATTTTCAATAGGGTCTATCCTCGAGATAAAACAAACACTCACACCAAGTTTCATCAAATTCCATCAAGAACCCGGCTCCCTATCGTGTTCACAAGGAATTTTAGGACAAGGGCAATAACTAATAGTGAATATTTTTCGATTGTTTTCATTTTCGATAGGCTTCATCCTTGGGTCATTACAAAGACTCATTCCAAGTTCCATTAAAATCAAGAAATGTGGTCTCTATCGTGTTCACAACAATTGTGGACAGGCAGACGGACAGACAGACGGACAGACAGACGGACAGACAGACAGGCGGGCAGGAGGCTTCATCCTTGGATGATTACAAACACACACAGCGAAATTGGTCAAAATCCATCCAGAAACCATCTCTCTATCATGTCCACAACACATTTTTGAACGCAAAATGAATGTGTTTTCAAGAACAAGGGCAATAACTCATCAATTTATTTTTCGATTTGTCTGATTTCCAATAGGCTTCATCCTTAAGTAATAACAAGCAATCACAACTAATTTCATCAAAATCCATCAAGAAACACACTCTTAATCGTGTTCACAAAAAATTTTCAAAACAAGGGCAATAACTCATTGAATATTTTTCGATTGGTCTGATTTTCAATAGGCTTCTTCTTTGGGTTATTACAAACACACTCACCAAATTTGGTCGAAATCCATCAAGAAATGTGGTCTCTATCGTGTTCACAACAATTGTGGACAGGCAGACGGACAGACAGACAGACAGACAGACAGACAGACAGACAGACAGACGGACAGACAGACAGGGGCGAGTACAATATACGCCCACATTTATGTGTGGGCGTATAAAAATAAGTATTTCTCAAAAAATGGCTGTTTTCTGCCCACATAAAGTACAGCCATCTAGTGGAAAAACTAGACAAAATATTAGTAAATACTCACGATGACCAAGAGAACCTTCGATTTACAGCATGCACCACTACAGCCAAGTAGAGCCACCAAAATTATAATGACGCCCAATATAATTAGACCTATGCCCAACGTACTACCAGCTTGATCTAAGTTGAAGTCACTGCTACCACTCTCATTAACCAAGGCATCTTTTATAGGGTCGAAGTTTACTTTGAAGACTATACCAACTACCAGTATAGATAAACCAATTAACTGAAAATATAAATATTTTAAAATTCTGTTAATGCTGATTTCCCTGTTGTCCTGAAGTTTGTATACTTAAACACAAGCTAACTTTAGAGTGAGCCTGATTAATGTTTAAAAACCGAAATGAAATGTAATGATTGCCCACTAAGAACACCAGATAAGTTGTATGGGCGTGCCTTTTAATGTGTTAGTAGAAAGAAACTGATGGATGGGTCAAACGAAAAGGCCTGGTGAATGAGTGACTCAAAAGTCCCTGCTTTTTTCTATCAATAAAAATATCACAATTAGCAGAACACAAGATATATATTTATAAAATGCAAATGTATCATGAATGTGCAGATTAGGTTCAATATAACAGAAAATATTCAAAAGAGGGCAATCTAATTTACTACTTATGTACTACCTAAAATGATTAAAAACGCCTATGATCCAGTTTTGAATCGTACAAAAAACATATGCAACAAAATTAAGATTGTAACATTAAAATTATCAAGATGATCGAGTTATTGACGGGATAAGGTTACAGTAATGTTGCTCACTGATAAAAAAGTAACTTAAAACGAATTTACTTCAATAAAACTCAGTGTGTGAAAAGTACGAATTCAGGAAAGGATATACTATGCCGTGATCAATATATATTATATTATATCATATCATATTTGTAGGTTTCAATTCTGGCGACTGAAAGAGAGAATATGATCAGACCTAAGTATAAGAAACTAAGGTTCTATTCCACTCAGCTCTAGTCATGGACACACCTTATGCGCATGAACCCGTGAAGGGTGGGGAACAATTTAATCACATAAGGAATTGATGGGTGTCAATAGCTACATTGCCCCTAAATATCACAAATATACTTTTGTTGGTTTCCAACACACCCTACTTTTTTGCCCTGTTTAGTTTGTGTATTGGATTCATGATGTCTCATACTATTACACTATTTAAAAACCATATATAATTGTCAACTAGTGTTTATTCTTTTTATGGCTTTCTTTCTTGAGATATCAAAGAAGTATAGCGTTATCTATCTATGATTTTATCTGTGAATTTAAGTAAACCTCAATAAAGATTACAATTAAACTATATTAATAATTTGAGCCTTAATATATCATCTATTGTGTGCGATATTTATAAACATGAAAATATTTCTCAAGAAGGTGCTTTTTATAAAACATGCAGGTAATAAAATTGTAATTTTTGTGAATATAATTAAATAAGTGAGTATAAATAAATAAGCTTCCAGCAGAAATTGTACAATCAATATGTACACTGCGACAGATCTGATAAGACTCTTTGATTTTCAGTCCATCAGTAGGTTTCCATCTGGATATTGCACAATAAATACTAGTACTAGACAAAATATATAAGAACTGGAAAAAAGATCATTTAAAGGCGTAAAAACCTGCGCCAGATCGATCATTATTATTGACATTCTGTGTTCATGCTACATTCTTTTCCAGCTATAATGCATTTACATTGATCATTTTATGAAGTTAATTGATTATCATGTAATTCAGTGTCGTTTCTTTCATCGCTGCGTTTTATTACGGTCTAAATCCATTTTATTCTGTAAAAGGAAATGAACATTAATGTGTGATTACAGCTAACGGGTCGTGTAAGATCTATCACTACACAATTCGGGCTACATATATATATACATATATATGTAGCCCGAATAGTGTAGTGATAGATGTTACACGATATATATTATATATAAAACGAGAAAACCTAAAAATATGTCACGGTCAGCTCATCCATTCTTCTTTGTACAAATGTTGACTCGTTCTAATTTAAACGATGTGTACCCAATTCTTAATATCACTTCTACTGCTTTCTTCACTGCTTTAATTTATCCTGGAGATTTTATGTTTAAATGGAATTGAAATGGAATGGCGCAGAATTACGAAACACAATATTTACTTTCTAAAACTAAACTAATATCGATATTTAACCTTCATTTGATATATCTTAGATTTCGTGTAATTTCCGATACTTATTCGGCTTTAAATCGATACTAGTACATGTAATTCATTTTCAAAGGTTGGATTGTCTCTTTTCAATAACTCCATATACATGTATATCCTTTAGGAGAAATTACGGATCTTGTTAGCAATATGTCGGGAATACTCTCTCTAAAGATATGCAGCTCTATATACAATTACATAGGAGATACATGTAATCTGGATTTTCGGTCATCTTAAATGAATTGATCCCCTTTTTCTTATAATAACATTATGTTCTATACAGCATTAAGTCATTATCCCCTTCAAGAACAGACTGGAAGGTAATGGGCTTATGTTCTGAAATGTTGACTGGTTGCATGTCTTTTATCTAAAGTATTGTCAAGAAATGTTCGAGGTATAAAACAAACAGTCTTCTAGTGAATATTTTTGTAGCTTGTGAAACTGTTTCCTACAATCTAATGAGAATGATGATCCGGTTCGAAGCTTTTTATATGACTCTCTTCTTCAAACAACAAAAGTTCATGCCACGAACAGTTCACAATGGAATAGCGATATGTTTCTATGTTGTTATCAAAGAATGGTTACATTATTAGCCTCGGACTGTCTTTATCAGAATACCAACAAGGATATTCCTGATTGATTTACACCACATGGTATTAAAAAGATAAGTCACCTAACCTTATTATGTAGACAGTCACCTAAGCTAATTTTGTCAATCACCATTCTTAAATAAGGGTGGATATTTTTTCAGAATGTAATATATGGATAATCTTTTATTTTATCCTAGATAATAATTATCCTTAACTCTACTGACTTAGACTGTGTGCTAGAGTGTGCTAGATGCAATGATGCAAATCGTATACCGACAATAATTTAAGCTCATTAAAATGTTCCAGTAGGTAAACTTTTTCGTCATGTTTTATAGACAAAAGCAGATAAAATATTCTTTATATTGAATTTATCCACTCCCTGAAGTGCAATGAATTATATCCAATTGTCACGATATGAAATCAAGAATAGGTCCCATTTTCACTATATCAGGGCTTTAATAATGTATAAATGTCTATTCCCAGTCACGAATTGTTTACGTGAAATTGGTCACTATCTATTAAACAAGTAGACAGGAGATATTTGCCGTTAACTGAAATGTTACATCCTTTTTTGATGCCCATACATGTATTTACAAATGACAAGGGATGTTGTATAACAAGTCAATCCAAAACTGAACCAAAAGAACCAAATGTGTTTTCGTATAGGAAGGACCGACATTCACTAGAATAATTAGCATTATATTTCTGACTCATTTAAGATTGATAAGATGAAATGGAGTTTTACGTCCTAATGGATTAATCAGGAAGGGCAAAACCATGAAGTGTGTTATAAGGGGAATTTTATCATTTTATCGCCATAATTGTTTGGGTTTTTTTTAGTTAGCCTACTTTGTTTTTCGATTTCCAACTGTCGAAGTATGTTTAACGTACACAGCTTGTAGTTATGATTCATATACTTCTTTATATGCAAAGTTCATTTGCTGTCAAACTGTTCATCTCATTTTGCTTTTTATTTTGCGTTCCGTATTGTTAGTTCTGTTTTATTCGTATTAACTTTATAACTGAACATGGCCACGTAATTCTCCCCTAAACTACATCCGAAACTACACCCTCCATATCGACCGACATTATTATGGTAATATCTGATGACTCGATTCCCAAGATTGTCTGACATTCTACCTAAGACAATATAACGACCATGTAATACCTTTTCCTATTAAATTGACATCTTTAAAACTCAATTAATTCTGGATATTATTTACTTTTATGTTTAGAATCACAAGGAGTATACCAGGATATATCCATATAAATTCGTGTTAATGTTGTATGACGTTACGATTTTAATCAGTTTCTAAACTTGATAACTCATCCAAAAGAACACGATTCAATTCATACGAAACTTAGCATCTTGCCTAGCTCCGTATACTCGCAGATCTAATATCTCCGATACGTAGAATTTCTCTGTTAATCAGGATGGATTCAACTGATCGTATAAAATTTAGCGGGTTTCATCAACATGGGTTTTTCTTGAAAATCCGACAGTAAGTTGATTGTCTACCAGGAAAAATAAAAACTGAAGTCCAGCATCAGAATCACACCGCCATCAGAAATAGAACAATCAAGTCAAATGATCAATTCTCTAACGGGTTGTACGGACAGGCGTGTTATTATGAGTTTCTTATTTAGGGTTTTTTTGTTACAAATAGGAAATTCATTACATTAGAAAGCAAACGATTGTGATACCTTGTTGAGAAAGATGTTAAGATTCACAATTCAATGCATATAGACAATAAAAATTGTTATCAACGGGGATTTTTAAAAAACATCCTTTAAACGAAACGGATGAAAGCATTCTGTAAGCATGTGATTCAAATATATTTTTTTTAATATTATTTAAGTTACACAGAACAAACTTTTGTTGTCACCATAATTATAATATAAAATATTCAGGTTACTTCAACCGATAAAATTTTCAACTTAATTCCAGTTGGTTAGATAAAGCATCTGTTTTGATGAATTGCCTCAAAGAAATGATATTCCTAGAAATTCCTTGAAATGTTTCATCTACAGATTGTATCGATATTTTTACGAATTATGGTTTTTATTGTAATACAATATTATTCAAAGTTTATATTACATCGTCCTCTTAGGCTTAGAAATAAATTGTCTGTATGCAATATTGTTCTAAACTGATTTAACATTGATTTCGAGGGGTCCTGTTACAGAAATATTAGCGGTATATGGAGATGTATTGTAAAATTACGGCGATAATATTATTCGTCAAAGGTTTAATTATTTACATTTATTTTTCTGTTAGTTATTAATAAAAAAATCAATACAAAATACTATCTCCATCTAATAAAACTTGACTCGATTTATAACGTACGTAATAAGCTTACTATGAAATGTCAACTGTCATATTAGTGTAAATCTAATACTTCAAAATCATAACACAGTGTATTAAAAATATATTAGCTAACTATTCAATACAAAACTTATCAGATTGTTCCTCGAACCACCTTTAAAGTGTATCGACTATCAGTGCGTTTTTTAGCTTTTATTTATACGGTTCCATTTCCTTCAGATATTTACGGTCATAATTATACAATAAACACTTGACCAATTGATCATTGGTCATTATTTCGGTTTTGGAAAAACATGAAAAGAGTACTGAGGCAAATAGTATACTTCATCAGGATATGTCTTGTATACAAACTTAATTGTTTTCCGTGACAGAGAAGTGAATGGGGTTTTACGCCGTACTCTTCTGCACCTTATGGGATGCTTTCAGTGGAAGGTTGGTTCAATTTGAATAAAAAGCCAGTTGAATCGACTTGTCAATCGAATTAATCGAGGAAGACCACCTATTTAAAATTGTATGAAAGTTGAAAAAATAAAGTGAAAGTCGATAATTAAAGCTATTTCTTTCATTTTATCTATGATTGTCGATCTGGAACCATAATTAAAGAAAGAAAGACTGGCAAGACTGGTAGAACCTCACTGGAACTTCTCTAGATTTTTAAAATTTTACGCCTGTCTGATTTCAGTTTGATATGACAAGTCATAGGTCTCCCTTACTACACTTCATGAATTGTATCAAGACAAAAAAACAGCAACTTTTTACTTCAATTCAGTCAATATTAGCCTATCAGTCCATATGAAGCGTCAGAGAGATAAGAGCATGATAAAGTATCGATAAGCAATGGTGAGTAATGTGTAAATTTAACCATATCTATTATGGCCTAATTATCGATTTCAATATCATAAAGATCTGTCCAGGTAACACATTGTCATTTACGCGATCAATATCTCGACCCACACCACTAGTACATAAACAAATATGGCGTTACGTTACCATGGAATCACGGGGATGCCACTCTCAATAATTGTTAATAACGATCGGCAATAGTTTCGTAAATAAATGGCATTAACCTCTTTCCTAAAATAGGGCTGCCGACGGTTTCGTAAATAGCCGATTAATTCCAATCTGTTAGACAATCTGTTTATCTTTTTGAATATAAAATGGTCTGCTAGAGCCAACTGATGTTGAGGATTATATATACATGGTCTGACTTAGATTATGCTAGTTTCGTAGAAATACTGAAAACCGGTTGATTTGAAACCGTGGTATCCACATCATTTAGTTAAACCTGCCATTCAGGCTCATCTGACTAAATTTGAGTTTGTGGTTTTCATTAGGGTAGGTTAACAATCCCTACCGCCCCTACACGAAATATAAAAATGCGCTATTGTTAAATTTAAGGATCGCACATTCTTGATACTTTAAAGTGCATCGAATGATCTTTCGAAGAACATGATTGTTCAGGACTTTCTTATCTGCACAAAGCAAACAACGAAAGAGTGGGGAAGCCCGATTGTGATTGAATACCAACTCATTTTACAATGTCGCTCTAGATCCGTATCCACGTTAAACCGCATTTTAAAGTGAAAAATTGGGGTAACCGGTCCGATTGTCCCAAACGCAATCTCTGCTAATGGCTAAGGATATATGTTCACCACATCCCCTGTAGAAAAGTGTCAGAAAGATTCCTTTGTCTTCATGCTCCATACATGTTAACTTTTTTCTGAAAATCAATCGGTTTGAGCATGATATTAATCATTCAAGTGAGAAAAGCCTTGTTTCAAATAATTTTAAATATTATTTCCGCAAAATTGCATAGCTTTGTATCTTAGTATTGTTTTTATTTTATTTTTTTCAAATCTGCGATCCTTAAATTAAACAATACTTATTTTAGAGTATATTTTTAATATCCGGTTATGGGTAAGTAGAGATTTAAACCCATCCTTTTTATTTTCAATAACGGATAAAATAACTAAAGTCTATCCAATAAATTAGTCATATTTAAAGTGATGCCATCATATCAGCCTAACAACCGAGTTATTAATGAAAGCAACGTATGTTTTATCTGAAGGTGTAACTTATAATACTGATTGATGGTAAAATATACTATCATTTCGTTCAATAGAGTTTTGATAACGAGCCTTTGAAACTTAGTTATTTTATATCCAAATAATACACATTTCGTTATCGAAATTAATGTGAATCAAACTGTGAGCATAAAATATGAAATTAGATTACAACTGCAATATTGAAGGTCACAACTATGTACATGTCAATACTGGAAGAAAATTTGGATGGAAAACTGAAAAGTAATAACCCAAATACAAGCGTTACAAGAACAAGAATACAGTTTATTGCAGCTATTGTTATATGATTTACGTTTAGTTTTATTTGTAACGCCTCTACTACAATTATCTTTTCACTTAAAGAAACCAGAAAAGATATACATGTATAATTAAATATAATACCAGGCGTATCGTTTCTATAAAATGTATTATAAACAACGAAAGGCTTCTATTTGGTTTACCAATGACTTTATCGACATTCGTAAGATTTCTATCTCTAAATAAGTGGCTGGCCTCTGGAAGACTTTTAAATGAAAAAAAAATTTATTTATATTAAAAGCAAAAATCCTGACAGAAACAAGAAAGCCTGGTTTACCCACAAATTGCATTGACCTTTACCATGATACATTTAAATCACTAAAATGGAAATATCAGTTGAAGCCCTTCTTCCAATAGGTTTTTTTCGGAATATCAAAAATCGATAACGTGTTTCGATACTTATTACTGTCTTTGTTATATTGTAGTTAACCAAATTTTCAACTTTCTGTTTCAATCTATGGCTTCTTGAATGACTGTCGATTACGGAGTCAAACTCTCTTATCGAGAAAAGCTCTAGAAAGGGCGATCAAGTAGAGGTTAACAGATTTTTCTTCGTTCGAGTCAATTTTTGTGTTGTCAGATTTCAGAGGTTATACAGCATGTAAAATAATGTATTGTTCAATATATATTAGTTATGTGGAATACCAGTTACCGCCATTTCTATAATATTCCACTCAGTATTACCAGAACAAATAAATGAGACGTTCTTAATCACTAGAGTCGTCAGATCAGGGAACATACATGCTCGTAGTGTAGTGCAGAAATCTGATTTAATGAATTCAGTTCATTTTTGAAAATTTTGCAAGTATGGTTTATATATTGCTGTAGGCTACCATTATAGGCCCTACACTTCAGTTGTTAATATAAGGATATTGACAAGAGATTCGTGATCTACTCCAGAAATCTTATCAAAAGAAAGATTTTAATTAAAGAATATAAAAAGTAACTAGAATCACGAAATAAAACAAGTAGAGAATAACGCAATATGACTATTAATAATAATTACTCTACTTTGTTATATTCATACTGCTTATGAAAGAAACTGTTTATTTAGTTTAAGGCAAATAATAATTATAATACATTTTGTAGTTCATATGGACTTGTTTTGTTTTATAATGCCTAATATTCAATGACATTATTTCTCGGTTTTCAAATCATCGTGGAATAAACAGCATCCTAGGTCACGTCACCGAGATTATTACTGTACGATCGGTGCAAATTGGTTCTTGAGTCTTTTTTTTATATTTACTGTCATCAGTTGCAAGGTACGCAATAAGTGCAAAAGCAGGGTTAGGGTGTTTCTTAGGTTATTCAGTCAAGTAGGTGAATATTATATCTTTCCTACTCGTTTACCTAAATTCACAAACCACTCTCAAAGCTTTGTAAATATTGCATTGATATTTAGAACAGAATTATGGTGACATATGTTCGAGAATACATTTATCTAAATGTTATTATTACACATAATGCTGCATAATTTAATATCCATATTACCATACCATTAAAAGCTTTTTAATATGGTTATTTGGACGTTCGCTTAGAAGAGCATGATAAAAAATATACATTGATGCCATCAGAATTGTGGTCATTAAACGATTTTTCTCATCGTTGATTATAAAGAAAAACCCACTAGAAAATGCAAAATTCGGCTGGCGCATTTGTAAATTGAAGCCTTATTAATATTGTATAAATATAGAGAGTGGGAATACGAAATTTGCAATAACCCAGATAAATAAAAGCTGTTATTTTTTTACATTTGGTATTACTATTTCACTTCTTGAATATTCTTGGCTTAAATCGAATGAAACGAGGCATATCACTTTAACTCAAATTATACAGTCATATTTATATAGCATAGACCTTTAGTATGCATTCAGGTACATTTCACAAGATAATTTTAATGCTACTTCAATCGATGATTAATATATTTCCTGTATGATCCTATACGTAAGCCTATCAAACTCTACAGAACATGGACTTATTTCAAGCCCGGGTCTATTTGTATGAAATATAAACGAACATTATCCGAGTCTCGATTCATTATTACATATTCATATTCATAATATAGTGATAATGAAAGGCAATTATCATGGGTCATTATAAGAAATTGTTAATAATAATAAAAAGAAGTCCAATACAAGAAATGAAGCCCGTACAACACAGAGGCATTGAAAATTCAAATAATCCGGGATATGAACCTAGACCAATTACTCATCATTCCTTACAATATAATAACATACAACCCAACTCAATGCTTTGGCTTTAAGGTATCCAGTTTGAATACAAAGTTTGACTGTGAATTTTAGTTTCTTTGTTGGTTTGTATGTGCCTGAATACATAATAAACCTGAACAGTTTAGTAAAAGGATACAAATATTAGGTGGTCAATCTAGCTCATCGAATTTTGTCGCAAAAGCCTCTTCATTCATGATCAACGTTTATTTTGAAAGAACTTTAAATCTTCATTATCATATGTGAGAATAGCTCGCAATTGTATTGCTTGCATTCTATCCGTTCAAAATATACGATTAAGAAAGTGGGACATTTACATGACAGGTTTCATGTATCAACGATAAATAAAATGGTAGTGAGGTATTTGAAAGTATGAGGTCAAGAACAGGTAGCTCTAGGAAATAGACTTATAGGTCATAACTACTATCACATTCTTTTCAGTATTTCAGATTTTTCGCGATTGTTCATAACGCAAGCTATTATCTTAAATCCGAGATAAAGGACTATCATTTACCTTCTCCACATTTTGTGCAAAATTATAAGAATCGAAAATCTAATTCAGTAGACTCGCATTAGCGAGAGTGTTTTTTGATTTCTTTCTTACAAAAAACTACAATCCAAACATTGGATGTGATAAATATTAACTTATAAACATGATTTCGTTACAGGACGACCGTTAGATAGCGTGTCTTGAGAATTCTTGAATCACAATGTATGAACATACTGAGACGAAGCGAGCACAAAAAGGTGAAGATTTAGTATGAAACGGTCAAGATCCTCTGTATACTACCTATAATAAATATAAACGCAGTTATTACCGATAAAGGTTAATTTCATATGAGGTTAACATTCTTTCAAATCATATGTTTACATGAAGTATAGACAAGCTAATCAGAGATCTATTTGTAAGTGGTTGTTTATGTCTTTTGACGGTTCAATTAGCATTTACTTATTTCATTATTAGATATATGATCCGGCGATATACCACATTCCATAATATATAAGCATGATTTTAACATCATCTTTTTTTTCATTGCAAAGGGAATCGTATGTTATATGAAGTAAAACAAAATCTCAAGTTTTATCTCCTCGAGAGATCTACTCAATGGAAAACGATTTCGGATTTCCTTTTGCATTTTTTTTTCTTTTTGACCTTATAGTTCAGCACCCTTAACACCTAAATTTTGTGGAATACTTTGTCAATAAAAAAACTGCTATTTTCTGTCTTAAGTGACTAGGTCGAGTAAATTTACCATTGATCTTAATCTCGTAGATTACCAGATTCTCTGAAAATGCTTTCCGATTCTGCCAGTCGAAAAGTCCGAAGTCAAACGTGTATATCACTGTCATATCCATAGTGATGTGTGCGAATACATATATGTAGTTAAAATATTATACTTTTTCTTTCTTTTCATGTTAAATCTGTCGTGATATAAATATCGTTAACAACATGATCTAAAAACTGTTGTTCACAATTACCGTGGTTTCCATGTCAACCTGAAACAGGAGGTATTGTAATTGGAGCATTTATTCAAGAAAAGAGATGTCTAATTACCAATGCCTGACAGTAATTCAGTCCCTTTAATAGTAGTCGATAAACGTGTGAGATCAGATAAAAAACTGAACAAAGCATATAATATATTTATACATTAATGTGTTAGTTGAAATTGTGTTTTGAATACATATAAAAACACGATAGAATTCAGGGGATACTTTTCTATTCGTGTTTCTGAAACCTTTTATTTGCACTTTAACGGAACATAATCACTCTATTTAGAAATAATTCATGCATATTTTCACTTCTGTCTTGAATGACTTTGGTCAAGAGACTATTTCATGTCTACCTCATTCATTTTGTCGACATATATGGATTGATAGTTTATACTTTGGCCTATTTCCAAAGTTTTTCTTCTAAAGTTTAAATAACAGCTATACTTTAAAAGATTGTTTAAATACTGTTCTTCATGAAGCTCACAGTATATTGGTGAGTGAAGAGTTCCTGCATCGTCTACGTGTAAAACACATGATAGAAAGGAGCAATGTAGCCTCATTTAGCTGTTTAGAGATAAACCGCTTATCAAAAATCAAAGTCATTCAATACCAGAATCTTCTATATACTTGTTTGTCAAACAATGAGTCATTCTATTATAAAATTACTGACCTATATTGATGAGGATTAGCTGATAAGACCATGTTTATAATGAAATTTATTATTAGATAGTTCTCTTAAAGATGATTGCCATGTAGGTCTTTATCTTATCCGCTGCGAAATGCTGCTCAAATGATAGAACATATAGATTAGCAAGGTAACTGCCCAAGATAAAGAAGATACCTAAATATGTTTTTATAGATACAAAATATAATGGAGTTAAAAAGTATAATTTCGACATTAAAATAACACCCCCCCCCCCTTCACTCCCCTGTGTAGTCAGTCCTATGGCATCAGGAAGATGATCAGTAAAGTTCGGTGTTCCCCCAATCCGGTTCCAGCATATCTATCTGATCATGGTTCCTTTTGCATTAAAATCATGTCTTAACAGGTCTTTGAAGAAAACGAGTGGGCGAGACTTTGCAAATAACTCGATGCTTTCGAGCCGTACAGTGTATAAGGATTTATTTCCTAACATAAACTTTTAACAGGTAAACACTCCTTCACTGTAATATTAAATTTCGTAAAAAAAAATTATTTTTCTTTACTTTACTAAGAAGGAAGTTCAAAGGGTCCTAACTGATATACGGTGAGATGCAAATTTACTTGTTTACGTGTTAGGATGCTTATCTATAATTTAAATACTGTGGCCTTTCATCTGTATCCACTAATTGGTCTCGATTGTGTTTTTGTCTTGTTATAATCAATACATCGCTGTAAATTTTGTATTTCGAAAATAAAATATAGTGTAAGTATACTGATTGCGAAATCGGTATCGTTGTATCTTCGGTTTATTTTTAATTTTGGTAAAGCGCCAGTAAAATAGATATCCAGCAGATCTTCTTAAATTGCTGATATAAAACACTTTAAAGCCGTATACAAACACTTAAAACTAAAACTGGTTACTCACTTGTACATGAAATGTGTTGACTATTTATACTAGTAGGTATAGACCTATTTTTGTTAGTAAACTATATTGATTTTTACTCAGGACTAAAAATTTTGAATTACTTAATTGTTTAAGTTATAATTTAGATACTCATCAACCGAGTTAGAAATTTAAAATACAATTCAAATTGTGTATGATCTAATAAATTCATTCTTTTCAATGTTTCATAAACTGGTTAAAAATTTGAAAGAAATTTGTCCTCTAAAACATCTAAGTAACTCCATATGAAAATATGACTTGTTTTCCTGGGGCAGTTTTGAGAGTGAATAGAAATACAAGCATTGGTTTGAACTACAACAAATATATTGTTAACACTTGTAAAAACCAAGACGTAATAGTAAATTGTACTCACCATAAACAAGATGTTAATGGCAATTAATATAATTCCAGAACACTCCATGTTAAATTGTGTTAGTAGAAATTGTAGCTATTCACTATACAGCACGTTGGGTTTAAGAATGAAAAAAAGAAGCCGTGTAGTTTTATATATAGCTCTATCAAGGCTGTTCTGTTTATCTTCCTGTTAAACAATTTATGTATATTGCCCAAGTCAGTCTCACGTGCTTTATGACGTCGTGTGATGATTTAAGGACAGGTAATTCCTATTGATTAAATTCTTTCTCTCGATTATTAATGACGGGTCAACAAGACTAGATTCTTCTATCGAGAACCATGTAGAGGCTTTTGCTATTGCTTTTATTTACGGTTTTCTGTACGGAAATGCATAAATGAAGTGTTCAATCGTCTGGTTATACCATTAGGAGTTTAAATATTGACACTATCATGATGTTGTTAATAATACGAATAGGGCATTGCCTTGAATGAGAGCGCAGACTAGGGCTATTTATAATAATGACAATGATTACGCAAAATAATGTCATTCATTGATAATTTTCGACGTCACAAATAGCGTGTGACGTCACAAAACGCCCTGTCAACGTAATTTCGACGGCAAGGGAAGACAACTCTTATATGAGATAAACTACAGAAATCCCACATAGAACATTCAGGAAAAATTAAAATAAAATGTAAGGTGTTTAAATAGGGTACGAAACATCTATTTTATTGTTTGTGAAAGAAATGTAATTTATTTTAAGAATTCCAGAATATTCACTTCGAGACTACCTTGATTGACTGCGACCTAGTTGTAAACAAACATGGCGGGCCCCATGGCGGCCATCTTTTTTCTCACTTTTTTTTTCTACCAGTGGTGCAATATTCTTCTGATGCATATACATGTATACATGTTACCATAAGAGCTGCGCTTCCATAATATGAATAAGGCATGGTCTTAAATGAGAGCGCAGACTAGGGCAATTGATAATAATGACTACGCAAAATAATGTCATTCATTGATAAATTATATAGCGTGTGACGTCACAAGACGCCCTATCAACGTAATTTCAACGGCAAGGGAAGACGACTCTTATATGAGATAAACTTGTTTATGGAAATCCCGCATAGAACATTCAGGAAAAATTAAGATTATACGTAAGGTGTTTTTATAGGGTACGCAACATCTATTTTAGTTTTTGTGAAAGAAATGTAATTTTTATTTTAAGAATTCCAGAATATTCACTTCGAGACTACCTTGATTGACTGCGACCTAGCTGTAAACAAACATGGCAGCCCCTATGGCGGCCATTTTTTTCTCACTTTTTTTGACTACCAGTGGTGCAAAATTCTTCTGATTCATATACATGTATACATGTTACCATAAGAGAGAGCTTCGCTCTCATATCAAGTAGTGATCATAGCAATGTAGATAGAACAGGGTTCTCTAGAAACGCTAGATTGTTACATTCAGAATTAATAATACGAAAAAGGCATGGCCTTGAATGAGAGCGCAGACTATGGCTATTGATAATTATGACAATGAATGCGCAAAATAATGTCATTCATTGATAAATTTCCACGTCATAAATAGCATGTGACGTCAGAAAGTACCCTATCCGAGCAATTTGAACGGCAAGGAAAGACAACTCTTTTATGAGATAAACTTGTGGACTTAGTCCAGTAAAACATTTTATGCTAATGATTGTATACAAATTTAGTCCGTTCTATTTTTAGAAATCCTTTTTCTCCCTTCCTTTTTGGGTTTTTGCATGCCCATTTTTGACTACTTTTTGGTCTAGATTTGAAATTTGATGTCTGAAATTGCATTTTCTTTCAGAATTTCTGAGATAATGAGAAATTTAATTGGCGGAAGGTTATTTCTAAAAATAGTGGTTTTGTGTGCAGTGACAGTCAAGTGGATGTTGATATCCGGTAGTGGTCTACTTTCATTTTGACTAGTTCAAAATTTTCATGGTCATGCTATATTGAATTTTTGTACAGAAACTAAGTATTGGCCAGGCTTTCATGTGACATATTGGAAAGTTTTCAACGAGATTTCTGGAAAACGTTATAGCAGTTTGAATTTCGTGATGTAACATGGAAACAGATGGCAAATGAATTAGTGTACTAAGTCCTTGTGTAAATGGAAATCCCACATAGAACATTCAGGAAAAATAAAGATTAAACGCAAGGCATTTTTATAGGGTGCGAAACATCTATTTTTTGTTTGTGAAAGAAATATAATTTATTTTAAGTAATCCAGAATGTTCACTTCGAGACTACATGATTGACTGCGACCTAGCTGTTAACTAACATGGCAGCCCCCATGGCGGCCATCTTTTTTCTCACTTTTTTTTTATTTCCAGTGGTGCAAAATTCTTCTGATGCATATTCATGTGTACATGTTACCATAAGAGAAAGCTTCGCTCTCGTGGGCGAAGCCGTCGAGAAAGCTGCGCTCTCATATAACTATATAGCTAATATGAATAAGGCATTGCCTTGAATGAGAGCGCAGACTAGGGCTATTGATAATAATTACAACAATTACGCAAAATAATGTCATTCATTGATAAATTCTGGCGTCATAAATAGTGTGTGACGTCACAAAACACCCTGTCAACGTCAAGGGAAGACAACTCTTATAAGCCTATAAGATAAACTTGTTTATGGAAATCCCGCATAGAATATTCAGGAAATATTAAGATTAAACATAAGGTGTTTAAATAGGGTACGAAACATCTATTAAAGTGTTTGTGAAAGAAATGTAATTTATTTTCAGAATTCCAGAATATTCACTTCGAGACTACCTAGCTGTAAACAAACATGGCAGCCCCCATGGCGGCCATCTTTTTTCTCACTTTTTTTACTACCAGTGGTGCAAAATTCTTCTGATGCTTATACATGTATACATGTTACCATAAGAGAGAGCTGCGCTCTCATAAAATGTAGTTAAAAAATTATAATTAAAAAAATAAACTATTAAAAAATCTCGATGATCGAACGTATACATATACTCCATCGAGTGTACATGCAAATTACTAACAAAGTAGTAAAGGTTGTGTACGTCCATATTTAGAATTACCAAAGCGCCTTCCGAATATGAGGTTATAAGGCACGAGGGCCAAAGATAGTCTAGGTCTGTGTGGGGTCGAGCGAGCAAGTTATGAGGTGAAATTGCGCTTGTTTCGCGTGATTGATCCAACATTATTACTCTTGATGTAAACTGACATGTTCACGAGTGAATGCATTAAATGATTTTTATGCAATTCCCCTTTGCAATATTTTGTGTACTTTTCGTTTTTTAATGTGTACTCCGATGAAAAATGTGAAAATACCCGATTTTACTTCCTACCTTTTTAAGATTTTGCTGTTTGCTTTTCGAATTTCTTCGCATGTCGAACAAACAAAAAACCCTACTCATGAGAGACCTTGACATAATTTTTATACAAGTTTTCGTTAAATCGGATAATACGGAAGCGTATTAGTGCCATTCAATTTTTTTTTTTTTTAAATTTTCAAGTTAGTAACTTGAATTTTCAAGTTAGTATCTTGAATTTTCAAGTTAGCATCTTGAATTTTCAAGTTAGTAACTTGAATTTTCAAGTAAGTATCTTGAATTTTCAAGTTAGTATCTTGAATTTTCAAGTTAGTATCTTGAATTTTCAAGTTAGTAACTTGAATTTTCAAGTTAGTATCATACTATACCCACCGATTCCAACTAGCATACCTACCATACGCACCCATTCCAACTGGCCTATCATACAATCTACCTATTCCACTAAGCAAGTTACTAACTTGAAAATTTAAAAAAAAAAAATTTTGAATGGCCCTAATACGCTTCGGTAGGATAAATACTGGTTTAAGAAAAGTTTATCTGACGAATCGTAAAATTCGAAATCTTCCGAGCTGAAAAAGAATATTCTATTTGCACTGAGTTAATTCACAGATAAGAGGGGAGGAAAATCACTTACACATTCTGCGTCAGCAATTTGAAAAGAAGTCTTCTCTCCCTTATTTGCCATCTAATCTACAGACAATTTTAAATTTTGCTCACGAAATAATTCATTCTGAAGAATATCTCAATAAATATACATGTACAACGGTAATTTCGAATTTAAATTGCTTATTTTAGCATTTTGTTTTGCAGGTTTTGGAAAAATAAAAGCAATGAGCGTTAACAAATCAATTTGGATTTTTATAAATGACTAATTGTATGTATATTTAGATTTTGTAACCTGATTACACTATAATGTGGTATTTATAGGGAGCAGTTTATATTGTGCAATAACAGGATACAATCGGTATCGGAAACATTTCACTCATGAATAATAAGGCGTATTCTTAGGTTACATGACTGTATGAAATTTCAGGTATATTTCGCAATAATAAAAATGGCAGAATCCACAATGGTGAGATATAGACTATCACTATCTTTGTAAAGTGACGCATAAAAGACTGATATTTATCCTTTGTTTAAACTCAAATGTTTGTATGTTAAGTTTAATAGGGCGTATGAAATTGGGTCAAAAGAAATTCGCATATACCCCACTATATTTCGTATATACCGATCTATATTTTTCATATACCCTGCTGTATTTCGCATGTTGCCCTATTTTATTTCCCACATACCCTATTATATTTTGCATATACCCCACTTCGTGTATACCTAAATACATTTCTCATATACCCAAATACATTTCTTATTTACCATAATAAATTTTGCATATTCCACAGGGTTTCTAAGACTTAGTTGAGTCCCTGCAGACTGTTTGTTAGCAGTAGAGTTATTACGTATTTCGACTTTGGCGAAAACGTATTGTAATCGTTCGGATTATTTTATTTTATTTTTTTTTTTTGCGATTCTTGGATGAGTTTGCAGACAAACTGGTAAAAGGTACAGAAATTCTAAATCTACAGTTGATCTTAGAATGATTTCTATTATCAAATAAAACAAAACCGGAAGTTGAGGTTTTTTTGCTTTAGCAAGTTTATTTTCACTTCGATTTTGACCGGATTTTCAGATTTGAAAACTTCAATGTATTTGTCAACTAATAATTATAAGTTTTATGCAATTAGGTTAATTATTTTACCCACGATTTGCAATTCAATATTCAAGGGTCATCGGCAAAAATTTCAGACCGTGATTTCTCGTTTAATATAAATGGTAAAGTTTTGAAACTTTACCAGTTGATAGGACGATATCATTATAATTTTTGAAAAAATGGGGTCTATAACTGCTAGGTGAAAAGTGAAAACTGTTTTATAAATAACTTGTCAATAGTAATTGATTTGACCTAAATAATTAGGTCAAGCTGCCATATCGGCCGCCATTTTGAATTTTCGTTACAATTCTTTTTTATTTGGCTTACTTAAAAAATTCACAGAGATAAGTGTACTTAAATACAGCAAAAATTGATAATTTTCATATTTTCGCCATTTTTAACCGTTACGGAAGGTATGACCTAATTATTTTATGAGTTTGAAAATTAGGTAAAATGATATTCAATATATTGTCTAGAAGTAGGTCATTGCAAATTTACATAATATTGTAAGGCTCTCGAAATACGTTCATAATTGTAAGCAATTCTAGTTTAGTATTGTAATGCATAATATAAGGTTATCTATGTGATCGTGAGACAGTTAACTATGGAAGCCTACTGCGGGCATGTCCACTCTCGCTTTGTCGCCCACGACAAAGCGACGATCGTCGACTCGTCGCCCCCGACCAAAAAGGTGACGAAAAAGGCGACGATATGAGAGTAAAAAAAAGGGGATGAAAAACCCGACGAAATAGTAGAAGAAAAAAGTCGACAAAGCGCGAGTAGAAAAAAGGCGATGAAAAAAACGACGAAAAGGGCGACAAAATCATTAGACAAAGACTGTAGTCTGTAGCCTGTGAGAAAATTATTCAGGTTGACAAGGAGCACAACCAAACACCTACATATTTTCCTGTAAGCGAATTGGTAATAACGAGGAAGATAGAATCTCAGTGACGGACTCAGTCCAGTAAAACATTTTATGCTAATGACGAATTTAGTCCGTTCTAATTTTAGAAATCCTCTTTCTCCCTTCCTTTGGGGTTTTTTGCATGCCCATTTTTGACTAATTTTTGGTCTAGATTTGAAATTTGATGTCTGAAATTGCATTTTCTTTCAGAATTTCCGAGATAATGAGAAATTTTATTGGCGGAAGGTTATTTCTTAAAATAGGGTTGTCTATAAAACGAAGACCGAAGATGGAAGACCTCTATAAAACGAAGACCCAACTATAAAACGAAGACCCACTCAACTATAAAACGAAGACCCAACTATAAAACGAAGACCCACTCAACTATAAAACGAAGACCCAACTATAAAACGAAGACCCACTCAACTATAAAACGAAGACCCAACTATAAAACGAAGACCCACTCAACTATAAAACGAAGACCCAACTATAAAACGAAGACCCACTCAACTATAAAACGAAGACCCAACTATAAAACGAAGACCTACTCTACTATAAAACGAAGACCCAACTATAAAACGAAGACCCACTGACCTATAAAACGGAGACCCAACTATAACTATCTGATACAAGATTTAAAGTGATACATTACTTAGGATTGCTGTATTTTTCTGATTATGATTATGTCGATTAGAACTTTTCTTTCTAGATGCCACCTGTGTAATACAGAATACAATTGAAGTGAAATCAGGACAAAGGGTTTAGAAAATGTTTAATAGAGCTAGTCATTTTGGCATAAAATGAAGTATAAACAAATTTTCCTTCAATGTCAGGACTTCAAAAAGAATTAGTCTTGGTATCTGATTTAATTGGGTGTGTGGTCAGCGTTAACAATTGTTTGTCCCTTTTGTTACAGAAAAGTGCAGTACAAGTCTGTTTCTGCTTTTCAATTGCAGATATTCTTTATTTCCTTTTGATATGTGATCAGGTTATCCACATTAACCTTCACTTCAAAGGCTACGTTTCCTGTTGGGATAAAGTAAAGATTTGTTGGTCTCATGGTCTCTTGGTTTTAGGCTAAACAAAACGATAGGCTAAATATATTCTCACTGCCTATAATCATAGAACTATAACCAGTTCTATGCCATTATGAAGCTGTATGTTTCAAATCGTCTGTAT
Source organism: Nipponacmea schrenckii (assembly GCA_030562195.1). Lineage (NCBI taxonomy): Eukaryota > Metazoa > Mollusca > Gastropoda > Lottiidae > Nipponacmea > Nipponacmea schrenckii. The sequence goes on from CM060202.1 coordinate 16,284,690, forward strand.
AAACCGGTTAAATAGCCGATCACAGACACCCTATTTTAATGATTTATCGGCTAGTATAGGCTTGGATTCTGCGCACTGTAACATTACTTTTGTAAACATTCATCTCGGCATTTTGTCACCTCGAGCTAGAGTATGTTTTGGAAAAAACGTAAATTATATGATGGAATAAATATAACACAAATATCGATGATAGCCGTAATGAAGACAAGCGTGAGGGACGACCCTTAACACTTACATAAATGATAATTAGGATTTAGGCCTAGCAATACGACGACAAAAACCGCTAATCCGGAAGCCAGTATGAAGTAGCCTAGTTAATAATAATAATAATAATAAACTCTTTATTTTACATGGGTCAGAATTAGGCCCAATACACAAGGACATGGTCCTGTCTCACATTCAGCCCATTATAGTTGGGTCTTCGTTTTATAGTTGAGTGGGTCTTCGTTTTATAGTTGGGTCTTCGTTTTATAGTAGAGTGGGTCTTCGTTTTATAGTTGGGTCTTCGTTTTATAGTTGAGTGGGTCTTCGTTTTATAGTTGGGTCTTCGTTTTATAGTTGAGTGGGTCTTCGTTTTATAGTTGGGTCTTCGTTTTATAGTTGAGTGGGTCTTCGTTTTATAGTTGGGTCTTCGTTTTATAGAGGTCTTCCATCTTCGGTCTTCGTTTTATAGACACCCCTAAAAATAGTGGTTTTGTATGCAGTGACAGTCAAGCGGATGTTGATAAAATGTAGCCTAGTGGTTTACTTTCATTTTGTTCAAAATTTTCATGGTCATGCTATATTGAATTTTTGTAGAGAAACCAAGTATTGGCTTGGCTTTCATGTGACATATTGGAAAGTTTTCAGCGAGATTTCTGGAAAAAGTTCTAGAAGGTTGAATTTTGTGATTTAACATGGAAATAGATGGCAAATGAATTGGTGGACTGAGTCCTGACTGTAAAATTAAATTCAATATAAGGGGGATAACTATACTATATCATTCGGTTATTTATTTGCCATCTCTTTTCATGTTAAATCCAGAAATCTTGTTGAAAACTTTCCAATATGTCCCATGAACCTAGACAATACTTAGTTTCTGAAAAAATTCAATGTAGCATGACCTGAAAATTTTGAACTAGTGAAGATGAAAGTAAACCACTACATTTTATCAACATCCACTTGACTGTCACTGCACACAAAACCACTATTTTTAGAAATAACCTTCCGCCTATAAAATATCTCATTATCTCACAAAACCTCAAAGTGGCACGGAATAAAATGTTTTTCTGACGCATTAGACAAAAAGCGTAGACGAATTGAGACGACCTACATAATTATTTTCATATGTACTCAGACCAGTAAAACATTTTATGCCAATGATTGTATGAATTTAGTCCATTCTATTTTTAGAAACCCTCTTTCTCCCTTCCTTTTGGGGTTTTTGCAAGTACATTTCCGACTAAGTTTTGGTCTAGATTTGGAATTTGATGTCAGAAATTGCATTTTCTTTCAGAATTTCTATAATAATGAGAAATTTTATTGGCGGTAGGTTATTTCTAAAAATAGTGGTTTTGTGTGCCGTGACAGTCAAGCGGATGTTGATTAAATGTGGTGTTTTACTTTCATTTTGTTTAGTTCAAAATCTTCATGGTCAAGCTATATTGAAATTTTGTAGAGAAATCAAGTATAGGCCAGGCTTTCATGTGACATATGTGATAGGAAAGTTTTCAACGAGCTTTCTGGAAAAAGTAAAGGAAGATTTAACATTGAAACAGATGGCAAATGAATTGATGGACTGAGTCCACATAGGCGAATTAAAATGAAGAGGAAGGTGCACTCTTAGTTGTATAATTAAATTCAAAATAAGAAGGATAACTGTACTATATCATATCATTTTCATATCATATTTTAAGATCTTCACGAAATGATTTAACTTGGCAGTCGGGTTCAGCCTTAAATTGTCACGTCTTTTTCTAATTACACTCTACAAAAAAAGTCGTGCATGGAATCAGGGCTTTTAAGTAAATGGTTCCTAAGGTACTGTTGTAGACCGCCTTATAGAGATACTAAGTAAATAACAGAGTTGAAACTCTGATTAATAACGAGTATTCCTACATAGAAGTTAAAGGGATTGCAAAGCTATGTTACAAAACTTTTTATGTGTATCGGGAACACTGATTTGGTTCTATGCTTCATATAGTTAAACTATAACTAAGCGTTTTATGAAGTCAGTAGGCTAATGCAATGTCATTTTGCAATATAATGAGCTGCCGAACGCAGTTATGATGAATTTGGTACCTTGACCAATGTATTCATATCACCGTAACTGCAGTGGGTCCATCATTCATTGCTTATATTTCCACTGTCTATTGTATTCTTTTTACGGAGTTTTCAATTAAATTCCACGTCAAAAGGGTTGCCGGTTAAAAATAAGGCATAAACAGAAGCCATGTTGTGAGTTCTAGTTTAAGCATACGCTATGAAAAATAGTCCCAAACATTCTGCTTCGATAAAAGAAAGCAATTAAAAAAAGAAAAAAATATATGTTTATTTTTCTTTTATAATTTAATGATATATAAATCTTGGCATCATTTTAATAAAATGTACAATAAATAATCAACAAATTTTGCCATGTGACCACTAGAAAACAAATAGGCCCTATCGTCAATGAACCAAAATGGCGGCAAGTAAACAATAATATTAACGACTGAAAAGACTAAACGATAGAATATCATTAACAAAAGTAAATTCACTAGTGTAAAATTGAAAAAAAGTGTAAAATTGAACGATTTAGCTGTGTGTTTTGCAACTGTGATACTTTATTTATTAGTTTGGACCATTGACGTTTAAATTCAAAGAGTAGTTTGTGAACGTGGAACTGTTCAAAAAACCTGGGTGTGTGGAGCTTACCATGTCAATTGACATAGTTTTGGAATTAATTTGTTGTCGATTAACATGAAAATTGATCCTGACCTACTGTTTCAAGTCTGGAATTGGAAATAGGTTTTATAGCACCAGGATTTACAACCTGGTCCAATGCTTCACTCAATGTGCGTTTTTGTGATGTAGAGCAAGTTCTGTTGTAACGTTTTAAGGAGGATTCACACCTGTGCCCTGACATGAATATAATATGACGAGACTCAAAACCAGCACCATTTAAATGATGAATAGAGGTGGCCCTTAAAGAATGAGCAATGTACCTACGACTTGTATTTGCAGCATTGGATATATCAGACATGAAATTACGAAAACTGTTTTTCTTTAAAGCCTGTGCAGTGTACCAAAATTCATGTGTATTAGGAGTTTGGGTTGCAGTGGAAATGCATCTATTAAATAACATGTTGGCGTCAGGTACTGTTTTGCTCAAGAAAAGTTTGAGTAATTTTACGGGACAATTTCTAACCCCAGTCGCATACATGCGTTTGTCACTCTTGACTTCCTGAATATTAACGCCACCCTGAAAATTTTTTTTGTCTCATGCGTCATGTATGCATATTTAATGCCAACATCATCTTTTTGGAATGCAAATGAATCTCTTTGAAGTTGAGGGTGGATTTCTCACCCACGTGAAACAAAATGTATCGAAATAATATACCAAATGTACTGTCTTAATGTGATTGGATTTGTGGTAGCAGAAATGTCAAAATATTGAGAAATTTTGGATAAGTCATCTTGATCGATTATAGGTTTGTGGGCCGTAGTTGAAGATGCCCCTATTTGAGTTTGAACTTTTGATTTACCGTCAAGTATCTTATTACAATATTGGTATTCTTTATCATTTACGATATCAATATCTAGAGATTTTGCAAATGCCTGTTTAATGCGGCTCTTATGTTAATGAAAGTGTTTTTATGATATGTCTCAGCTATCTTTTCTGTCAAAGATTCTTTTCTTTTCTTGATATGTTTCGGCCTATAGCCTCGCAGTAGAATTTTGCAAGTTTATGAGGTAAACCATCAAATTTCACAAATTCTTCCTCTTTTCCATACTTTTCTTTGTGCCACTCTAATGAAAGAAGAAATAAACTTATCTGAAAATCACGACATGTATTATAATTTTTGGCGTTTAAAATTTCACATAGGCCTGGGTTAAAAGGGCATTTTTTGAGCTTAATTAACTAAAAAAAACTTCTGCTGGATATATAAAACCGTATGACAGAGAATGAATGTGAACGCTCATTATTAATGATATTGTTTTGCTTAAAATTTCCTTTTTTTTAGACTAAATTACGATTTGTCAAAAAGTGTTAGGGCCTAATTATCAGTTTTGTTGATATTACGCCTAGACTCTAGGCTATAGATTATGTTTTAATTAGATCTAGGCTAGATACCTTGAAGAATGTTTAGTGCCCACTTTGTATTCGTTCGAGTAGCTGAACTCTGTTGCAGTTCACAAAATTTTTCCATTTCTTCTACCGAAATATCAGAAAATCGTACAGTTTTTGAATCAGGGTAGTCAGGTTTTGAATTTTCAGGACAAGCCACTTGACAGTCAGGATGAGGAATTGGCAATGACACTAATGGCAGCAGAATGTCAATGTCATCAGCTTCAAAATCCAATGCTGCCCAGGAAATTTCATCTTCAAAATTTAAAGTATTCTCCGCAAACTTTCCATATTCAAAATTTTTAATCCATAAAATATTGACCTTGTCAAAAACCCTATCTAGGTCACAGCAGACGACAAAACATATGTTATTGTATTCCTACGCGCTCAGGAATGAGCACGTGTCTCACTGTAATTTACGTGAATTTGAATGCGTTTCTTGTAGAAGGGTTTATTAAGAGAAATACAGTGAGAGTGGAAATATTTCAATATAAAATAAATTCGTTTATCTTGGTTATGGTCTGTCGTTCTGTTGTGCATTTTGGCTGAGCAATTTGTTGTATCGTAAGAAGTGACTGTGGCAGGCATTAACGGAAAACAAAAATGTTCCAATTTATATTTAATAGAACGTCGCCACAACAGAAGGTGTAGAGAAGTTGTGAAATTGCTGCAACTATAGCAGCCTAGGCTGTGTGCCCTGTGTAAATTTCGAAAAAAAAAAAAAAAGAATTGACAAACCGAAAACAAACTGGGACTTTGCGGTAGCAAAGTCCCATAATTAAAGTATACTGGGTTTATTTCATTATTCCCACAAGGTTGACATTTTCAGTCTTTTTCCGAACTACATACTATCGTATTCATACACAGAAAATAGTACCTCAAGGAATGTAAATAACATTTGAAGGGAAACAACTCCTAAAGTAATGATAGCAAAATCAAACCATAATGAACTGACATAGCATATAACACGGTTATTTTCTGTTATACACATATTGCTTTGGTAAAGAGAAGTAATTAACATTAAACAGAGTACAGTCCTTTGAAACCACCAACGTGGCCTTCAAGATAACGTTCAACGTGGTAAGCGTCGACATTTGTTTTATAACGGTAAGATTTCAATTTTTTTAAAAACCCTTCCTCCCTCTCCTTTTAGATTATGTTCACGATATCTGCTTGGATTTATTGTCTTTTTCAGATCTGTTGTAGATGGGTGAAATAGAATGATTTCAAAACAGAGTTAACTCTGTTATCCTGTCGTGAATTCGATACAGTAATTTGATTGGCGGAATACGCGTACTCGACTGCGAAAATGAACATTTATTGAACAGCTGAAACTAAACAGGGTTCATAACTTTAATATAAAAGCAATTTAATTTTGATTGGTCGTCAATATACCTTTTATTAAGGGCGTCGACCATAATGTAATAGAACATAGCTGCGGCCAAAATTCGCCAACCTTTGTAAAAAGTTATAATAAAATAATTATAAATCATAAAGTATTTTTATTGTTGTGCATGAACAGATTCCAAGATAAGAAGATTTTGTGAGTAGCTTTGTCACGTCATTAAACACTTAATTATGGATGACTTTGCCTTTTTGCTTATCTATTAGCCGATTTGTATTTGAGGTTAATGGCCTTTGAAAACATGCACAAAATCAACTTCCGGAAATGACAGGAAGTGGTCGAAAATGACGAAAACCCGAGTTTCGTAAAGAAAAAATGCAATTTTTGAAAGCTTCATATGAGAGAAGGCATCTAGCAGATCATATTCAGCCATTGCCGTATGGGGGAATTGTTAACGGTCTGGCCGCAATTTGGATAAACAAAATTTTACAAGAATTTTAATTCAGCTTTCGTTTTTCATTCGATTTCTTCTGTGACAAATTTGGACAAATATTTAGGTTCTCTAGAAGCCCTTTTCTTTGAAATTTCGATCAAAGATTTTTCGAAATTTACGAAAATTGACCTTGCACTTTCGTGACCTTGACCTTGGTACTGAGTATTGCCCTTGACATAAGGGTACCTTAATATTGTCGGTGCTGGAGGTTTTCTATTATTGACACATTAAAATAGGTATGGTCTTTAGCTTAATTTGCACACAGCCCAAATTTTACCAGATACATAATTTCCTCTTCATGATCTTGCGATTTATGTATCACATAACCGTTTTGGTGAAAATTTTGTGAAAATTGAATGTTTACCATTGATTTGTATGGGGAAAGTGTGTTGCATCGTCTCTATTGATAGATTTGGGCGGAAAAAAGAATGGCACATTGTCAACTTGGAAACTTCACATCGATTTCGAATTCTGACTACGGGAAACGATTGATCAGCTTGAAATATATTTTATACTTAAGCTGCACATTTTTCTAAAGATCTCTGCTAAAGAAGCACTTCCTTGTAAAAGTAAGGCAAAGTCATCCACCATATTTCTGGGCAAATGTAGCTCTAGTTGAATTGCATGAACCAAAGATTGACAATTCGAATGATGCAAACTTATTTAATCAATGTCCCCAATACACATGAAAGATTAAGAAAACCGTTTTACATTCCCTTTAACATCGAGTCGTTATTTCAGTCGACAATGAAACAATTAAACAGCACTCTTTGGAACGGATAGAAACTAGAGTATACAATAATATACATCATGCTGAATATTATCTTTTCTTTCTTTAGTTCAGGCATTTTAGTAGAGTTTATTGTATGTGTCTCGTGAAAAAATACATAAGGATTTTTTATTTATTAAGGTTTCAAACATTTCAAGTATTTTAGGATGTGTATGAAGCAGTAGGCTACAAATTCAAAATTGTTGATTATTATATTGAATTATTGATCACATACTGTATTCAAAAGCTCCTCTCAAAAAATATTGAATTTATCAACTTTAAATTGAACTAAAAATTGTTATTTTTTTTTCTCTTCTCTTTTCAGGGTAACATTCTTGTACACATCCTAGTACAATTCAATATATTAAGCATTAAAAGTGATATACATACATGACAGCTCGTTACTTCAAAAATTGAAAATGTATATCTAATAGAACTTTTAAAACTTTTATCAACGAAATTCATTGCCATGTAAATCAATAAATAAGAAGCATTTACAATTAACACATACTCAGAATTTGTATTGTTTTGGGGTTTTTTTTGCTTAAACCCAATAATATTTATCATAAGGAATCACTATGTCCGTATTTTTCATAAGGTTTTGTTGTTGTTTGGATTCAGAACAAAGATTACAATAGAGTAAATCACTTTTATTTCTGGGTGGAAACGTACCACCTTTCAGCTGCTTGTTGTTTGCGTTGTTGCAGTTGACACAGTACGGCCTAGGTCGTGGGTAGCGCCTGTCTGTATGGTAGTGGTTCACGCCATTGACAAATATCCTCCTGCCATACCTATCTACATAAAATGGTCGACGTTGATCACGAAAATGTTTCCAGTTTTCAGCTGGAGACGATGTTAAAATGTTGGGTAGAGCAAACTTAGTTGCTTTAAATCGAGGTAGATCCACATTCCGTTCACTCGGTTTCAGCACACTCTTCGGGGCATCCTTTTTGGCGTTACGTCTATCATTAGTGCGGCGCTTTTTTCTTATGATCATAATCTCTTTTAGATCTTTGTGTTTCCTACAATACCTCCATATCAGGGACGCAACAATACCAATTAAAGTCACAAATAAACCAACAGAACCGACGATTATTGTATAAAATAGGCTCAAGTTACATTCGAAATCCCCTACTTCAAAATCGAAAATTGACAGCCCGAGGTGCCTGGGAGGGTCCGAACATAAATGACCTGATATGACCGAAATGTTAAATTTAGTTATCATTATTTCTTCCAGCCACAAACGGAATTCCAGTAAGTCACAATCACATATAAACGGATTGCCGGATACGTTCAAAAATTGTAAATGAGTAAGGTCAATGAAAAGTGTTGATGAAAACGAAGTAAAATTGTTACCGTTCAAGAATATGTTTTCAAGCATCTGTGTATGACTGAATACTGTCGAATTTATTTCATTCATATGGTTATATGATAACCGAAACTCAAGTAAAGATTTCAACGGACGAAGAATGTTGACAAGATCGTGAGAGTTTATATTCAGAAAGTTTCGGGCTAGATTTAGCCTTTTTAATTGTACCAGATACTTGAAAGCATTTGTCTGTATATATCGCAGTTTGTTTCTGGACATGTCTAAGAATTTCAAATCACTCATTCCATAGAATGTTTCATCGGTTATTTCTGAAATTTGGTTGGCTCGCAAGATTATTGAGCTTGTATTAGACCAGCTTCCAAATTTTACAGTGGTCAACAAATTGTGAGACAAATCGACAACACAAGGAGCGGATGCCAAAAAGCTGCGATGATCAATTTCGGTTATTTTGTTTCGACTGAAATTGGCCAGCTTAAATTTGTTTGTGTGGGTAAATAGAAATGGTCCAAGATGAGTAATTTGGTTTTCAGATATGTCAAATGTATTCAAATTAGGAACATTGTGAATTGAATACACATTAGAAATTTTGTTATCAGCAAAAATGAGATCCTTCAAATTTGAAGTGTTACTGGGCAGAACAATACTGTCTAATTCGTTGTGGCTTAAATTAAGGATTACCAAGGATTTTAGTGGAGATACATTAACTTGGGTTGAGTCGTGGAGTTTGTTGTAAGAAATATCGAAATAAGTCAATCTAAATATCTGAGTTGTTATCTGTAGTGGGAATGATTGCAGGTTGTTGTAAGAAATATCGAGTGATACCAAGTTCCCCAAGTCTGTCAATCCGCTAATATCTGATTCCAGTCTATTTCTACTCACATTAAGATTCACCAGACTCCGCATGTTGCCAAGTGATGAGCTGGGAATAGCACGGATAGTGTTATTAGACAAATTTAAATATTCCAGTGAAAGCCTGCTTACATTTCCTAAAATGCTTTCAATACTGTTTATATTGAGTCCCGATAGGTCCACACGCTTGAGGTGAATATCCTGCATTTCTTTTAAAATAGATTCGATATTATCCACTGGTAAATTATTATCTGATAAGTCTAGATCGTGGAGACCGTTAAAGGTGGACAATGTACCATTTTCAATTTTGTGTATTCCACATCTCCGCAAGTTCAATGATCTCTCTGTTCTTTGAATCCAGTACTTAGTAAATTCGAAGGCGTTTTCTGTGATATTCCAAAAGTTGTTGAGGGAAAAATCAAGCTTCTTCAACTTCCGTGATACTTGCCATCTAGGTCCAAGGTGAAGAACCTTAAGCTTGTTGTTTCGAATACTGAAGACTTCTAGATTTTCAAGGCTTCTAAATATAGCATCAGGCATGTTACGGAACAAATTGTTACTGACATCTAAAACTTTTAAATTGGTATTGTCACAAAAAATATTGCTTGGCAGACCACGGAGGTAATTATTAGTTAACTTCAAATGTTCCAATCCTACAAACCCACGGAAACTGCTGTGAGAAATATTTACCAGTCCATTGTGTGATAGGTCTAGATATTTCAGTGATGGGAGATACAGGTACCTCGGACCTAGTACAGGTCCTAAATTGGCTCCAGAAAGATCTAAATGTTCTACATTAGTCGGTAGTACAGGAAATTCAAACAATGGTTCATGACACAAAACGACAGTCACATTCTTCTCACAGCGACACTTTACAGGACATTCATCCTGACAAGAACCAAATTTCACGATCAGCAGAAGTAGAAGAAGAATCTTCATTCTCTTATTTTTAACCATTCTTGTTTGCTGTTAGCTTCGGGTGATACACATATTAATCAGGTTTTCTTTTTATTACCCTGGAAAGACATAATAACTATTAAAGATTTTGTTATATTGTTGGTATATATTATTAGAATAAGCATAATATTTAAAATCTCTAATCCGACCAATATTTACAAAATTCTTTTATACTTCATAAATAAATAAAATACGTTTAAAATACTTTCTGGGGTAGTTCTGATTATTATAGAGGAGGGAAATTAATAGCTGACTTTATTTATAATAATATTTTATTTAAAATCTCCCAATCTGACCAATCTCCCTAAGTTAACTTCCCTGATGTAATTACAGAATTCTTTTGTACTTGATAAATAAATAAAATACGTGATTATTGAAAACATTTCACACAATTTCAAGTCAATTTCATGTAACTCTGATGGTCTTAATTATTTACTTTAATGGATTTATCATATTATAGAGAGATTCTGTTGAATAGTTATGACACTATATCTGTCCCTGATATTTCTGATCTGGGCTGTGTAGTCGATAATGGTTCGATAAGAAGTATAATTAAAATAACACATGATCATATTATGGCATATTTGATTGATATTTCAAATTATGTATAAAATGCTAAGATATTGTTCAAATCTGAATCGAACGCAGAACTGAAGCAACTTTGAATCTTCCAAACTGTTCATATAGCTCGATGCCAATTTTATTATTTGTGAGTGATATTACTTAAAGTGCAGCGAAATCCGAATCAATGAGCAAAAGCACCAATAAAATCTTTATATTCATTTTTTCATTATAAGAACCATCACTATTCTGATAAAAAAATGTTTTGGAGACATTTTTGTCAGCAAATTTTGATAATAAACAATACACGCAATATTGTCTGTATACTTTGATCTATGAACAGTCTAAAACTCGCGACTAGGCATTACAGAATGAACTGGTAATTTCACTTCCAAACAATGATGAATCAGGCATAATTGTACCTACCTTTACGAACCATACCTCCAAAGATACACTTAAAGTGAGAAATGAAAATGTGACCATCATGAAATCATTCTTAATTGAAATGTATCCTTATCGTGTATTTTAATTAATGAGAGTGATTATTGAAATTACAGTTATCTTGTTTAAGTATATAGTATTTCTAACACTCCTCTTCATATCTTTAATTTGAGGACTATTATAGTTACACCCCTAAATAATAAGATGCAATTAGAATAGACATTATTGACCTATGTCCATAACTATTTCAAATGTACATGTACAATTTCCGAAAATCTCAATAAAAGACAAATTGAAACAATTATGTTCCATGATTATTCCAGTGTATCGACTTTATCTCTGTGCACGAAATGAAGGACATCGGTCTTATTCATGATCCATTTGTTTGAGTTGTCAAAACTCTATGAATTCTATTTGTGATAAATCTTTTTTAAGTTCCCATCATCAATAACACGCTATCAAAAAGGGGTCATTCTTAAAATTCACTTAAAGTTGGTTTCCCTTATTTTCATATATATACATATATATAAGATAATTGGACCGGTAATACTTATATCAATAGAAAGAAGAGGTGATCTAATGCACGCATGCATAACAACAATGGCATTTTGGTATTCCATTTATTATATCTAGCAAAAGGCAATAAAACGTTTAAATATCACTTTGTAAAATCATTATGAATTAATTTAAATAAGTTTTAACTCACTAATAATAAAATACAAAATTAATTCTTATACGCCTTTATTCATATGACGTCATTTGGTCACGATGATTTCTACGTCCACATTGGTCTTTTGATCTGAGAATACATGGATTATTCATTAGAAACCCCAATTAATCAATTAGTAAGCTTAATTTGGCTCTAATTAATGAGGGAACCCAACTTTAAGTGAAACCAAATGTAATTTATGCTCAGGCAAATATCTTTGTAGAACTCTTCTGGTATGAGTTGACACATCTAAGTTTTAGTTTTAAAAAAGGTGAATTACGTCATTTAATCTAACAGATCACTGTCTATGGTTACAAGGTCTCATACCGTCGTGATTTCTTTTATTTCTCCTACTAGGCCTCTTCCAGGCTAATACCTTTGCTTCAAAACCCCATCTTGCAGACAGGTAAAGTTCACAAGATTGCCTGGTACAAAAACAATAATACTACAATTTAAAGTTACTTGCAGATGTCAAATATTGAGATAGCCCATTTAGCCTCAGAACTACTCTTGTACATCTTCCGTGTCATATATGAAGAATAATTATTATTCAATTTGCCATATAGAAAACAAAGCTATTAAGTGTTATTATAAAAACCTAAGCGACAAAGTGCTTTTAATTGTAATACAGAAATTATGTAAACATTAAAAGGTTGAATGCATGTCAATATTCACTAGTGGCATATACATGTTGATATTGATTCCTTATTAAATATACATGGTATCATGTTGTTCCGGAACGATATCTACGTATACTTTTAACAGTAAACTTTTTAAGGTATATTCTTGACAAATAAAATATAGACAGACTTGTCTGCGGTGAAGAAATTTCAGAGCTACCGCTTTGTCCGTATTTACTTGTTACTATTCTGCAGGCCAATGAAGCCAGCAATTTCTAGTCCTCAATGAAACGGCGTAGCATAGTACAAAACTGTCTTTATGTATGATAACGACTATGCATTAAATTAGAAAACTTATCAATGCAAAGGCCAGAGTGGTATTTAAGCGTACAGTAAATGTAGCAATATGTATGGCTTATTGTTACTTAATTAAATGCCGTGACTGTACAGAATTAGTCCTCCGTTATATGTAAATCTAATAATGGTAAAACAATGTTAACATCGCAGACAATATTGACGTTACGATAGCGTATGATAAAATCTTTAATAAAACCAGTAATATATGTGTGAACGCATTAAAGATTTCCTGAATTACGTGATATATTGGAAAATTTTGTCATATTCCGGAATTCTCGATGTACAATTACTTGTAAAACATCACATTTCACTCTTAACGGACCATAATTATTTTTTTTTAATAAAGGATGCATTTGACACTTTTAAAGACAATGTTAAGAGTGGGTCAATTAAAAAGCATAGTAAATCCAGGTCTCATCAGTTGATGTAAGATGTAATAATGCCGTGATGATATCGGTTTCTTTTAAGACGTCATTAGGTGATTATCAACTACTATTTCTGAAGCAGATGTGAAGGTGGTTGACACAGGGCAATTAACTAACCATAATTAACCCTATATAGGATGAAAATTCATAACATTCGCACATTGAAACTGGTGATACATTTTATGTAATAAATGATATTTAATTATTTGTCATGCCTTATTCCTCATCTACAAGAAAGAAGTATAAGAGCAAAGTTATATCTAGTACATTACAAAAATATATACTTATAGCCGTCATCAGAAGGAACAAGCAAAATTTGTACACAAAGTATAACACAGTACTCTTTATAATCTTCACGCCCTTTATAACCCAGGAAATTCCTACAGGAATGGAATTAAATGCTGATCGATCGTGTAAATTTAAGATAAATGAAGTATAAAACTAACAAAAGAATATCACAATTATTATTTCAAGTGTTTTCCTTCAGTGGACCATGTAATTTGTGTTTCAAATTCTTAAAGGTAATGTTTTTGGTTCAAAATAGGACCTAACCAAAATAAATTACCTCCATTATTCGAAACGTCTCATTTCCTTTCAACCAGTTATGCCACAGCCAGATATGGGGTAAACTTCATTATGTTCAGTCATGTTCAATTCTATCCAAAAAAGGAGCTACTCAGTTCTATTTATACGAGCAGTACTCAATTCTCAATTCTGTCCGTTTGAGGTATGATTTACTCAGTTCTTTTCTTGATCTCATATCTTAATTCAAAAGATCACATTCCACTCCAAATTCAAGAGTCTTTTTTCAACTAATCCTTACCATCCCAAGATCATAGGAACCTAAGCACTTACCACCTTAGAGACATAAGAACACACCCTTACTACCCAAGATAAAATAAATAAACCATGTACTAACGAAAATCGAAAAACGAAATCCAAAACATATTGACGAAACATCGGTAACTGCTCATGAAATGTTAACAGGGTCATTGCTGCTTAAAATACACCTACACCCATAAAAGTCAAAATGTAACATCCTCTTACAACACTAAGATCATTAGCTTAATTTACCTTGCCACCTTGAAAACATATATCATTATGTTTATTAGAAGCTCTTTATGGGTGTTCGCTTAACGGCTATTTTCAGATCCAAGATAGCCGTTAATTAATCACCTAATATCAATGAAAATTCCTTAATCAAACTTCCTGACCCCAGAAACATATATTTTGACACGAAGGTGAATGAGAATCTACGTTATGGCTGTTTGTTAAATTTTAGTTGGACGCCAATTAGAAATTCATTATAAAACTTAATAACGCTTTGCCTACTATTACGCAATTGTTTCGTGACGGAATGCAAGTCATTTATTTAGAACGCAGTAGCTCTATTTTGTGGACCCATTTATTTTATGATTTGTTTATGTTAACACTTGCTTCAATCTACCAAATTAGTTCAATACTATTTGTATTGTTCCTGCTTCCAGTTTGAAGGCTCATGTTCCTGTAATTCCAGGCATTACCGGGCAAGATCATGCGTTGCAATCGCAGATATACTAGTAATTCAATTATATAATTCAGCGAGATAAAGTTCAATGGAATATAAACATAAAAAATTAAGCTAGAAAACGTTTGTTGAATCCCTTTAAAGATTTGTGAAATGTTGGTCAATAATACTATTTCCATTTCCTGTTTTATTAACTGTTTGTAAAGAGCCACAAACGGCAAATATGTTCTGTTAATTCATTATTTAGATGTTATCCATTTAAAACTCCTTTCCTGTTAGAAATAAGTATTCGTTTCTTTAAGTACTTTCGCGATATAGGAGACAAAAATACATAATAAGACTCTTATCAGCAATCAATAACTTTTAATGAGAAGAAAGGGGGCAGGAGATATAGTACCAGTAAAATGTGAAGTCACACCATAAACACACGTCGATAAAGAGAAAACGAGATCATATTCGATTTTCACTCTATCATTGATTTGATTAATCCAAAAAGTTATCAAACACTATCATTGTGAAAATTAAGTGTACAGTTCTTTTGAAATTGGGATAAACAAACGTATACTACCATTTTGGAAAATCAGGATATTCTTTCGAAAATTGGTAAATGTTTCTTTTAGACGTGCCAATATTTGGAAGACGATATTTTGTAAGTCAAAATGTATTTCAGTGATTTAAAGATTCCTTCTATTATGAGAAAATAATGGATTTACGATTGGTACTGTGTACGATTTTTGCATTTATTAATTACTGTACTGGTAAGTAGAAGGTTGCATCTAGATATTTTCTTGGGCTTGCGGTTTTTCTTATCGCCGATTAAATCGAAATCTATACCCCCGGTTACATAGAATTCGGCTAAAGAATTCAACTATCAAAGTTTATATTACGTACTTCTGTATATGTTATTAAAGCTATGGAACTAACCGTGTCTTTTTTACCCACTAATTAGAAAAGAAAATGACATGGTTTCAGTAAGATTTCATGAATTGGTTTTATATCTATATTCTTTTGATTTGTCTTGTAAAAAAGCTAAAATTGATTTTTGCGGAAGAAATTGTTTTGCATGTAACATCAGAGATCATTTAGCAACCATCCGTTTCTCTTATGTACTTTTTTCAGAAATCCTGTAGTGAGCAACGACTATGATAAGTTTAGCCTAGAACTATTTCAAAAAAAATTTCTGTTGTTTTTTTTTTAAACAAAACTTAACATCATCAGCACCCTTAATTTTCAGTCACATTACTCTTCCCATATTTGTTCAATTCGCATACCGCATTTACAACAGTATTGGTATTTTTTAAGGATGATCAAAATTTAAGTATTTGAAGTCGCATTAATATGTTCAATTAACTACAACCCACACTAAATAAAATATTGTGAGCATGTTAGGAGGATAGATGGCTAAAAATGAACAGTTTTTCCTGTAATATATTGCCAATTGCACGTTCTAGTTTTCTGTCCAGGATTGTAATGTTTAATACGATGTATAATGAACCATATTATGTTTTTAAGGGTTGGTATTTACATATCACAATTCTACTGTATTAAGTTATCAAAATGCAAGGATTGAATGTCAAACAAATGGATATGAGCTATTGGTTCTTAATTCTGAAGCTGACGTTGCGGAAATCAACAACTTTCTGGATACCATAGACAGGTTCGTATGACACACTAGCATCAAATCAATTTTCAAAACTGGCAAGGTCGAGTCTTAGTGAATATTTAAACGGCATATCAATTTTAAACTAAGTGCTACAGTCAAGGAAAAAATGCCCGTTTAATGTTTTTAATGTCGATAACTATTTGACATATTTGTATCTTGTTTAAAAAAAAAATTGTATTTGGCATGAATATTTATATTATGCTGGAAGCAAAGTTGCAATATAACCAATATTAGTTTCGTAACGCTTTTATGAATCATTGGAGAGCAGTGGTGATTCATTGAGATCCAGGGTTTCAATCCCTGTCGAGATGAACCTTCGGATTTGTCAGCCCCATGTCAGTGATGCTCCATTACTTTCACTTTTTTTATTTTTTTAAATCATTAATGTAGCAAGATTCAACTGAGCACCATTTTATACCAAGCATATATAAGCATCAAGGGTCCCATGAGAATTTTTAAAGTACTAATCTTGCTTTTTTTATATTTCTCTAAATTCAGACCTGAACATATATGGATAGGGTTAGATAAGTATGAAGGGAAATCCAATTTTACGTGGTTAACTGGTGATCTTGCTTCATTTAATAATTGGGAAGTGGGTGAACCCGACGGATGGTCTTTTCAACATTGCGTTTGTATTCAAAAGGACAACTTACGCTGGAATTCTAGAACATGTGGTACCAAATTTTATTTTTTGTGTGGCCCTTTGATTCAACCTATAAACTATGGTACGTTTATCTTTTTGGTAAATATGAATCCTTCTAATATGCTCGTTAATTGTCATCCACAGTTGCTTCTGAAACCAAAAGAGGCTTTTTGGCTTAATTAAAAATTCATCAACTTACTCGAAGGTATATAACAAATATTTAGCTGAACGCATTTTGTGCTCTCACCTTTTTAGAGACGTTTTATTTTTCTTTTGAAAAACGCTACATAGAATAAAGTTTGTCGGTTTTTTAAAAAATTTTTTGATATTTAATGATGTGATTTTGGAAATTCCATATTAACAAATTAATTTTATGAGCGCTATTTGGAAATTTAGAAAAACTTGGAAACTTGGCATTTGAGGGTGATGGGGCAATTTAAACAATTGATTTCTTGAACATTTCAATTTTGTTGAGAACGGTTATAGTTTTTGCACTTTGCAAATTTTTAAAAATTGGGGTTATCATTATTTAAAATGAATTTGCATATTTGGGCCCAAAAAAATGTTTTTGTGAGTACAGTTTAACAAAAAACCCTTTAAATGCAATTAAAACCCTTTTATTAATTTAATACTTAACGGAACATTGGTAAATTTTTAAGTCCTTTTAGGAAATTTTTTACGCCAAATTTAAACTTTAAGAATAAGATAACAATGTAAAGTCTACTACGGGCGGCTTGAATTCTTGGGGGCCTTTTTCGAAACATTAATATTTGTGTCGTGGAGAAAATGTTTTTCAAGATAAAAAATGCATGCTGATTTGATTTGATCTTAACAAAAATAATAAAGTAACTAGCTATTGATTTAGAAGAACTTCGGGAAACACTGTCATTGATTGTGATGACAATAATCAATTGCTTTCAATTAAACAATTCAATTTTGTGAGAATTCCTTATAGTTATGCACATTTGCAAATTTTATATGTAACCCTATTTAAAATTTAGTTTCGTATATGCCACTAATAAATCGATATTTTTTCAAACTACAGTTCTAATCACTCAACCCTAAATACAATTAACTATTTTATTAATTTAATACTTAAGGGAACATTGTGTAAAGTTTGTAAGTCTGTAGGAAATTTTTACGCCATTAAGCTGTTAACATCGATATCAATGTGTTTCCAGGACGGCTTCAGAACTCTCGGTTCGGGGGGCCAATTTTTTTTCGAATCCTTCATATTTGGGCCGAGGGGAAGATGGTTTTGAGAGATGAAAAAATTGGAAATGCAATACTTTAAGGCTGCATTGTATGTAATCTTGGAAGAGTGTTCTTTTAATATTACAATATCAAAATAACAACGTCTTAATGCATAATTCCGCAAAATATTTAAATTTGAGTCTTGGCGGACGAGTCGTCACTTGTACATATATTTGTTTCAATTATTCTCGTGTGACTTAGAATTATTCTTAATAATAATGAAATTCATCATTATATTTCAGATGAAGGTGGTCTTCTTGTGCATGGTCCATTTTATTTATTTTCCCAGAACAAAAGTATTCAGTCGAATTCAACAATGATACATTCCTTTGAGCGAAAAATACGCTGTGCCCATTTATGTTCTATTCAATCGGATTGTACAGATTTCAGTTTATCAGCAATTGAATGTACTCTTCATATAAACAGTGTCCATGGATCGGAATTTGCATTGACTGGAACTAACCTTTGGACAAGGCGATCGAGGTGAACGCGAGTATAATTGCCAAAATATGTTGTTTGGTTTTCTTTCATTTGTAATATAAAAACTGAGATGCATATTCTAGAGTATTCTTAGTCCTTGTTTGTTATACGATAAATTATAGTTGAGGTACTTATTGGCACTGATCGCGTTCATTTAGACAAATTTTGGGTCGATTTGTTCTGTTTCAAAAGGGAGCAATCCTTTTAAATCAGTTCAGTCAAACGCTTTTAATTTTTAACACTCTTTCGTGACTACTTTATGTGAAACTCATATTTAAGATAACCTGGTATCTTTCGAAAAACCAAAGTACTTCGTTTGTAAATGATTAACAGATTTTACAGATGTGTGGTATATGGCAGACCTCAGGGATGCATACTTTGTACATTTGTTATTGTCTTTAATAACCTTGCCGAGCATCATCTTTGACTGCAAGTCCGATGTGAAAGTTGCAAAAGTCTTTAAAAAAATTGGAAATTGATAAAACAGTTGAAACCTGTTATATAATTGGAGTAAGGTGCAGCATCTGACTTTTTTTCAAAAGTTGGCTATTTCTTCTTTGGTCTCTTTTGCAATTTTCGAAAATAGCTATCTAACTGTCGGGCTAATGTTTTTAGCTATTTTCTTCAAGCGTAAGCATGGTAGAGTCATTGTTTTCTAATGAGTTCATCCTTCCATAAATATGAAGCAATAGAAGCTATTGCACTGTATGACATAAGTCAATGCATGACCTAATAATAGCAACTGTAGAAAAAAAAAGAAAAGGATGTTTCTAAAGCTTCAATAATAAAAAAAATAGAAAGTGGAAAGAATAGAATTTTAGAAAATATTAAATTTAACTCTTTCTACAGTTGCCATAATCAAAAAATAGATATAAATTGCATCGTTTGATAAATCAAAGATTCTAAACTTGAAACAATAGAACAGGTATGTTTCAATTTTGTAACTTTTGCTTCGAAAATTCAGATCCTGACATTTAATGAATTGTTGTTAATTTATAGAATATGATAGAATATGATAGAAATGTGACATTGAAGTGAAGCGGTCAAACGTCCTTCTTCTCTTCAAATTTTAGACTAATAAAATACTTTTGGAATTCGTAGAAATTATCGCCCTTTCTTCATTGGGAATATGCCATCTAATAAACAATGTATTTTCATTATATTATTATCTGTATATCATATTAACCTACCAAATTACTTTGTTCTAAAATAATTTAAATTAATAAATAGATTAAAAACTTGGTGGTGGCGGCTCCAAAGCCATACACCCAGGATATCTGTTCACAATCAAATATTCTCAATGTAATGTCTTATTGCTATTTGGTAAATGGATTATGCCTTTCTTATTTCTTCATTTCGCATGTGTACACAGTCTTAAATTTTGCATTCCTACAGCACTTGTAGTACCAGACCCTTTCAGAACCGCCTTAAAAATCTATTTTACCTTGAAATGGATGCAGGATAATTGATAACTATAATTTCCACAAAATAAGTAACTAAAATCGAAAAGTTGATAATTTTTTTATTATTATTTTGCATTCTGTCAAGAACAATGTGTCTTTACAGAATTCGTATGTGGTCAAAGGGGGATAATATGAAATTTGTTTGGTCCGTAGATGTGGCATAATATACAACCAGCAGTATTTTTCATCATTCATAACAAGTCACAGACAGAAAAAACAAAACAATGTTTTTTGTAAGAGGCCTCATTCCAATCCTGAAGTTATTGTCGCATTCAGGTATGTACTGTAAACGGTTTGATGAAGCTCTAGGTCAACACGTCTCTCTGCGTGCATTTACATCTATAAATCTTTAAAAAAAATCAAAATTTTAAAAAAGCATGAAAGAACGACAATAATATCGTAAGTTATCAGTCTGTTTGTTAAGATTATATTATTTTGAACACGAACTCGTATCCTCGCCCAAATAATTATGGTATCATCCTTCTTTTTTCTCGTATTGTCGACAACACGAGGCACGACAGCGACGGGAAAAAGGATGATACCAGAATTATTTGGTCGATTTTTACATCACTTTGTATCTTAGTTTTTCCCATTAGCCTTCATATATTTTGTCTCGTGTTGTCGTATTCTCGTGTTCTCGTACTATCGTATTCTCGAACTCTCGTGTTATCGCGTTGTCGCACTGTCGTCCCTCGTGTTGTCGCTTTGTCACGTTGTCGCCTTTAAAATTTAAAGGGGCCTAGGCTTGATTTTTAGGGGTCGTTGTGGGCCTTTGTTAAAACATTTGTTACATTTAAACAGTTCTCAGAAATACTCAAGCTCTAAGAAAATCGCAAAATACCTTGAAATATACCTCAAACAAAAAATTTCACTTTTCATTTTTGTTCCATGCTGTACGCTGCTGGTCTCCAGTCAGTCTGAAAATTGTGTGTCCTGTTGACAAAGTCTACAATTGAAAATGCGTTGTAGTCTATTTAAATAGATGACCGCTATTGCACGACGGGAAGGATAACTCTTTGATTATCAAGACGAACCGTTTTCCAATATGGCGGGACGTTCGTAATATCTTAAGGGCATTATGATTGTTCAAACACGGATAATTATGGATACACATGGATTTGAAGGCTCAAATTTCAAAGGAAAGCTCTGTAGACTATTTCTGATTAGCTAAGCAAAATATTTCATGTGTTTGAGGCTGTCGGATGATTGTCCGAAACAAATCAAGCCTGGGCCCCTGCGATAACGCGAGATTTTCAATGGATGCATCCGGCTTCCATACAAATTACATGTCAGAATTTTAAAGATAATACAGTATTTGGAACCAAAGTTCTCAACAAATTGTCACCAGCAGATATATAGACTGAATAGTTGTATGCATGCTCATAGAATATAAACCCGTTTTTTGACGTTCTTTTGATTTAGATTTGTTATTATATGACTCAATGATTTCAAATAGTCGTCTGCTCTAATATTTAAAATGAAAATTTTGTTATTTCGGCAAGAACTAGCTGGATGTTCATATTTTAATAATATTTGATGTTTATGATTAATCATTTATTACTAAAATTAAATATACATTACATTTTAAAGAAAATGCTATCAGATAAAAGAATAAAATAATTGTAACTTTCATGTTTGAGGGCAGTAACAGCTTATTAAGATCACTTCTAAAAACAATGCCATCCCCCAACTGAGCAAAGTATGCTAACCTTTCCCGAGTTTGTGTTCTTCGGGTTGATTTTCAAAAACTTTTACATTGGTCACTGCCTACAATTTATTTTTATGAAAATATTGTTCCTTCCTCGCAATCCTAGGCACGACATAGTCAAATAAATATTTATTCATATCTTCGTAAGATTTATGACATAGATAGAAATAGTTAATTTGAATAAGTAGTTTGTATAATAGTCAACATTCAAGAGCTGTTTGCTTATTATTCTACCTGAAATATCTGTAACTTTGGTTATTTATGTATGAAAACGATTTGAATAAATATATATTTGGGAGCCAATAATTACCTTGCTTACTGCATAACTAACAAAAATGAAATAAAACCCGCATTATCGTCACTTTTTTTAATCTCAAGAATTCAAAAGAAAAGTGATGAACCATTTTCCAAAAGGAAAACTGTTAATAAATTTTGGCACAAAATAAATTGAAAGGCACACAATATTTGGCACAAATAAAAATTAAAATACTAATACACAAAAGCTGGACTTAATTGTCACATTTTTTTATGTTTAGAGGTTGTCCCAGGAATTGCAATAAAATCAGTCTCCGTAGTATAATAACTTATGTGGAAGATTCCGATTCAAAACAATGTGAGAGTGGTGGAGTAACGTATTCGAGAATTTAAACAAAATTCCTGGAGCCAATCTTTAAGCATCTCTCAAGCGAATGCGCAGGGTAACACCAATATAAAATAGCCAGCCTTGTATTAAAATCACAACATATTCAGAACAACTTATCGAGGAGGACTACACACGCATCGCCCGTTACGTTGAATGGAGAGCCAGTTGAATGGACAGCGTGTACGTCGACAGACGTTGACTCCAACAGGACTGATTGTGGTTGTAGTTGTTGTGGGTGTTGTTGTGGTTGTTGTTGGTGGTGGTGTTGTAGAAGGTGTTTCATCAATCTGATAGCCAGGAGGAATGTCTCCTGGTCCTAGAACCTGAATATTAGTTTGAGGTCGATTACCAACTTCTGATTGAATAAAACCATGGTCCATGTCAATGGCGATGTTGGCCTCTTGTGCTTCTTCTGATATTACACATCTACAATATAAGAGGAAATGGTTGTATGGTTATAAGTAATATAATCAATGTAGGAACATCATCATCCTAACCACAACCCGTTCGTGATGATTCGAGGCCGTGATAATACAAGTGAGGAAATAACATATTATAGTTAAATATTGCCCAATAAAAATTTGCCCCTAAAATTCACATACAATTCTGAAATGAAGGAATATTTGCTCATTTCAAAGAGCATTTTCAAAAAAGGTCTAAGATACTGCAGAGCTGATGTTACCTATAATTCTTCTAAATGCATATTTGAAGGTCGTTGCGAGAGAATCTAATCCATAATATTAGCACTTCAAGATTTTTTTTTACTTCAAAACTAAACCCACTAATGTCAGGCCTTACCTGCATCTGTACTCATCAAAAACAGTGTTTCTGGGACAAAGGTGTTGACGTGTATAGTCTGGACATCTACATTCACAGTGATCAGAGTCCCAGTATTGGGCCGAAGTACATTCTGATCGGAAATTACAGACACATGTACATTCTTCTGGTACAAACCGTTGATACGGTTCACAATCAAGTGGGTTCAGTCTACAAATGACCTTGCATGACAAATGTCTCCTAATAGCTACAGCTAGAGGTCCAGCCCATTCTAAATAAAGAGAACCTTGATCTCTAACATCAGCTCTAAGAACCTGAAAACAAACCAAGAACACTTCAGTGTACCATTTAATACATAAACTATCGCAACCGTTAATCCAATAAGGGAAGTGATGTAAGAACGACATTGTGTGATTAAAATATCTTTAAAAATCTTTATTCTATAGCAGAGAGGGTTATAAAGTCCGAGCACAAATTCTGATAGCAGACAATAGTCACATTCCATCCAGCTTGATGTAATCAATATTTTTATTTGGTCAAAATAACGTCAAATAATTCTTCTATCAATAAAATATCTTAAGAAAAAGAACTCACGTGATATTCTGCCATTTCTGTTTCATCGGGAACACAAATCAATTTATCAGACGGACAACATCCGCCACATCTCTCAATCATTGTGCATTCTGGCCAGTAGATATACCGAGCTGGATCGTTTTCGGCACGTGGTATAACAACAGACATTGGTCTTGGTGAACATTCATCAGGAAATGCCAATCTAGCTCCACCGCTGATATAAGCCTTCTCTCCATTTGTACCATTGTCCGCTGACTCAAATGGATAAACTGAAAATCCAATGGAATGTTATAAGTTTGATATTATTATACAATTTATTAATTCCGATTGAGTGGTTCCAGGTCGTAGGGTCCTCTATACAAACTTTTTTACATTTGAGCTATCAATTGTGTCGGCAACGCCTTTATAATTTGTGCTTATGTAAAGAAACACTTTACCATCATTTATTGTGAGTGGTTGTCCATCTTTTTTTACTGAAGATAAAAACGCCTGTAAAGACGTTCCTCTCTCTATCTGTCTTCTGAGCTGATCTGAGAATTCGTCAGGTACCCTCGGTGGTGAGTTGACAGCCACATCTACATTAGCTGACGTCCTTTTTTGTCGGTTTGCTAGTGAGGAGTCGCACAGCTGAAAGCAAAGTACAGATGAACATCAGTTGCACGGAGCAGTAATTAATTGCAAGTCTTGATATATTAGTATACAAAAAGGAAAATTGAACAAAGGGAGGTAAAAGGGAATGAAACCGTCAGTCTTTCTAACTTTTCATAAACAAGTTGTACCGAGAGACATCTATAAGACCTAAGTGACCATGGAATTTGAAAAATGTGGATGAAGTCATGAGAAGTTTTTGTTATCATTTATTCTAGATAATTTATATTATATTAAAAATGATGGTGTACGGAGTGAAATGATAAAATATATATATACATATAGAACCGTTATCATTTCAATTATACAATCTGGATCTATACACCAGTTAAATTTGATAGAACTTCCATTAAATCTGCCAAAAATAAACGCAAAGGAATATTTTTAGATGCTTCCCATGGATTTTCAAAAAGAATCACCAATTACCGACTTCTAATGTCGACGTTCCAAAACAAACTATTTACATAAAGATTCACGCCATCGGAGTAAACATGAACATATAACTAAAGTTTTTATTATCTTGATAGTAGCAAAAATATCATTGAGATATTTCTGATAACGTTTGCCCATAACGGTGACTCACACACGACATGATTTGTTTTTTGTTATGAATAAAAAACAATTTTATTTTGATTTAAAAACTTTATTTTTCACTTTGGTGAAAGGTATTTTCACCGATGTAAAAATTAGGTGTGGTAGTTTTTATATAAAAATTTAATTTTCCACAAGGTTCAAAAGTATTTGCACAAAGTGAAAATTAGCTGACAAGTCCTGTAGTTTTCAATTCAAAAATTGGTGAAAATACTTTTCAACTTGGTGGAAAATAAAGTTTTTTAATAAAATTTTAAGTTTTTAATTCAAAGTGATTTATATCGTATGTGAGCCACCGAAGCCCATGGAACTATTCCAACTTCAAGTTAAATTGTTTAAAAAAATGTCTATCATACATCGTGAGATCCGGGCTATTGAAAGTATAACAAATCGAGGGTAACCTATGACCTCTACAATTGTTATAGTTTGTTTAGAAGAAGTTAATTACCAATTAGTGGTTTATTTATTTATCTCTAATAAATTATCTTATCTTTAGAATGGTAGAGTAAACAAACGACTAGATACTGTTTATGTCTTTACTAATTGGAGAGTCATTATGAACACTACACAAACACATGTCAGAATAAGGGCAGATAATAAACCACTACCCATTGCTTACTGAAATTGATCATATTTTAGAGATTCGTAACTATATTTTTGAAGAGACTGGTTATTCACGGAATACATAAGTGGCAATATTACATGAGTATAATTGAGAGGTCCTCTCCTATACATGTATAGGAATGCAACAGTCTATTATATTCTATTGAAGGCTTATTTAAGAGAAGATTTAGTACATAAGGATTTTAGATTGTTTAAGTGGATTACTTTCGCACATTTGACACTAAAAAAACAAACAAATATACTTGATCAACTTTTGGGCCTTTGCTACATACAATAAAAGTTTGAGCGGTTTCGCACATCGCGTGTGCGCCGTTTTCCACGAAACTGGTACACTTCTCTCTTTTCAAACCACATGGCCTCATTAAGTGTAAACAATTCAATTTGTATTTCTTAAGTTCTGAATTCTTTGCCAAAAAGGTACACCATTGTCTGTACAAACTTTATTGAGGAAAGATAATGTTTATAAAGTGATCATGCAACGTGGTGAGCCAAAATAACAAAATCGTTTTTGAACGTAATTTCCAACGCAATTTAATTTACCGAATTACTTCTGTACTCTTTCTCATTAGCATTTTACTTTTATTTATGTTCCAGCATTTGTATTGTGTCACATTCAATGTTATAGGTTATATCCGAATTATCGAATGATGAATATGTGAACTTTTCAGTTTAAGTAACTTTTTTAGACAGGGTTTCCTCAAAATAATTGTAATATTCAATTTCCCAGCACCGCTACACCTTTGATGAAATATAGATTTACATCTAAATAGCTAAAACCCATGCGAACAAATTAACCTTTACCGATTAACTTCTAATATCAAATTTTTAATTCAAAATAGGAAACCCATGGCGAGAAAATAATTAATATCGATGCAGGATCCAAATTAGATATCCAAATTATGCTTTAAATTTGCGTATTTTATTTAGTTAATATTCCATTTAACTAGACTGACCTACTGCCACATCATTGAGTTTCTGAACCATTCTGTGGCCCTACTCCACACTGGCCTTGGATCTTTAATTTTATCAAGAAAAGAGGCCCGTCTTAGAAACGCATTGAAATGATTGTAGACCTATACGCAGTGGCAAAAAGAGATTTGTGTTTCTATTACAAGGTAACAAGGAACAAACATTGAGTTTAGTTCATTTTTTATGATTTTCAACGCAATCTTTGCACCGGATTTTAATTTTCGCATTGACCTCATATCCTTGTTGTTTTTTCAAACCTAAAAGCCAAACAGGAAGAAAAACACGAACTACTTAATAAATTTACAATTTTTCTTTCGATGGCCAATCAGAGTCGTCTATCCCAGTAATTGTTTATATATTTACCATTGTAATTGCAGTTTATTTGGCACGAATTCTCAAACACCAAGTATCTCTATCAAGAGGAGAATTTAATGAGGTTCTTGGTCTGAATTCTTGAAGGTGGTCTTGACATGGTTTCAACAGCACCATAGGTGATTTTGATATACGTCTAAAGTAAGGTGGTGCCAATGTGGTTCCCATTTGAAACTAAACTGTTACAATGGTTTTATATAAACACATTCAATAAAGGAGAGCATTCTCCCAATTCTCTTAGCATAATCAGAGCTATATTGTTGCCGGCATGATAACATTATAAGAAGTTTGAAGAAAGTTATGACTTAAATGATATGATTGCTTTAATAATTCTATGTCAATAACATTCATTTCTGTGCGGCCGTATAGTCACACAACAGTTTGTCACATGAGGGCTTCGCTATGGTTTAGATGATATCTCTGGAAATGGTCGACTCAGTGTCCCTGTCCGCTGTACGGATCGGGAATAAGTCAATTAATATTTATGGTATTTAAATGTACATTTCCGAGTGTAATCGGGTCCTATATGTAGGTGAATTGTTCGTTTTAACACGAACAAGAGGGATTTTTTCCATTAATGAGTTTAAAAACAATAGTCGTCTGTTGTTTTTAACTCGTAGCCTTGAGTCGACCACATGTATGATGTAGGTTTTTAAAGAAACCTTGGGGGTATCAGAGACATTCCAGAAGAAATATAGCAACCACCATAAGTTGTTCTAACCCTTTTAGTGACTGGAAAAAAACGTCAACTTAGTCATTGTCATATTAAACTGGCAAAAATTCTATAATATATAAGCTTCAGAAAACATCTTTGTGGAATATATGCTAATCAATGTGAAACTGCGCCTTGGACATAAATTTTCAATTACAGTTCTCAATAATCGGCAATTTGTATATAAATTCATCAAGAATAAAGTAACAAAATCCCTATAAAAATCTGGAAAACTCACTAAGCTAATCCGATTATGTTATGTATTTTATCTATACTGATGAATATATGCTCTTTTTGGCCAAGTTCAAACTTTTTGACTTTTCTGTCCATTCTTAGACGCAATATTCCTTTAAGAGTAGACTATCCATACAATTTTACAATTTTTCTTTTTTCAAAATAGGCAAAGGCAAATAATCAGAACCTTCGATCTTGTCAGCAGCGGATAAATTAATGCAGACATATTGAAACAGGTTGCATAAAACAACTGAAATCGTACTTTAATATATTGAAATGTTTTCCGATTCGTGTAAAAGGCCCTTCCTAGTGCAAAGGAAGTACACATATTTAAAATTATTGTCCTTTTTAAATTAAATATTAAACCGGGCCAACTAATATCTGTTTGATGTTGTTGGGATGAAGAGGATTGAAACCCTTCTCTCTTGGATAAATGTCAATAGCATAATTTACTCGGTCAATTATTTTACACTTATTTAGTTCAGTGGTTTGCACCAAGATTTGTATATTGATCATCGTACAGGCTTGCTTTCTTTCTTTTTGACTGATCTGGCCAGAAGCCCTCGTTTAAGTTCTAATTTTAATGATTCAGGGTATTGAAAAGAAATTTGAAAAATACCATTCAAAACTAAAAATATACAGTAGTTTGGAAAAAAATACAGAAAAAACCTACATATTTCGTTTCTGAAACTTTAAGAAAAACACAACTAAGAAAAAACAAAGGATCTGTCTATCTTATTATATGAAATATCGAAATCGGTTTCATGCTATAATTTTCTTGATTTAGTTAAATATTTGCATGTCAAAGTATTTTGAGCCTTTTTCGTTTTTAGTGCTATTATAATTCAGAAATTAGAATTATGAACGATATGGAAGTCATTTTTTTTATTCCCTTAAATATTAACAGATATAATAATCTGAAAGTTTTAAAGCAGCATCTAAAGAATATTTTCATATTTGCTCATCTTTAATTTAACTTTTAAGAAATGTTTTGTTTTCAGTTCATCTAAGGTTATATAGTTTGAATAGGTTTACCTTACCTGTGAGAAAATTTGAATAAAATAAATAACAAATGCTATAGTTCTCCACATTCTGTAAAAATAGATTTCTCGAATCTTTCCAAGTTTCCGAAGTCAACTTAAATTTATCTTTGTCGATAAAGCCAGTGCGACTAATATTTATACAGTGGGTGAGCAATGCCAAGTCGAGTACCGTTCGTGTCGGATTAGGCACTTAACTTTCGATTATTAGGTCCTAAGTGTCCATTGAAATATTTTTTACGTTTATACGTCATGACAATCGAGTCAACGGGCACCATCGTGAATTCGCGAGGTTTTGCGTAGGACGTCGAGATTTTAGACCGGAAATCGACGATCAATGGCGCTTTGTGCAAAACATAATTATTTGTAATTAAATTGTTTACTTGATAGCACATAAATTCAACATGGAATTAGTTTATAACGTAGATTTTAAAAGCATCCCACGTTCGAAAGATTGGAACATTGAAGAACAAAGCCGCTGTAGCTTATCTTGCAGAAATATTTTTGCTTTTAGCCGGCCGACCGTACAAAATGTCCAGAAGAGGTATGGTCATGTGACATTGTTTACATTCTATAGTCGTTTGAAACCGACATTTTCACACCAATTTGATGACTTTTACGTCAGATATTTTTCTTGGTGACCGTGGGAAGTGTTACTTAATATTTCCGTACCAGTGTTTCATGTGGTTTACATTTATCCCAACCACTTGACATTGTTATTTCATTGGATGAAAATAATTTGAGCTTAGCTCATGAGAACGAATTGAACTTAATGGACATGAAGTTAATAAGGTTATTCAAATCAACAATTGATGTAAATGAATTGGGATGGCTAAAATTAGGCTGAAGGGAGAAATGTCAACAGTGTTGTCACTAAATTTAAGAATAGATGGCTAAAAAAAAATTAATAGGCGGCAAACATGAGTTACCCCCCTACTCGGCGATGGAAATTTTTTGAAAATAGCTGGCTCTTAACAACATCTCTGTGCCAAGAAAATTATTTGTAAATAATCATTGCATATTCGAAATAAATACATCAGTCATGGTGTAATTATTGAATCTATTTTTGCTTGAAATGTCTGAATTCTTACAACAAAACTTGAGGTGTATTTTGTCTTCAAGTTAACCATCAAAAGTTTTTTTTCAAGTTCACCGAGTCCATCAGGACCACAATGATATTCCCTGAAATTTGGGAAAATATTCCTGAAGGTTTTATGTTTTATTTTTCCAGGAATTACTATGGGTATGAGATATGGTATGAAGTAAGTGTGTATGATTTAGATAAGCCATGGAATACCTACACTGTAATGACTAGCAGTATACCTATATCAAATATAGCCTGGGATGCTAGTGGTTCCAAATTACTCATTGCCAATACACATGGACTTTGTCAAGTATGGATTATGCCTGTAAGTTAAGAATCCATTTCTTCCATTGACATTGTAAATAAAGAACAAACTAATTGTATCTATCTTATTAACTATAAGTGATGCCAGTTTTGTGCCTGTGAACATAGATTAAAATGTGAAAGATTACCTGCTCAATGTCCAGAATTTCTAAAGTATATACTGATGACCTGGTATTCAATTAACACAATGGTCTGGCGTAAGACTGTCATTTACAAAGCAATAGTGATTTATGTTATAATCCCCTTCAAATACTCAAAACAAGACAAAATAGCTTTTTCTGTGGCATTGTTTCTACTCACAATTCTTTTATTAACATTGTTTTTGTCTTTGACAAATGATCTAAGTCTATCTAAGTCTGAAAACTTATTTGAATAGGAGCATGTTTTGAGTAAATGGAGGCTGTTTGGAGAAGCTGTCATGGAAAATGAAGACATTTTGAAAGTTGCATGGTTGCACAATGGAATTCAGGTATGGTGACAAGCTTCTTAATTCTGTTGATTTTGATATTTTAACAAAAAGTAGAAAAACCATCTAGACTCTAATGAGATATAAAACAGGTTGTTTAGTCTTTGTATGTGAAGTAGTGACATTGGTGGAAATACCTGGTCAATATAATACTGCACTATGATTTCAAGCTATCTTAAACAATGTTTGACATTTCATCATGCTGCACAGCAGGATTTCTTAAAAATGTTATATACATGGACCTGGAATTTTTAGGTGATTTTCAATCCTGATAAAAAAGATAATGTTATGTATCATGAGAAGTTTGTCAGAAATAGGGTCACACCTACTGTGAGTAATTTTGGTGGGAAACCATTAGATGGTTGGATAGCTGTTTCAAGCAGTGGGATGGTAAGTGTTGTTTCTCTCTATGTTTTGTTCATGGGGAGATTTAAGTAGCTTAGACCGAAAAATGCATTTTCATCAGAATATATACGTATAAATTTTGAGTTTATCTTAGACTTCTCATCTATAATAAACTAATACTAAACTGATGTTCTAAAGAGATGATTTATCAAACATTTCTTTTAGTAACAAGATAATTGTATTTTAGGTAAGTGTTGGTTTGCTTCAAGATCAAGACCCTCAAATCATTACTAGTAAAACTAGTCTATCTGCTGGTCACCTTAAATTAGCTCAGGTTGACATAGCCTTCTCAGCAACTGGAGAGGTAGTCTTTGTCGTCACAGATGGTACTTTAGCCTCTGCAGTTCAGTGTTTCTATGTACAAGTCTCTCTTCAACATTTAACTTGCACCTTAACATCTAAACCAGGCCCTAGTCTTTTTATGAAATCACAGCTTGAGTGTGGAAGCAAGGACATTAACTCTGTTCAAGTTACAGATTTATACTTCATGAATAAAGACAACCCTGATACTTTACTAGTCTGTTGTGGCAACCATGGTTACAGCTGTGTTGAAGTCTGGCAACTTGTGGAACAAATGATGCCTCTCAACAGATTTTTTCAAAGTGCAAAGCCAGATTTTTCGTATAAGACACCAAAATGGATGCATAAAGCAAGTGTAACTGCCAGTTCAAAATTAACTTGTATTGCTACGCCAACTTTATTCATGGGAAAGAACTATATTGATGCTCCAGGATTTGTGTCATATTTTGCTTGTACATATAAAGATGGTTCAGTGAAAATTGTCCACAGACATACAATCCAGACAATCCATTCTTGTACTTTAGAATCTCTTGGAATAGTTGAAGACAGTCGATCAAAAGCTCCATGTTATTTTACAACCATGATTCAAACTCTGTCAGGATGTGGACTGATAGGATTACATGGGAATAATATGGTGTTACTACGTGTATTTAATATGCGTGAAGGACCTATACAGCTATCGCCACCTAGTGTTTTGCTATTATTAGAATACATGTTATGTTTTGGTTATGATTGGTGGGATGTATTTTTGGCCATTAGACAAGGTAAATTGTTGCATTAGAATGCATTTGAGTATCAAATCAAAAATTTTACTACTGGACTGAAATTATTAGTTTAATTCTGTATTTATACCCTTGAAAGTAAAAGTTTTATTCAAATAATTTTTTGAGAATCAACATGGTTCATATTGTTTATTTAAGACATTGATCTGTATTATTTATCTGTTGATTGTGTAATTAAAAAAAAATTGCCCTTTTTTTCGTAGGGATGGTTGAAGGTATCTGTCAAAGACTTACAGATGACTTTCAGAAACAGCCCAGCTCTATGCAAGAATTTCTACGCATGCGTTTGATAGCTTTACAGATGGCCCTGCATAATTTTCTGTTTAATGGACAACAGAAGGCAGCAGATTGTCGAGCTTTGCTTATCTGTCATTCAATATCATCTGTTTTAAAAGGAATTTTGAGACCTAAAAGTGTATCTGCTTCAGATAAGGTATATTAACTATTTAACATCAACCATTCTCTCTGTGTTAAACATCTTGTTATTCTAACTATAGCATTTGTGACATTTTGTTTTGACATATGGATAGTTTTGTATTAAGCTTGAGTAATGATCATTATTGTTCTTTCTCTTTACTCCAGGTATCATTGAATATTCTCGTAATTCTATTTAATCCTATCTCTATTCATCATACTTGAGAAAAAGTTCATTTTTATGCTAGACGACAGTGTTGTCATGTATTCTTGGTCAAAGCTGGATTTCTTATTTGGGAGCATTTCTCTATGAACTAAAAATAGATCAAAAGAAGATATTCAAATAGTTTGTATAAATCTGTCATACTTATTCTTTTTAATTTATTTCCCAGAGCCCAGCTGAAAAGTTGACAATGATGTGTAATGCACAGAAGGAGGCTGATATTGACAGTGTTTTACGTAACTTAGATACTGAAGAATTCATTGTGGAAGCTTTGAAAAGGGGAGGTAATTCTGGAAGTAAGTGCCAATTTTTTTCTATTTCAAACAGAAGGAATTATTTGTTGTCAATTTCGTTTCACTCTACTTATCTATGCTGTCAGCTACAACACAATTTGTCTAATATCTGAAACCCTGTGGTGATCTAGTTAATAAGAATACCAGTCAACTCGGAGACATGTCAACTCGGGGACAGTTAACTCGGAGACAAAGTGAGTTAACTCGGGTACATTTACTTCGAGTTAACTCGGAGACAACTTCGAGTGAACTCGGAGACAATATATATTATTGAAATAAAGGTGATATCTTAAAAACCTTTTGATTTCAAATTACCCGATCAATCGATCGTAACTTCTTTTAAACATGATTTCGGTAGTAAGCGAGATCAGCGGTAGATTGTTTTTCCTGGTCGGAACTTCCTTTATTAAACATGGTTTCGGTAAATCTAGGCCCGATTAAACGATTAACAAACTAATTAATAATGAAAACACAATTACTGATACGTGTGATCGGAACTTCTTTTAAACCGAGATCAGCGGTAATGTAGCCTACTTGTCCGATGCCCGACTTATGAAATTTTGTTTGTCGGCACATTTTATGAATAGCGTTGCACTTGTTTGAAAGTCTGTTTGGAATTTGCGGCGTTCGATGCTTTCTTCGTATCATTTTCTATTGAAATCATAGTGGAGGTGTCGACCCGGGGGCAAAAATCGAATGCACCCACCTCGCAGATTCGCGTAAAATATGCACTGCTCACGTAATGTCCTTCAACATTCAGAGACAAAGACCGCTCAACAAAATTCTAAATTGCTATTAATTTTCGATCTGATAGAGCAGAAAACTACTATTCAATAAATGAATTAATTCGGACGCTTGATAATCCATTAATTAACAATGATATGCGATCATTTAATTAACTGAAAGATCAGAGGCATTTGAACTTTGACATCTACAAACCGAAAATAGAATATAATGATTAGCTGGTATAAATATACATCTTTTATTGTCCAATCAGATTAAATTATAGTCACATGTAAAGATGGTTCCTTCATAGAATTATTCTCTAACAAGATGTGATTTATCCATGTTTTCACGGCTATATCGTTTAACCGGAGACAACCGCAATGTAAAATAACAATGAATAATCTCTATCTGTTTGACCTAAAAAATGAACTAAAGATATTAACGGCATCGGTAAATTTGTCCCCGGGTTGACTGGAGAATATTGTCTCCGAGTTTCATTTTGTCTCCGAGTTAACTAACAAAAATGTGTCTCCGGGTTGACATGTACCCGAGTTGACCGAGTACCTAGTTAATAAAATGATTGTTAAGCTAGCGTTTCTTAATTTATTGATTTGAGCTCTATTGTTTAGCATTGTATTTTATAAAGCTGGGTCCTGTTTCACAAAATTTTACCAAAGATACAATCAAGATTTTAAGAAATACAGTAACCTGATTGGTTAATAAAACTCAATTTTAGTGATTGATTAATTTGACCATTGGAACACTAAAATCATCCTAAGTTAAGTTTTTCATGAAACAAGCTTCTGGTCAATTAGAGATTTTCAATATTTTGTGTCAATACTATATTTGTCCTTTACAGATACACTTCAGTTTCTACAACCACTGATACAATGGGTAGCAGACTTCTGTCTTCATTTATTATCATCAATACCGTTATATCAAAGTTATGGTAGCTTTCCTGGTTCAACCTTACTAAGAGATACTGCTGTGCTGAATAATCTTCGTGAACTTTTGGTTATTATTAGAATCTGGAGTTTAATCAATCCTGGATGTCTGCCTGTTTTTACAACTACATCTCAACTGGATTGTATATCTAATTTATTTAAACTTTTAACCAAAACATGGTTGTGTAGCAAGGACAGTAATCTTGAATATGATGAAAATTTGAACGATGAGTGTCTGTTACTACCAAACCAGGTTCTTATTCCTGATATAAAACAGAGTTTTGGTGCCGAGAATTATAGTTATTCCATTTTCACTCAGCAACTGCCTTTATCATTAACAACACGAGATGAGCCAGAGTTCTTATTCACACTTCAACAATCACGACAACTGTATGTTCCGGAGTCAACAGTTGAATCAAAACAAAGATACGACATTGTACGTCAGATTCACCTAGGATTAAAACCATCTGGTCCTGTCAGAGAGTGTTGTCGTTGTGGATCATTTTCCTTACTTAACACTCCTACTAACTCAGCCATTTTGAAATCGTGGGAACAAAGGTTTGTTAAAAATTGTATATGTGGTGGTCATTGGAAATTATATGAAGAATAGTATAGAAATTTTGATTTGCAGCAAAATAGTAATGAAAAGGATTGATAGAAGGGCTTATATATTTGAAAACATTATTTGTACAATTGTTAATAAATCAATATATGTAATTATAATTATTATTATCAATTTATGTGTCTGAACTACATGAGACCATCAATCTACTGATTATGGTTTAATCCATGCAAGCTTTATCCGTATTCTGCATCCCGTTTGAGTACAATAATGAAATGAAAGATAGCTTGCCAGGCAAGGTAACATACGCCCACTGGCAGCATTGAATTTGAAAAATAAATAGAGCAATGACTCAAAAACATTCACTAAATGGATATTGAAGTCAAGGGCAAAAACCCCAAAACACCTAGTTTCATTAAAATCCATTGAAAATTGTAGCTTCTATTGAACCACAAAAAAATTTTGACACAATCTTACTAAGTCAGGGGCAATAACTAAAAAACTGTTCATCGAAAAATCATCAAATTCGAACTTGACTGTGTCTTATCAATTCCAATGCTCACACCAAGTTTCATTTAATCCATTGAAAATTGTAGCTTCTATTTTGTCTACAACAAATATAGAGGCAGGGGCAATAACTCCAAAACTGTTTATTGCAAAATCGCCCAAATCGAACTTGACTGCCCTCTTATCAATTCCAATGCTCATACCAAGTTTAATTAAAATCCATAGATAATTGTAGCTTCTATAGTGTCTACAGAAAATGAATTTTTACGCAATTTTACTTAGTCAAGGGCAATTACTCATAAACTATTCATCAAAAAATCGTCAAATTTGAATTTCTGATAAAAACTGTGGCCTATATCGTGGATATAACCCAAATTTGACACGTTTTTACTAAGTCAAGGGCAATAACTCAAAATCTGTTCATTCGATAATTTCCATTTTGGAACTTGACCGAGATATCATCAATATATACATGTATACCAAGTTTCATTAAGATCAGATAAAAACTGTAGCCTCTATTGTGGATACAACCCAAATTTGATGCGTTTTTACTAAGTCAAGTGCAATAACTCAAAAAACGTGCATGCGATAATTTCCATTTTCGAACTTGACCGAGATATCATCAATATATACATGTATACCAAGTTTCATTAAGATCGGATAAAAACTGTAGCCTCTATTGTGGATACAACCCAAATTTGACGCGTTTTTACTAAGTCAAGTGCAATAACTAAAAAACCGTTCATGCGATAATTTCCATTTTCGAACTTGACTGAGATATCATCAATATATACATGTATACCAAGTTTCATTAAGATCGGATAAAAACTGTAGCCTCTATTGTGGATACAACCCAAATTTGACGCGTTTTTACTAAGTCAAGGGCAATAACTCAAAAAACCTTCATGCGAAAATTTCCATTTTCGAACTTGACCGAGATATCATCAATATATACATGTATACCAAGTTTCATTAAGATCGGATAAAAACTGTAGCCTCTATTGTGGATACAACCCAAATTTGACGCATTTTTATACGCCCACATGGAAATGTGGACGTATATTGCCGTCGCCCCTGTCCGTCTGTCCGTCGGTCCGTCCACATTTGTTGTATCCACGATAGAGGCTACAGTTTTTATCCGATCTTAATGAAACTTGGTATACATGTATATATTGATGATATCTCGGTCAAGTTCGAAAATGGAAATTATCGCATGAACGGTTTTTGAGTTATTGCACTTGACTTAGTAAAAATGCGTCAAATTTGGTTTGTATCCACAATAGAGGCTACAGTTTTTATCTGATATTAACGAAACTTGTTATACATGTATATATTGATGATATCTCGGTCAAGTTCGAAAATGGAAATTATCGCATGAACGTTTTTTGAGTTATTGCCCTTGACTTAGTAAAAACGCGTCAAATTTGGGTTGTATCCACAATAGAGGCTACAGTTTTTATCCGATCTTAATGAAACTTGGTATACATGTATATATTGATGATATCTCAGTCAACTTCGAAAACAGAAATAATCACATGAGCGGTTTTTGAGTTATCGCCCTTGACTTAGTAAAAACGCGTCAAATTTGGGTTGTATCCACAATAGAGGCTACAGTTTTTATCCGATCTTAATGAAACTTGGTATACATGTATATATTGATGATATCTCGGTCAAGTTCGAAAACAGAAATAATCGCATGAGCGTTTTTGAGTTATTGCCCTTGACTCGGTAAAAATGTTGTCAAATTTGGGTTGTATCCACAATAGAGGCTACAGTATTTATCCGATCTTAATGAAACTTGGTATACATGTATATATTAAGGATATCTCGGTCAAGTTCGAAAATGGAAATTATCGCATGAACGGTTTTTGAGTTATTGCCCTTGACTTAGTAAAAACGCGTCAAATTTGGGTTGCATCCACGATAGAGGCTACAGTTTTAATTCAATCTTAATGAAACTTGGTAAACATGTATATATTGATGATATCTCGGTCAAGTTCGAAAATGGAAATTATCGCATGAACGGTTTATGAGTTATTGCCCTTGACTTAAAAAAATCTTGTCAAAATT
The DNA here is from genome assembly GCA_030562195.1 of Nipponacmea schrenckii. Taxonomy (NCBI): domain Eukaryota; kingdom Metazoa; phylum Mollusca; class Gastropoda; family Lottiidae; genus Nipponacmea; species Nipponacmea schrenckii. Next base: position 16,322,853 of record CM060202.1, read on the forward strand.
TTAGTTTTGATGCAATAAATCCTCCAATTTTCAGAGGATGTTGATGAAACTTGGTTGTGAGCATCGGAACTGATTAGGCCTCAGTCAAGTTTGAATTTGACAGTTTTTCAATGAATTGTTGTAAGTTATTGCCCTTGACTTGGTAAAATTGTGTCAAAATTCTATTGTGGTTGCAATAAGAAGCTTTAATTTTCAAAGGATTTTGATGGAACTTGGTGTAAGCATCAGAATTGATAAGACATTAGTCAAGTTTGACTTTTTTTAACAAATGGTTTTTGGGTTATTGCCCTTGACTTAGTAAAATTGCCTCAAAAATATTTGTGGGTACAAAATAAGGTACAATTTTTTAATAGATTTGATGAAACTTGGTATGAGTATTGAAATAGATAAGATGGTGGTCAAGTTTTAATTTGACAATTTTCCATGAACAGTTTTTGAGTTTTTGCCCTTAACTTCAATATTAATTCAGTGAATGTTTTTTGAGTTATTGCTCTATTTATTTTTCAAATTCAATGCTGCCAGCGGGCGTATGTTACCTTGCCTGGCAAGCTATCTTTACTAAGTCAAGTGCAATAACTCAAAAACCGTTCATGCGATAATTTCCATTTTCGAACTTGACCGAGATATCAATATATACATGTATACCAAGTTTCATTAAGATCGGATAAAAACTGTAGCCTCTATTGTGGATACAACAAATGTCGACGGACGGACGGACGGACAGGGGCGACGGCAATATATACGTCCACATTTCCATGTGGGCGTATAAAAATATACTAGTTTATGTTCAATATATGTTAATTTTATTTTTTTCATATTAAAACAAAAATTTATTTTTAAGAATTAATAAATATATAAAACATAACAGCACTAAAAATAACAATAAAATAGAGGCTGGACAACAATTCTAATAAACATAAAATGATATATGGCAGTTTGAATTTGTAATATCAATATTTTTAATATCTTTCTCTGGATATAGCGTGCTTATCTCATACTACCCATTAATTTAATTGTAAACATCCTATTTGCACCCAATATGAAGTGGAAAAGATCCAGACTAAAATTCGAAGAAATTATCTGCATTATTTCAGTGCAGAATCCATGTTATTAAAATGTTAGTCATATAAAACTGACAGTACAACACTACTGTATTATATCATACCATTAAGTCTGGTTAGTGTGATTCATTCTTAAAAATAAAATTTTGCAAAATATATACAATCATGAGCAATATATATTTGTGATCACATAGTTTATTAGAGGTCATGTTTTAGGTTTATATTTCAGCTGCACTTTCAACAGCCCTGGCTTCTCTTCTGTAAATCTGTAATAAAGAGTGGCGCAATTGAGATTCAATTATTTCTTTTTGAATAAAGAAGTTGTTTGCATAATGATTTTGATTGTGGTATTAATAGATCCATAACTTCTTCATTGTCTGAATGAAATTGCCAAAGAAACATTTAAATAAAACCTGATATTTAGTTATTATTTTACTAAAGATTACAACTTTAAAATAAAAACTTTGGATCTGTGAATAAAAGTAAACTTCTGCTAGATTTAATCTGCATTTCTCTACCTTAAATTTAAACTTACCTGATACTGTTTGATTTCAAATGACTAAGTATTGCAGGACGAATCTTAGCCACACCCCCTCTGCTGTTTAGACCACGCCCAGTTATAACATAAAGATACTGTCGTCTTCTGTCAGGACGTGCAGAAAATTCTGAAATGATCATGAAACAAAAATATATTACTTCATTAGACAGCTATGCCAATTTAAGTGTCAAAATTTATTCATCCTAAGATTCATTTTGAATAACATTGTAGGACTATCCTCCAAATAGTATAGTGAGTAACAACTGCTCTCAATTTGTGTTTTGTTTTCACTTTCATTCTGACTTTCATTAAAGTCATTTTAAAGTTGTGACCTCGACCTTTTCCAAAAATATCATGAACCTGTACATCATTTAACTGATTAAATCTGGCATTGCAATTTAAATGCACTCCACTTAGGTTTAAACCTGTTATTCTATAGATTATTAAACTTATAACATGACAAAATAAAAGTGAGTCATGACAAGAGTTATTTCTATTCTATAATCATAACTTCAGACATCTATCTACTCACCCCTTTCCTTCTGTTCCATTATTCTATTTAAAACAAGAATAGCTTCTTCAACATGAAAACCATGAAGATCAAGTGTCATTTCTCTTTGAACTTGTAGCTGCCTGTTGTAAAGAGAAAAAAAAATATTGTCAAATGTTCTTGAATGATAAAATTTACCTCATCCCCTACCTCAGGGTAATGCATTAGACATTATAGGTTCATTCTACCAAAATAAGAAAACACTCCAAAAACAATATTTACATATATATTCATCACATTGCATAATATAATACACATTTATATTTACATATATTTTTATCACATTGCATAATATAATACACATTTATTTCTAGTAAGAGGATCAGAGATAATACAGGGCAAATAAAATTATCAAGACCTTGAACGACTCTTCACTTACCTTGATTCCAATATTTTTTTAGATGCTCTCAAATTTGCTTCCTTTAGTTTTTGAGAATGTAGATGCCCCTTTGAAACGAAATAAAAAGAAAGAATTGTAAATGAAATAGCACACAAATCATGTTTAAATTTCAACCAACTCTACCTTATTAATATAAGCATTGCTTGATAAAGACGGAAGTACCTTCGTCGAAACGACGCAAGTTATTTATTAAAATAATTGTTATCCATATAATTGTGTTGAGTTAATTATTACCCAGTTACTAAATGCCATTGAAAGAAGTAAGCATTTTACCTGTTGAGAATAAAAAGAAGACACCTCTCTCATACCACGTTGAAAAGCTTCCCGAGCCTTGACAAAACATTGTTGTCGTAATCTATGATGTAAATCAGCTTCACCACGTACTTCCTGATAGTCCAGATTATATGATTCTATCCCTTGACATTCTTTATTTTTAGCTTGTTTTGATGAAGGCGAATCCAACTAAAATGAAGATCCAAAATATATTTTTCCACTGCAGAATGAAAATAGGAAAAGTGTAGTTAAAATAAAATCACATTTATAAATCACAATAATAGTACTTGAATATATAGATCAATATGTCTAAGACTAACACCTGATGGTTGAAATATAAAGAGAATAAAGAAGATAATAATCAAAATTTAAGATGAGAAAAATCCCTTTCTAATACATATTGATTAAATATAGATAATAAGTTGCTATCTACATAGAGAGATCATGTTGAAGCTACATACCATATCTATTAAGCTGTTTTGTTTGACTTCATCTATTAATTTAGAATAATATTCTTCCTCTGCCTCTGCTGTCATGACAGTTTTAACAGGTATGTTGGGTCCTAGAGCTGATTTCAGAGCAGAATCAGTATCCTCAAAACTATAACTGTTAAAATAAATCAATAACTAGTATAAGCTTTCTTAAAGTTGCCTTCCTTTATTTTCATATTTTCATAATTGGACCGGTAATACTTATATCAATAGAAAGTAGAGGTGTTCTAATGACTGGGAAAAATACCAGATGGTCCCACATGTAATTAATTAACTCGTTATTAGGCTAATTATGACCAGAATTCCCACGGTAGGGTACTAACATAGGTATGTACGTCAAGTATCAAATGTCATTGATCTTTTTTTGATCATCCAGTCTGTCAATTCTGTACATAAATCATGACGTAACTGGACGCTGTTGTTATTGCCCAAATTCCTTAACATTTTCAAAACAACAATGGCATTTTGGTTTTCCATTTATTATCTGTAGCAAAAGGCAATAAACCATTTAAATATCATCTTGTAAAAACAATATGATTTAATTATTTATTTAATAATTAATTTAAAAATACGTTTTAACTCACTAATAATAAAATACAAAATCAATTTTTAGACGCCTTCATTCATATGACGGCATTTGGTCACGTAAACAAACATGGAGTCTAAAATTTAGCGTTTCAATGCAGATCAGAGTCAAATGGATTCCACAAGCATTTCTACGTCCACATAGGTCTTTTGAACTTGAGAATACATGGATTATTCATTAAAAACCGCAATTAATCAATTAGTAAGCTTACTTTGGCTCTAATTAATGAGGCAACCCATCTTTAAAAGAATTTAAGATCTATCTATATAAGTACATGTACTAACTAACTCTGATTAGCTAAAACATTCCTGTTTATGAGTTTACTAAGGTATACTGTTTATAATATATAAATATAATATATAATATATGTTTAATGGATGGTGAACATGTCCCCAAAAATTATTATAAGGAGCTTTACGTGTGAATTTTTGTGATATAAGCAACAAAAATATGGCATATGCCTTCTCTTGTCACCTATGAACTGGTCAAGGCAATCATCGGTTCTGTATTATCGCAATCCTGAAGTTAAGCAGACTGAGAATAAGATTCCATGTGAACCCTCAATCCAAATACAATTTTGGAACAGAAAAAAGCTATAGGATGGTTTCATTCCATCCAATAAACTATTTGAAGATTTTACTCACCCATTAGCCTGAAAAATTTCTTCAAAAAATGTTTCGTCTAACCCTGGATATTTTTGCAATAGTTTTTGACGTTTCAATTTGGTTGCTATAGCAATATGATCTCCAGTAGCCTCAATATACTTCATCTGAAAAAAATTGAATATTCAGCATTTTTATGTCATGTTATGCATATGAATAGAAGTAAATATTCACGGGAACTAGTAATTGCAGAAATGATATACCAATATGTACCGAAAAAAAAACATTTTGTACCATTTTACTGATGTTAATCTATACTCTCATATTAACCATTTTTAATATCAGTTTAAACCATACATATAATTTACTTACATATTTATCTTTGGAGTTTTTACGAGCCAGTTCTTCCTGAATAATATCTTCTAAATATACAGGTTTAGGTTGTATTTTAGGTCTTACACTCAATCGAGGTTTATTTTCTTCTTCTTGCATTCTTCTTGCTAATGCTTCATCTATTTTAGTGGAAAAAAATTTAGATACTATGTCTTCATAGAGGCACCATTCTTAAACAAAATACTGAATGTTGGGTTCTCTTATTTCAATATTCATATATACAACAATGGACTCCTAATACTTATTTCAATTGATATATTTATTATTTCAAGCAGATATATTCTAAGGATCGGCAAAATATACTAGTTTGTCTTAAAAGTCCCTTATTAACTCTCAATTAGACAATTCAAAGAGAATTTACCCAATCAGCTTAATCAAGAAAATCATTTAGCCTCTTTTCTCGGTTACCCAGAGCGTGCCCACATAGACCATAAATAATAACAAAGTGGCTCTTAAGTATGTAAAGTTCGCCACTTCCTCTCAGTATTTGTGTATTCGATTTATTATCTCAAGTGAAAGAAAATAAGTTAACTTAAATATCAATTGCAAAAATATAATAAATTAATTTAAATCAGTTATTTGGTCACATGATCAGACAGTGTCTATATTTAGTATTTCAAAGTGGATTAGAGTTAATTCCCCTAACCTTAAGTCCACATATGATTACTTAAGAATACAAGTCAGAACCCAACTTAAATAAGCTTCTACTTACCATTTCTCAGTTGAGCATGTTTTTCTATGGTTTGATTTTGAGAAGTTAATTTTAAACAGCGGTGAAGATGTTTAGCTGCCTTTAAATCTAAATATATTTCTTGATCACCTTGATTGTCTGAAATAGAAAATTTGCTGTCGGAGTTTAGTTATTTCACTAACTTTCAGATTTTTCAGCCCGGTTTCCCCTTGTCAGTGATGCAGGTTGAGGGGACTGACATGGAAAAAAGCCTCTAGTGGTTCGGATGGGACAATAAATCGAGGCCCCGTGTATTACAGGCTGTGCACGTTAAAAGATCCCTCAACAGCTGGAAATCACATAAAGAGTCGGCTAATGCCACTGTCCTGGCAAAATTTCCCTCATTAAACACTGCATGGCGTTGTCCGTCCTCATTAGCCCATAAGGTGCAGAAGAGTAGGACCTAAAACTCCATTCATTTCATTTCAGTTCATTTCTTTACAATACATATTCCTTATTTAGGAAATGAAATGAATGAAGTTTTACGTCCCACTCTTCTGTACCTTTTGGGATAATGAAGATGGGGAACGTCATGCATGTGCAATGAGGGAAACTTTGCTAGGCATTAGCTGACTCTTTTTGTGATTTCCAGCTGTTGAGAAACACCTTATTTAGGAAGGAAGCAATATTACAATGAAAAGTTGCTTTTAGTGTTATTGCAAACTGTTTATGTAAAGTATTTAATACATTTTATGTAATGGGAATCTGCACTGACCTGATGTGTTTATCTGACCAAACAGTTGTTCTAACTGACAGACTAATGTTGAGGGTAATTTTACTGAAAGTTCTGTTTCTACATCATCTATAGGTGAACTAATATCACGAGTCACAGACACTGATCTATCTGGTGTCACTTCCTTCAGTTCTTCTAAAATTTCAAAACTCTCTGAGTGAAGAGTTAAATCATTTGAAGCACTTTCTAATGAACTACTCCTGTCTGTGAACTCCTTCAGCACTTTATTTCCATTTTCATTGCACTTCTCTGAAGTCTTTAAATCAGAAATTTTGTTTTCGGCTAAGACTGTTTCGAAAGGTTTAGATGACACTAATGGTAGAGCAGGTACAGCTGATATTATTGCACTATCAATTCTAGTTAAAGAAGAACTTGAAGAAGGCATTGGTGGAGCAGCTTTAGATGATTTCAATAAATGTAACAAATTTGCTCCGGTAAATTTACTTGCTCCTTTAGCTTGTGTTTCACTATTCCGAAGGGACGATTGAAACACAGAATTTAAAGTTTCATTTTCATCACTGGAATCTGAAGAATCGTAAGTTTCCAACATTTTCAAAGCTTGTGTTTCCTCTATAACACCTTCCTGCCTTAAAATATCCTCATTTAGTATATAACTGATTGAGTTTCTATATCCATGACTATATTTTACTCTGGAGCCACTTTTCTGATGTAAAACGCCTTCCACACCAGTGACTTCTGAATTGTCTTCTAAAAAATTTTCATGTGATATGCTTTTCATTCTAGTTAATGCATAGGTTTCCATCTGCTCTAGCTGTTTCATGCCATTCTTTATTAAAGTTTGTTGAATTTCTGATAAATTTAGGTCAGATGATTTAATTTGTTCATTACAGATATCAAACAAGGTTTTTGGTGAAAATGAATTAATACAAATATTATTTTCTTCTTCAGATATGACCAAGTCTGAAGAAGTGACAGAATTTCTTCGTTTCAGTTTTAGCACTTCAGATGCAATTTCTTGTTTTTCTCCTGAAGTAAGAGACACTGTTGAACCACAGTCTAATATCAAATTTATAGCCCACTCTACATCATTTTGACACATTTCTAAAATTTCTTTACAACGTTCATCCGAAAGTTCTGGAAAACTGGAAAGCAAAAAATCAAGATTTGGTTCCAGACTAGAAACTAAGTCATCAGTCATGCAACCTTTATCAAGTCCAAAAGTGCGTAAAATACAACATTTTGTGTCTGGGCTACTTTCACGTATCTTACTGCTCTTGGCAGTCACTATTCTCACATAATTGTTAAAAGTTGTGTCAACTATACCCAAATTGACATTGTCCAAAAATTTGAAATCCAATCCTTCAGTCAAAGTTGAAGAAACAGTTACATTTGGTTCTTTATCAGGTTTATTTGGAATTGAAATAACAGGTAAAGTTGCTTCTTTAAAATCTTCAACAGTAAATGAATTCCATGATTCAGATTTAATTTTCATTTTAAATTCATTGTCCAGCAAAGGTTTTCTTGTTCTTTTTTTTCTGTGATATTTTTTCTGAGGGGATTTATGATTTGAATCAGAATTGTTTTCACTCTTTCCAGAACTTTCAATCTCAATATTTAAAAGTGTGTTTGGAATTGTATCTTTCTCCTTTGTTTCTATTTTTGGACTGCTATCACCAGATGAAGTGTTACAATTCTGACTCTCATTTATAGATGAGTTTGCATCAAAGAACTCCTCGGAACCACTTTCATCTGATTTTTCTACAAGCCTATCTGAGATGACTACTGAAGAGGCATAACTTGCTTCTGAACAACTTGAGCTTTTGGAACTTGAATGGCGAATTCTTGGAGAGATTTGATCTTCAAGACTGATTTCAGACACCCTTCCTTGATAGTTATCATTTCCATCTTCAAATTTAACATCTTTGTATTCTGACTTTGGATCCACAACCTCAGAATTCCTGGGATCAATTCCCTCTGTTTTTCCACGGTTCTCACTGACGACATTTGATATTTCCATCTCTCTAGATACTGAGTCAGATTGTATAACCTCCGGCTTACTACATAATGGAGTTAGTACTTCTGCTATTTCTGATGGTTGCTCATTCATCACCTCAGTAGAATTGAGACGGTTGCGCTTCTTGGTTCTCATTGGTTTGGGACTTGGCAATTTCTCTTTAAAATCTGCACCAAGACATGATTTACCATCTTTCCATGTGTTTTGGGCCTCCACAATGTTAGACATTTCTGCTATAACTTCCGCATTCCAGGGATCTTCAATATGCTTTGGAGGCTCTGTCTCCAGTTTAATTTCTTCTTTTTTAGTTTCAAAATAATTCCGAATCCCTTCTTCCATATTGATACCACTGTCTGTTGCTTCTTCTTTTTTCACTGTCAAGTTTATATTGTTTAAATCTGACCGTTCTTCTCTTTCTTGGGTTGAATCAGGTTTATATCGTACACTTTCTATTTTAATATCTCTACAATTAATCTTTAGGTTGTTATTTTGAGATGGAATAGTTTTTAAAATTGGTTGAACTGGTCTGGAAAAACAAATAAATATGTGAATTAAACAGTTTGTTCTGTATAATATGTTGCATTCAACAAGTTCAGCCTTGTTTAATGGTAAAGAAGATATTTCATATATTTGAATTAATTTCAGGTTATACTGCAAAATGTTTGTGAAAATCTTTAAAACTGGGCTCCCTTATTTTTATTTATTCATATATATATTCCATAATTTGACAGTTAATACTTATATCAATGGAAAGTAGAGATATTCTAATGATCAGGAAATATACCAGTTTTAGTCTTTTAGTTATCATTATCATAATTAGCCTACATGGGAAATTTTCCTTGTTTGCTGAGTTCAAGAAATAGCGTTAGGTCTCAAGATGTCATTCAAAACTGAGTACAGGTATCTTTCTTCAATTACCCAGACACTTACTTGGTTAGGTGAATAAACATTGAATTTGAAATAAGGTTTCAAAGTGGAATAATTTCTTTGAATTAACTAGGCTTTTATACACCCACATACAGTTTGAATGTTAGAATATTCATGAGAAACACTAATTAATCAATTAGTAAGCATGATACGACACTAAACAATGTGAGAATACATGTTTAAGAAAGTCAATAATAGTTTAACTAATTCAATTTCTCTTAATAAATTCACTGTTAAGTACAAAACTTACTTGGTTGTATATAATAGTTGTTCTACTGTGACATTATTATCATATCTTTCTTTCATCTTATTAATATTCTCCTTACTAACACCATGTGTATTTCTCCTGTATAATGAAATAAAACATATAAGTCTAGAATCTTGTGGTAGATCTAGTAAAAGATATATTAATGTTCAGAGCTCTTGTTATGTCCTCAAACCCCAAATTAGTTATCATTGAAACAGAAATATAAGATGAACTGATGGAATATTAATGAGCACAAAGCCTACTTATAAAAAAATATTTTGTCTGATTTAAATGATTTTTATATTATTTTATTGAAATTTATATGACAACTAAATAGATTGTATTCTTATCAACTCAAAGACATTCTAAAACTAACAGTTACTATTCTAAGGCTAATATTCCAATTCACCTCAAAATACATTTTCTTAGACAACAGTCATATAAATGAAAGACAAAAATTAGTCTCTCAATGTTTTAATTACTAAATCAATCAAAATACAAAAAGATTTTTTTTAATTCAAAAAGGCGGTATGGTACATACGCTTGAAGTTCTTTAGCTTTAAATTTCCAAGGTGTGTCTGGTTCCAATATAACTATACTATAATTATTCTGTATTGCCTGTAAGCAGTTATGTATTCTTGAAACACATCAAATATAGTCTGGTAAATTTTAAGTTTCAAATATATAAAATTTCTTGTGATTTATATCTCAAGTTAATTTCCAATATCATTTAGTTATGTTTGGACATATTTATAAATTTGTGTGGTTGATTCATTTTCTAAAATAAGACTCAAGCTGATTGCATTGTAAGCAGAAAGCTATCATGATGATAGGTGGTGAAATTTACATTGCATAATTTAACTCTGCTAAAATAGAGTTATTTCCCTTTTGTTCAAAATTTCACTAACAACCTGTGAATAATCTCAAAAATTACAATCAAGTTGATTTTAATCTTAAATGTGACAGAGATTAGCTTAACAACACACACAGGTTCCAAAATCAGCAATTGCATGAAGCTCTAAAAGCATAAACAGCATGTCCTCTTCAGAACAATTTTCATGAATAAAGGGAGAAATATTGCAACTTGAATATCTCTCTTGCAGCATGACTATTAATATTATAATTAGCACAAAAGAATAAATTAAATAGCTATGACTTACAGATTTGGCATATGGTTTCATTTCCCACACCTGCGTATTGGTATTATCAATAATGACTGGATTTATTCTAGCTTCCATGGCATTGATGGCTGAATTATACAAAACATGTTGTTAGGGTGTATTGAGACGATTCTCAACGGAAGCACTGGCCAAGGTCACAGAGCAATAGATAAGCTTATTGATTAAGTGCAAATTAGTCATAAGTAAAATTTAAGTTGAAAAGACACACACACAAACAGATACTTCGACATAAGATATAATGTATATAGGAATGACACCCTGAAATAGGTATTTCCTAAAATCTAACTAATATATTGATATCACATGAAACATTAAAATAAAGAAGTTTCTATTGTTAGCATAAATGAGCAGTATCAAATGGTTCAAGTCTACCGTGGAAGAGAAAATTTCTAAGATTTTGATTTTTTTTGTGAGCTACCAACTAGGATGTTTTGTGTAGGCCCTGTAAATTAGTTTTGGAGTTCAGAGTAATGGTGTTTGACTATTATGAAGGCTTTGGTAGTTGTAGAACTAAAGGTAGTTACAAAAGGAATTATCTGGTTGAATGTTGAGTCCATTTAGTGTCAGTCTGTAATTCCAGTAGCTTTTGGATTTCATAGCGATGGTCATTGATAGCTGAAATTAAGCCCCACCAGGTATTTAATTACATATTTTGACAACTGTTTCTCTAAAATAAAGAGATACCAACCTCTCTGTTTATTCCAGGTATGAGCTGTAGATAGTTCATTGGGATCATACTGGTACACTCCATCTTTAATAAAATAATCATCAGTAGACAGCACTATACCTTTACCTACTATCTGACTAAAATAATAAACAGACAAACATAAAAAAAATAGATTAGGATAAGAATAAACAGAACGCATGAGTTTAGATTGATTTCTGAAAGTGTAATGAATACCCTTATGATCCTATTCAAAAACAAAATTTAATGTCCGAATACCCATCCAAAGTTCTAACTTTTTATTATTTTTCCACCACCACATATTGTATCAGATTTACAAATTTTTTCAATATATGAAATTTTTTGTTTAAGTTTAAAATTTTCTATTTTGTTTAATCAAGACGAAAGAAACCCTTATAAAACATCATTGGCCTCCTGTCCCACACCAAACCTTATAAAACATCATTGGCCACCTGTCCAACAAAAAGAGCAAAAAAGATTGTATTTAAAAAAAGAAAATAGAACAATCAAAATGTAAAATAAAAAAAATAATTTTCACATGAAAGAAAACACAAATTGTAAACATACTTTGCTAAATATGATTTTCCACTTCCAGGCAATCCTCTTAACAATACTAATATTAATCTTCCTTCATGTTGATATTTATTGAACAGGCCTTTTCCATGCTTCTGTTTTTTCTGATTGTGATGTTTGTGTACAACTGGCATGAATCTAGTATCATCTGTAAGCACTGGAGAATTTGTAAAAGATAATCTTTGAAGACCAAAATTTGGACTTATGGGTCTGAAATTAGGAGATTGTGGCCTATTTGATCGAATCCACTGTGGTGAACCACTATAAGGTTTGGGTGGTGGTATGCGTGGACCAACAGGAGTCATGAACACAGGAGGTCCTGTAAATAATTCAGAGCTCATCATTTGCTGTGGCTTGAACACTGGTGCCTGAGGACACATATTGGATGAAAAAGGCTGGTTCTTTACTGCACCAACCATTTTGAAATTAGGAGGTACAAATTGAGAACTCAGTTTTTCTCTATCAGGTTTAGAAGTATTGTTTAACTCCATGGCTATATCTCTTTGTGTTGTCAATTGTGTACTTTCTTGTAATCTTGATGCAATACTCTTGGATTTTTTTCTTTTCTTAATCTTCTTTTGAATTCCTTCCTGTACTGGAGCAGAATCTTTTAAGAATGCATCCACCTTGGATATCAGACCAGTTACATTGTCACTTTTAATTTCTTTAGTCTCCATTGGTACATTGTACCCTGATAATTGTTCTGTCTTGTCTTTATCAAACCTATCTACAGTTTTCACCTGAGAAATCATACAGGTGTCATGTAACCCAGATTCAACACGACCTTTACCTTTCTGTTCTGTAAAGCTAGGACAAGATAACCTGCCTGTTTGAATGTTTTCCTTGCTAAATGAAGAGCTAAATTCCTCAGACTGACTCCAGAATCCTTCATACTGTTCAGCCAATCCAAAGTTTTCACCGTACATATCTAAATATGATTGTAATGAAAAATCTGATGATATGTTATGATGCCCTAATGCAAAGTTAGATAATCCTGACATGTGACTATTATCTTCCCTTAAAAGGCTGCCTGTGTTTGACGAAGATATAGTGGAAATATTACAAGGTTGTTGAGGTTGATAAGTTTTGAGACCAGGTGGAGTGTTTATTTGTTTTGCTGCCATATTGTCACTCTGTTTAATTGCACTGCTGATACTTTTTTCCTGTTTATCCTTTTTCTGACAGTTTTCTAATTGTCCTGGAGTTTCTTTCATCATCTTAGATGTCTGGCACTTCACTGCCAATCCATCTGCAATACTTCCATCCGGCTGACCTGTGACATTATTATCATTAGATATCTTTATGCTTGAATTTGTTGTTGATTTAATTTCTTCCAAGATCTGTCTCTGTTCTGGGAGACAAGTAGAATCTAATAAACTAAAAGCAATGAGATCAAACTCAGAGAAGGAATCGGATCTGGATGGTTTCTCATCTTCTACCATTGATGATAAAATCTGTACAGCTTCATCAACTACAAATATAAAAATTTAATCAGATCTTATACAATTCACTCTTACACGTGATTATGTATTGGTATTATGAAATAAGGAAGGTTATGAAATCTTAAAATTGCATTAGACTAATTAGAGTTAATCCTTAATTAACAGAACACATTTTTCCAGTACATTTCTGTACAATAAGGACTACAATGTGTATGATTACATATAGTTTTATCTTTTTTATGTGAAATCTTACCCTAAATATTGCTTAAGTATTACAGTCATGTTTGTAGTAAGTGTAACAACTTTAAAAGGTAGTAGGGTCATAGGGGCCAGAGTAGAGCAGAGGTGAGGTGAGGCTACACAGGGCCTAGCCTACTAGAGGCATGAGTAGTGCCTTATAGATCAATCTGTATAATTATTTGATAATCACATTTAACTGTTGGTATTCTTGTTAATAATAAATATCGGTGTCTTTACCTTTCCATGACTTTTCTATCAAAACCATTTCTATCACATCTGGGTCAATTTTACCATCAAACATGGACTTCACCGATTGCAACATTTGAGTCTGCTCTTTCTTCGACAAGGCCTTTTCTCCACAAACCGTCCCAATTGGACCTTTGACTTTCTTTTGAGGGCTCGAACTTCGGTTTCTTTGTTGTCCTGGCATTTCTGTTGACTAAAATCATTTCTCAGACCAAATAATTCTTTAAATGACTTTAATCGAAATGACATTTACAATTTTTCTATCAAAAGTTGTAATATGTTTTATAACTTTGACGTGTTATGATTGAATACTGCGCATACATTACACGCATATAGGACAGCCATGACGAGTTCTTATGACAATTTTGATTGGTCGCCTTTTATTTATAATCCTTACTGTATTTTATTTCAAAATAGATCTTCTGAATTAACACATTTATTGATGACTTAATCTGTTGACAAAACAATACTGATATTTATTAACTATCTATATTATTCTCAGATATCATCCTATTTCCGAAAAAATGCAAATAACCGGTAGACTTGTCAAGTTTATTTTGACCAATCAAAGTCGCAGTTATCATTCACGGCCGATTCAGAAAAGTGCACTTTCGCGCCGTTTCCTGTGAGAAAGTTGCTAGAATTTGTTTGTTTTTATATGACATCAAAGGTCAAATTCCATAAGGCTAGATCGAGAATTGATCTTCAAAACATTTAAACCAAAACATTTAGGAATAGCATTCGACAAAACATCGGATAACTGGAAATCGATGGCATAGAAAACACAGGTAAACATCTTAACACTGTGGATAAATCCATCATGGCGGCTGCAAAATTTGTCAATGAAGAGAGTGTTAAACAATAACAGTTTCTTTGTGGATTTCTTACTTTAAGCCTATCTTTGATTAGTATTATTATATGTTTCTGCCATTCTTCATCATTTCCTTCATTACTCATTACTTTACGTCCCTAAATCTGTAATTGGTAAATGTAGGGCCTACTTAAAATTTAAATTGTTGCTCCTTTTTTATTTAAAATTCAAACTTCAAAGTAAATTTGCTCACCAATTTCATTTAACAATCAACTACCGGTAGATCTACTGGACTATTCAGTTTCTGTTTCTAAGAATGATCTTAATTGGAATTAAAAATATGGAGGTGAGAGCCAAAATGGTCTAATAAGTTCCTAGCTGTATAAACATAATTTAGATACCAGTATGTATACGTTCATAGTCCCTTATAAATTATACCAGTATCAGTAGGCTGCTAAGTTAGCGTATCACTTTATTTAGTAGGTCTTTTACATTAAATATAATAAATATTTTTTACAGATGATTATAAAGAATATAATAAAAAATGTCTAAAGCAAAAGGTAAAGCACCACCCAAGGTTGTTTATCCAGCTGGATGTAAAGAAATCAATGAAGAACTTAGTAAAGATGAGTTGGTTAAAAGACTTAAGGTATGTTGTAATTATAATAATCAAAATACTAGAGCAAACATAAGAATACCCATTCAGAGCTAATATAAGACCTCAGAATCCTTTTTCCAAAACCTTTGACAGCCCTTCCAACATGACCCGATCTTTTTCTTGAACGCTAGCCCAACCAACGCCCTCAAGTTATGTCTGAATTTAGACAAAATCATCAAGAATCTAAAGTTTTATTTTTGCAAAATACATTAATTTTTATACGCCCACATGAAAATGTGGATGTATATTGCCATCACCCCTGTCCGTCCGTCGGTCTGTCGGTCGGTCCGTCCGTCCGACCGTCCGTCAACAATTACTTGTGTACGTGATACAGGCCAGAGTTTTTATCCGATTTGAATGAAACTTGGTATGTGCATTCATCTTGATAATATCTCGGACAAGTTCGAAAATGGCACGATTCCTGATGTTGGTTTATGAGTTATTGCACTTGATTAAATGAAAAAACGTTAAAATTTACATGTGTACGCAATAGAAGCTGTAGTTTTTATCCAATTTGAATGAAACTTGGTATGTGTATATTCATCTTGATAATATCTCGGATAAGTTCGTAAATGGCACGATTCCAGATGTCGGTTTATGAGTTATGGCCCTTGATTAGATGGAAAAACGTTAAAATTTACTTGTGTACGCAATAGAAGCAGTAGTTTTCATCTGATTTGAATGAAACTTAATATGTTTGTTCATCTTGATAATATCTCGGACGAGTTCGAAAATGGCACGATTCCAGATGTCGGTTTATGAGTAATGGCCCTTGATTAAATGAAAAAATGTTAATATTTACTTGTGTACACAATAGAAGCTATAGTTTGCATCCGATTTTAATTAAACTCGGAATGTGTATTAATCTTGATAATATCTCAGACAAGTTCGAAAATGGCACGATTCCAGATGTCGATTTATGAGTTATGGCCCTTGATTAAATGAAAAAACGTTAAAATGTACTTGTGTATGCAATAGAAGCTATAGTTTTCATCCGATATGAATGAAACTTGGTATGTGTATTCATCTTGATAATATCTCGCCAGATGTCTGTTTATGAGTTATGGCCCTTGATTAAATGAATAAACGTTAAAATTTACTTGTGTACACAATAGAAGCTGTAGTTTTTATCTGATTTGAATTAAACTTGGTATGCGTATTCATCTTGATTATATCTCGCCAGATGTCTGTTTATGAGTTATGGCCCTTGATTAAATGAGAAAATGTTAAAATTTACTTTTGTACGCAATAGAAGCTGTAGTTTTTATCAGATTTGCATGAAACTTGGTATGAGTATTCATCTTAATAACATCTCAGACAAGTTAAAAAATGGTGCGAATCCAGATGTAGGTTTATGAGTTATTGCCCTTGATTAAATGAAAAAACATGGAATATTCTGTTTGCTGAAGTGGGCATATGTTACCTTGCCTGGCAAGCTATCTTTTTTCATTTAGTAAGATACATTAAAAACTTCATTAAACTGTATATTTCCTATTGACCCGTTTCATGAAAAATTTCAATTCATTCTTTCTCTTTTAGTTATTGGCAAGGGCCTTTCAAGATATGAGTCAAGATGACAACACCCAGTATTCAGGATTAGCTTTAATGTTAGCCTCGGAATACTTCACAGATCATCAGAATAAAGATGTCCGACTATTAGTAGCGTGTTGTATAGCCGATGTGTTCCGTGTCTTTGCTCCCGAGGCTCCGTTCAATGATAATGACCAGTTGAAGGATATATTTATGTTTTTGATTAAACAGTTACGTGGTTTAGAAGACCCTGAATCTCCTTCATTTAAAAGATATTTTTATTTATTAGAGGTAAGCATATTTTTGTTTTTAACTGGATATTATACATTTTGTATGAAGCTTTCTTGCCAATTCCTAGTTTTTTCTAAGTGATCAAACAAAACCATACTTAAGGCCTATACATATTAAAATCATATTTTGAACTTCCAATTTCTCCAAAAACTATTTACAGGCCTCTTGTGTCTGTCAAATTGTATTTGCATAGGCTCATTATTTAAAAAAAGAAAATATTAGATTTGATCTCAGGGATATCTATGTGACCTAGCACCTTTTCGGTAAATTCATTCTCTACAATTAACATAAATGCCTAAATTTAGGCTTTAAAGAGTCCTTTTGTGTGCTATTCGGTTACAGTTTTTTTCACAGACTATATATAAATGAGTTCCTGGTACCCGATATTGGTTTAAATCTTTTAATATTTTCCTCAAACAAAGTTAATCAGATATCTGCTAAGGATATACAGATTCTGAAAATTAGTAACTTTTTAAAAGTAAAAAAATGATTTTATTTATGAATTTATAGACCATAAACCAATTTGTAAAATGTGTTTTGTTTTACAGAATTTAGCCTGGGTGAAGTCATTCAATATTTGTATTGAATTAGAAGATAATCAGGATATATTCAGATCATTGTTTAAGCTCATGTTTTCTATTGTTAGGTAAGTTATAATGACTTTGAAATCATCAAGGTCTCTTTGGATTACTTTGCTTCTCTCTCTTCATAAATAATGTACTACTCAGTAAGTCAACTTTGTGACTTCCATTTCGTCTATGAGTTTCAATTTTTTTTTCATATAATGACCTGCATGTATATTTCATTTCAATAATAACCTTAACTGTATATATATTTCAGTTTAATAGTAACCTAACCTGTATATATATTTCAGTTTAAAAGTAACCTAACCTGTATATATATTTCAGTTTTATAGTAACCTAACCTGTATATATATTTCAGTTTAATAGTAACCTAACCTGTATATATATTTCAGTTTAATAGTAACCTAACCTGTATATATATTTCAGTTTAATAGTAACCTAACCTGTTTATATATTTCAGTGAGAAACATTCAAGTAAAGTGAAGAATTTTATGTTAGATATGATGTGTCCATTAATATCTGAGTCTGATACAGTCTCACCTGAATTATTAGATACTATTCTGATTAATGTAGTAGAACCTCAGAAGGTAGGCACATGTACATTATTGTTTGGAAATGGCAGAATCATTTCAGTTGTTAGAGAAGCAACAACTTTGATTCACTTGTACAATGATCACTTTCCTTTTGAAGTCAACCATCAAGCAGTGGTTGCCTCAACTAAATTAAATATTTGTAGCATATTGATATTCCTTCTTTCCTTCTTTTTGCAGTCACAGAATAAATGTGCTTATGAATTAGCTAGAGAATTACTAAAAAGAACAAGTAATGCTATAGAACCTTACATTCAAGCAGTGAGTAAATTTGTTGGTCCACAATTTTTAAGATTATATAATGACTATCACCTAATGTTTTTCTATTTATTGCTTTTTACATTCAACTGCAGTTTGGCTAGCAGGGTCAGAAAATGTGATAATATTAAATTTGGAGTACAATGACTACACGATACCGTTCCTAATATCTAATCCTCATATCGGAAAAAAAATTGAATACTATGAAATGATATTTTTTTGTCATACTTGATATGCAAGACTGTAAGAATATTGACTTTGTTTTTCGCAATAATTTATTGTAAATTTTTTTTTTGTTTCAGTTTTTCAACAATACACTGATGTTGGGTAAAACATCTAAAAGTGATGTTTCAAATCATTTATATGATTTAATTTATGAATTAAATCAAATATCACCTAATGTACTGTTAGCTGTTCTACCACAGTTAGAGTTTAAATTAAAGGTATGTTTAAATTGATGTTAGATTCTCTTTAAATATCATCAGACTGATAATCAGAGCATATTTCTTTTCTGTGTGTTACTTCACTCATAAAATGATCTAAAGACATTTACAAAGGTAGCATGTTCACAATTGAACCTATCAAACATTCTGTTCTGTAATGGCTTAACACCACTTGTTTACTAAATTTGTAGAGTAATGAAGAACCAGAACGTAAAAATGTCACAAAGTTATTAGCTAAGATGTTTTCTGAACCAGAATCTAATCTAGCAACACAGAATAAACCACTATGGATCTGTTTTCTAGGAAGGTAAGATTCCTTTTATGGTTTTCAGGTCATTGAGAGTTTACATACTTAGTAATACTTTATACAATAAAAAATCAAAATGAAAATAAATTTTGTATAATGCTGTTCTCTTTATAAATAGCTTGGAAGTCCACATTCAGAAATATTTCTATGGACTGATAAAGATTTTGGCTTTTAAAATGGATTCAGTTAATACATGAAATGGTACTTGGAAATATTCAGAATGATTTTTGTACTTATTTCAAGAGTATTAGAGATACATTCTACACTTACTGATACATCATGGTGTTTTCTATTGTAGATTTAATGATATAAGTATTTCTGTAAGAACTATTTGTGTTCAGTATGCACAGTACTTCTTTCTCTATCATGAAGAATTGACTAAAGAAATTTTTGGTAAGATGCTGTCTTTTTTTTTGCTGTTCTCTATGAATCTTTCTATATTCATGCAGAGTTGATAACCACAAACTATCCACTTTATTTAGAGAACATATTATTAATGATAATGTGTGTATATGTTTTCAATATTGCAAGAGGGGTGTGACTTCATGATATCGCTGCCCCATGCCAAGGAACTTGTACTTGCTGCTTTCTTTAATGTACTGCAAATATGATGTAACCTGATTAGTCAAAACTGAAAGGTGTGATAAATTTCTTATCAATGTGAAATGAACTTCACAATGATGTAACCAATAAAGATGAAACAAAATATAGACTGCAGTTTCTTCCTTAGATCATTAAATTTATTATCATTCTTTTCAGAACAATTGAAAGTACGTCAACATGATCAAGAAGAAACAGTAAGAGTAGAGGTTGTGAATTGTATCTTAAATGTAGCTAAGAAGAACTTTGAAAAGATCAATATGGATCTGTTAAGTTTCATCAAAGAAAGAACAAGAGACAAAAAGGTAAATATTTCAACAGCTTTTCAGTCTGATTGTACTGGATTATAAATATATTTTCAAACATCTGTCAAGATATTATTTACCATAAAATACTGATGAATCCTTGTTATTTCAGTTTAAGATTCGACGTGAGGCGTTAATGGGATTAGGTCAGATGTTTAAACATATAATGAATCAAGAACCACGTGAAGAACATAATGTAGATAAAGTGTCATGGATAAGAGATAAAGTATTTCATGCTTATTATCAACAGTCTAATGATGATAGGTAAGTGAAAATTACTTGATGATGTTTCTTGGAATTTGTTGACTCAAGATAAAATCACGAACAGAAAATTGCTTACAAGCGCGAAGATCCAGGATTTAATACTTAGCCAAAACGCATCAAAATTAGCTACAGTTTTTATCTTATTTGAATGAAATTTGTTGTGTTTTTTCATGTTGATGTGATCTTGATCATGTTCAAATTTTAGAATTTTTTGATGAATGATTTTTTAGTTATTGCCCTTGACTTAGTAAAATGCCTCAAAATTTGTTTGTGAACTCAACAGACACTATAGTTTTTATCAGATAAATTTGGCGTGATCATGTATATTGAAGAGATCTTTGACTGAGCTTGAAATTTTGTTCATTTCGACAAAGATGTTGGGGTTTCAAACTGTGTTGAAGCAAAAATATACTTCAAAATGGGAGTATCTTTGTAGGCAACCACTTGTTGATTATTTGATATTTTCTTGCTGATGTGTTTTTAATACAAGCTAAAAAAAAAATGTCATTTGGTCCAATAGCTTCATGTTTATTAGTGAGAGCTAAAAGTTATGATAGTCACGCCATCATGAGCTTCAAAATGAAAGGAAATTATCAGCAGTTTGTCTACATTATGTAGTAATATAACTTGTTATGTTATAGGTTATTAGTAGAACGTATATTTAACATGTATTTAGTACCGTACCAATTACCAGTTGTAGAGAGAATGAAGAGATTATTATTATTATATTGTCAACTAGATGAACATGCTGTCAAGTGAGTTACTTATCTTAAAATTATTATAGTTATATAATATATATGTATATGGGAGCTGAAATGTCTGAGCCAATTTGTCTGTCTCACCTACCTAGTACTCTGGGTGTATTTGACATATGTAGGAAAGTGATGAGTCCTTTGCCAGGTTGATTTAGAAATGAGAGATTAAAATGTAGTGATTATGCATTACTTCTGTAATACCACACCTTATAAGTTAATCTTAACTTCAAATTTAGTTGATTTTTTTTAAATTCTCCGGCTTGTTGTTATGAGCCTTAATTCCTTATTACTTCAAGTATTACTGTAAATTTGCAGGGCAATGAGAGAAATGTTTAAACATAGAAGCAAGTAAGTCAATAATTATTGAAAATGTTTTTTGTATATGCATAAACGAAGGGGCTGAAGCTCATGAAACTAGTACTTAGAATCTAATGACCTTCCTTTAAAAAAATGAAATAAAATAGTCACATAATCTTGTTTGGCATCCTTCAGTAGTTATCCTATAAGTAGATGATAACAGATATACATTGTGTAATGTAATAATATTTTTTTCATTAAATATTGATTCTGTTGTGTTTCAGTGCCAGACTATGTACTATATCACTATTAGAAGCATATGATTCCATAGATCAACCTAATCCACCTTCATTATTACCGAGACTCACAGCTTTAGCTAGTACGTTTCTTTTACATACCTAGTAATGTCGTGGAAAACAGCGTCTATTTGTTTGAATGAGCCAGTAAATTGAGGATCTGTGTGTTATAGGCTGTGCACTTTGAGATCGCTCAACATTTTGACATTGCAAAAAGAGTAGGCTAATGTCCCTGTCCTGCCATAAATTTCCTCATAGCACATTTCCTTGTGGAATTTTATCAAATACAAATATACTTACATGATTAGGTGATTAAAAGACTTGAAAGAAAAATAAGAACACTATTATTGATAAACTAATCCTTCCTTTATATCCATAGTGTTCTTATTTATTCCACCTGCTTCAGAATGTCAGTCAAAGATGTTTTTTTCAAAATTTTGATTTGATTAAGCTTTCAAATTTATCTTTAAAGCAAATAATTTTGAGTTTTTATCTCTTTTGTAGAATATTTGCCAGAACTTCACAAACCTCATGAACAACTAAAGAAATTCAATCAGATATTATGTAATGATAAACGCATGAGAAGTTTATTAAAGATGATTATCTCCCCTGACTGTACATGTAAAAAGGCTGAAGAGATTGTGGTAGGTTAACTTCAATTCTTAAATAAAGCTTATGAGAATTATGGTCATCAGTGAAACACGGAAATTGACTGGGTAGCCTGTATTTTACAGAAAGAAATATTTAGTTTACTTGTATTTTACAAAAAGGAAGTATTAAGTTTGCTTGTATTAATAAAAAGAAGTATTAAGATTGTCTGTATTTTCAGAAAGAAGTATTAAATTTGCTTGTATTTTAAAGAAAGAAGTATTAAATTTACTTGTATTTTAAAGAAAGAAGTATTAAGTTTGCTTGTATTTTATAAAAAGAAGTATTAAGTTTGCTTGTATTTTAAAGAAAGAAGTATTAAGTTTACTTGTATTTTCAGAAAGTATTAAGTTTGCTTGTATTTTCAGAATGAAAGTATTAAATATGCCTGTATTTATAAAAAAAAGTATTAAGTTTGCCTGTATTTATAAAAAGGATTAAGTTTGCCTGTATTTTTCAGAAAGAAGTATTAAGAAAGTTAGGGTTTAACTCTGGTGGTCCTAATCATCTATATAATATGGTGAAATCATTGTTAGAGAGAATAGCACCAGTCATGATAGATAGTGAAGCAATAGATATACTGGTTAAACATCTAGATGAAGTAATAACAGGACAGGTTACACTGGAAGAACCTGTTGATGATGTTGCTGAGAAAGGGGTTAGCTTATTATTGGTAAGTTAATTTCCTTCTGGGTGATTTGTACTTCAAGAGATAGTATTCTCTTGTTAGCCTAGAATCAAATATTTTGGACATTGTACAGTTCTTTCCAGTTCCCTAAATTTCTTGTGACAGTGAATTAATGGACATTAAACTTGTGACTTCATAGTTGTTGTCCTCATGCCATATTGAAGTCAGAAACTTGTCCGTGTTAGTTGATGTATGTTTTTTTGACTAAATTATTTTTTTATATTAAAAATTTGATTTAATTTTCAGGGTTTATCAAATGCCTTCCCCCATTATTTCCGAACAGCAGACGTTTTTGAGAAATTTTTAGGCTTCCTCAAACATGAAGATGACATTGTTTGTAAGTACATTTATTGTTTTAGATTTATAAGCTAAGCCTTTCCTATATTTCCCTTTAACAATGATGCAGGTTGATTTGGCTGAATGAAAAAAAAAACCCTTACCATTTATACAATAGGAACGAGACAAAGAGGTTCACACATAAATAAGTATAGGTAAACAAACAAAACAAGTTGTATATTTTTTTATTTTTACTAAAAAATATTGTACATGATATGACTTGTGAGATTAATAACACTCCAATTAACAAAATAATTCTAAATATATGATATTTGTGATTATTTTAGGTAGTACAACATTACAGATATTAAACTTTACTGGTGCTAGAATACAAACAATGCATCCTAACATATATACGTAAGTTTTTCAGTTGTAATATTTCATTCCTTTTTATGTTCCAAAGAATACAACCATAAACCTATTGTCAAGACTCAAGTCAGCTCTCTTAAACAGTTTTGACATGGCCACTTTTTTGTCATTTTTCAGTGATATGGTACCAGTACTAGTAAGTACAGCTAAAATGGGAAATCCTAAACAAACTAAACATGCTATTAGGTGTATTAGTACTATTTGTGCTCAACAGAGATCTACAGTGCTAGCTCAAGTCTTTGAGGTAAAAAAAGTTGTTTAATGTTATCAGATTTATTGACAATTGTCTTTGTTAGATACATGGGTATATCAACATCATTAAGAGTTCCTGATTGTTTAGCTGTCAAATATGGGCATGATTTGACTTAAGTGGATTGAAATGGGAGTTTCAAAACTTTTTATCTGTATTTATTTGCATCATTCAAAGTTTTTATTTAACATCTGTGGTTCTTGCTCACTAATGAAAAAATCTTATTTTTAAAGGGTTTTTGTAATAATGACTTCATAAAATACTTAGTTCAAGTGGAATTGCAAGACAACAAGATGTTGTTTTATTTTGTAGAATGTAAAGAAGAATCTACATCCAGAGTCTGCTAACTACATTACCTCTATTGTGGCTCTTGGTCATATAGCACAATTATGTCCTGAAGAATTCGGTGGAGAAATGAAAAATATTGTTTCTAAAATTATTGTTAAAGATTTGATGATGCAGGACAGGGTAAGAACTGACACATGTTATAAGTTTAGACCATAAGATGTCGGAGCTCTGAGATCTTTTGAGAATAGGGGGCCGAGGCCTGAAATTCAACTCAGGAACAATGAGAGGAATATATTTCATGATTTCCTTGGCTCATTTCTTTGTCACAAATATCCAATGATTTTGAAACATTCTCACTATGGACAATGGCATTGTTACCAAAAACATCATTTTTAAAAATACCAATCAAAACATCCCTATAGAGAGTTAAGATGAAAAAATATATCTTATATTTATTGATAACAGACTAGTGGACCAGAAACAGAAGAAAGTTGGTATAATGATCATTTAGTAACAGAAGAAACACAAGCTAAGGTATGTTGAAGTTTAATACAGAGCCTGTTATCCTGATAGTGTGTTTATTAACACATTCTTAAAACCTTCAAGAACATTCAGGTCATTGCAAGTTGAATATTTTCCTCTCTTTCTTACTTCAATAGCAACACTACTTTGTTCAATAGAAAGTATCACGAATTTCAGATTCAAGCTTTAAAATTATTGGTACGTTGGTTAAAAGGATTAAAAAATAACTCATCTAATTCTGGAACATCATCTACGTTACGATTATTATATACTGTTATTATACATGATGGTGATCTCATGGAAAATAGTCATATCAAGTGAGTTTTAGTTTATAATATTATACTTAAGATATTCCAAATAAACCCTTTAAGATATGTGGACTCTCAAGAAGGTTTGCCATGTTGACAAACTTGCTAAAGTAGCATCAGGTGTTTTAGAAAGGGGATCTTCACCTGACTATCAAAAGCTGCAATACTTTCATATTAACTGTCTAAAACTTGTGACATGATTTAAAGGTTGCTAATTTCATTAGCTAAAGGGCTCAATTTCTTCAGAAACATCCAGATCTTGATTCAAAGATTTTTCCCAAATTGTCAGTACTCATATGGAGATATGAGTAAATGCAACTTGTGTTTAGTATTTTGACATAAATAACTGAATGACTTAAATAAAACATGACTTTAATTGCAAAAAATAACATTTTTTACATGATGAAAATTTTTATGTTTTCTTTATTTACAGTAAACCAGAACTAGCTCGTTTACGTCTACAGGCTGGTTGTTGTATGTTAAAATTAGCAGAAGAACCATGTTACGCTGAAATGGTCACCTCAGAACAATTCCTAGCTCTTGCCTTATTAATCATTGTAAGAAATTAATTTAGTGTTCTTTAGGCCACACCAAATGGATTGATTGGTCGACGGATTCGCCGCACGGAAATAATCAAAAAAATGATTTAAAAAAAATCCGACGACCGAAACTTTTCATACGATCATGTTTTTTGTGGTACTTGATTGCTAAATTCAATGTTATCTATTTTTTTTTGTTTTGTTTTTTCTTATCGTCATCCGAAGAAATATGTCTCTTCTCGTGTGTGCAAAGAGGTATTAATCTGTATCATTACTTCTATGTGTGTGCCAAAAACCCGATCAATTTGACCGCAAATAATGACTTTACCATGTTTTCTTAGACAATTCGACCTAGAGATGTTCCCGGCAATATGATAAAGATTGTCATAGATAATAACAAGGTCGTTCAGGGTCCGAATTAATTTATTTTTTCCATGGCAGTGTTTTGCTCTATAATAAAATTGGATAGCAATTTAGAATTTGTGAAGCAGTTTGTCTCTGAGAATAACAAAAAGTTGACAAAAGTGCATATTTACGAGAATCTGCGAGGTGGTTGCATTCGATTTTTGCTCCCTGGTCGACACCTCCACTATGATTTCAAAAGAAAACGACACGACACTCATCGAACGCACCCAAAAGTCCAAACAGACAATCAAACAAGTGCAACACTATTCATAAAATGTGCCGGCAAAGTAAATTTCATTACTCGGGCACCGGACAAGTATTTTATTTCCAAATCTTTCATTAATTTGAAAATCGTATGTATCGCTAAAAATACTGCACTTCTGCACGAAAAATACATCGCTATTAGGCTTATTTCGAACCCTGCCGTATTAACTGCATGATCAAACGCATATTCTTGTCTGACCGGAGGTGATTCTATTATTGACTAAGATAATGAATAACGGATAAACAGTTAATCTGCTGATTTTATTGTCTCTTAGTAATATTTTAGTTTCATGTTTTAGATTTTTTTTCTTGAATTATACACTATTACAGAATACACAGAACAAACATGTTTATAAAAATAAAAATTAATATAAAATCGCCTGTATTTTGACGCACTATAATCCACAGAGCAAAATTAATTAATATAAAATAAAATAAAAATTCGCGCTTCTATTTTGATACAACAGAATCCGCGGAACAAAAATAATATAAAAAAAAAAATTCCCTCGCTCGCGTCCTTTTTTCCAGCCGAAAATCTGTAGACCAATTGTTTTGTTTGGTGTGGCCTTACTCTTCATATAGTTGTTTACTTTTATTACCAATCATGTTAAACATCTAAAAAAAATGTTATGCCCTTATCCTCATTTGGTCTAGAAAATTGCTTCCATTTTTCCTACTTCTTTGTATCTTTTCATTAATGGCAATGGAAAAATTGACATTCAGAAAAAAAACCCATGCAGATATTGAAAATAAGTGTTATTAAATTGTGGAATTAGGAATCTGAATATTGAAAGGTTAAAAATCTCTTGGCAGGTTTATGTAATTTTATAAAAATATATTTTTATCTTGTAGGATAGTTGCTATAATGTTAGGTTAAAGTTTGCTACCAAGTTAAATAAAGGGTTAATGCAGTTAAAACTACCATTAGAGTATATGTCTATATTTTCTCTGGGTGCCAATGATCCATTGAAAGAAAGACGTGTACAACTTAAACAGTTTCTTCTTCTAAATGTCCAGAAACGACGAGATTATTTAAAACATCCTGGTTTGAAGAAAACTACAGGTAATGGTTTTACTTGGATAATGTTATCAATTCCAACATATCATCACTGCTAAGAGGTACCTGTCTTCATTTGTCCATAAGGTGCTGAAGAGGAAGTAAAATGCCATACATTTCATTTCTGCCTTTAGGTAGCTTACTCCTGGTGTAAAAAGACAGATTTCCTAATTATTATTACATTCAAGAGTTTAAAATTATCAGTATATCACAGGCACCAGATTCTGATAAAAAGAAAAAAAAATTCGTATATGTATTAAGAATAGAAAGGTACCTAAGGCGCCATCTTGTTCTTAAAAGTACTGGTCACGGAAGTAGGCAAAGATTACGTCATAGTACGGATTGAATAAATTCCTGTCCATTAATTGGTCAGACTTATTTGCGAGGTTTCTTCAAAACAAACCCTTTGTTGTGATTTTATCTGAGCGATGTTCTTGACATCTGAGCAGTGTCGTGCGCTGGAATACGCCGAAAAGGGACACAATTTGGTTATAATAGGTCAGGCTGGAACTGGAAGAGCTTTTTTATTAAAGAATATGTTAAAAAATTGTCAGAGAATTGTGGAAAACGTATCGCAATTACCGCCAGCAGGCACCAGATTCTGATATTTTTAAATCTAAAACTGCCTAATAATTATTAGATATCAAATAAGGACATTTACCATGCTAAAGTAGCCTCTTTGGACATTATTATTATTTTTTTTAATTCTGTGCTTGAATTTCCCGCATTATTTAATACAATATTTATGACCAATCAAACAAAAGCAATTTAAACAACTGCGGAGAATGACGTCATCTTTGTTTATCTTCCGTACCCCATACTTTTATTTGGAGTAAGAATTAATGTATTTCGATAAAATACGACATTTTATACTGTTGTTATCATGTAAAAGGGTTTTTTTTTAGTTTAAGAAATATTTAACAATACTGTTTGAATGTCAAAGCATGTGAAAAACGGTATGAATTATGAAGATATAACGAGAAACATCGCCGAGGATCAGCAAGTAATGTAAGAACAAGATGGCGCCTTAGGTACCTTTCTATTCTTAATACATATACGAATATGATTATTTCAGCATTAATGGCTACACTATTACCAGACTATGTTTTACCCTACACTATACATCTACTAGCTCATGATCCAGATTTAAAAACTTATGACAATAGAGAGGCTTTAAAAAGTGTTAAAGAGTAAGTTATTTTTCACATTTTTTATATGTAATATTTTATAGTGATATTTTTCCTCTAGTTGTTTATATTTTATAATGTTGATATTTTTTCTCTAGATGTTTATTTTTTATAATGATGTTATTTTCTTCTAGATGTGTATATTTTATAATGATATTTTTCCTCTAGATGTTTATATTTTATAATGATATTTTTCCTCTAGATGTTTATATTTTATAATTATGATATTTTTCCTCTAGATGTTTATTTTTTATAATGATGTTATTTTCTTCTAGATGTGTATATTTTATAATGATATTTTTCCTCTAGATGTTTATATTTTATAATGATGATATTTTTCCTCTAGATGTTTATATTTTATAATGATATTTTTCTTCTAGATGTTTATATTTTATAATATGATATTTTTCCTCTAGATGTTTATATTTTATATGATGATATTTTTCCTCTAGATGTTTATATTTTATAATGATGATATTTGTCCTCTAGATGTTATATTTTATATAGATATTTTTCTTCTAGATGTTTATATTTTATATTAATGATATTTTTCCCTAGATGTTTATATTTACTATCTATGATGATTTAATAATTTTATAAATGATGATATTTTTCCTCTAGATGTTTATATTTTATAATGATATTTTTCCTCTAGATGTTTATATTTTATAATGATATTTTTCCTCTAGATGTTTATATTTTATAATGATGATATTTTTCTCTAGATGTTTATATTTTATAATGATGATATTTTTCTTCTAGATGTTTATATTTTATAATGATATTTTTCCTCTAGATGTTTATATTTTATAATGATGATATTTTTCCTCTAGATGTTTATATTTTATAATGATATTTTTCCTCTAGATGTTTATATTTTATAATGATGATATTTTTCTTCTAGATGTTTATATTTTATAATAATGATATTTTTCCTCTAGATGTTTATATTTTATAATGATGATATTTTTCCTCTAGATGTTTATATTTTATAATGATATTTTTCTTCTAGATGTTTATATTTTATAATGATGATATTTTTCCTCTAGATGTATATTTTATAATGATGATATTTTTCTTAGATGTTTATATTTTATAATGATGATATTTTTCTCTAGATGTTTATATTTTATAATGATGATATTTTTCCTCTAGATGTTTATATTTTAATAATGATGATATTTTTCCTCTAGATGTTTATATTTTATAATGATGATATTTTTCCTCTAGATGTTTATATTTTAATAATGATGATATTTTTCCTCTAGATGTTTATATTTTATAATGGAGCCTCTGATTGGTAGAGCTGAAGACTATAATTATGCGTTTTTACGTCGAATGATTGAATCAATTAAACAAACTAAAGATGCCATGGGACCAGATGATGAGAATATGAATAAGGTTTGTTGCTTCTTTACAAAGATTTGTCCAAACTCATCTTATTTTATTTGATGATATCTATGATGCTAACTATGGTGCATTATTATTGTTTGGCTTAACTTTTCATTGCTGTGAATTGTTTTTCTGAATAACTTATAAGGCTTTGAAATAGATTTATAGTAAAATTTTGCCTAAAGCATTTTAGCAGAATTACTTTGTGCAGACCACTAGATATTATTAAGCATTTTGTAAAATTCAATGTATTTCTTGTTGTTTCAGAAATTATACGCTGTATGTGATGTAGCATTGGGTATAATGGCTACTAAGACTAATATAACTCTAAAAGATTCTGTGTTTGAACCTCAGTTACCTACCAAATTATTTACTGGTATAGATAAGGTGAGCATGGTGCCAATCTATTTATACAGAGCTATACTAGTACATCGTCTGCACAATCTGGTGCAGAAAATAAATGTCTGTTTTGATTTCTAGAGAAGAAACAACTACATTATGAAAAATAAGCCTTTATTTTATAGAGTTTATAAAGAGGAATAAGAGATAGCCTATCAAATTTCTTCATCAAATGACCATCATTATTTCAGGCCTATTCTAACACGAAAAGTTATTTACCTAAAGGTTTTGAAGTGGAGGTTCACAAGGTATAGTGATAGATACAAATTTTATTCCGGCAAATTTTGTTCTGTTTATCATATAAATATTATTATTTTCCCCTTTAAAATGTGTCTAAAGATGTGCAGTTTGCAAACAAAGTCATTAAAATAATGATAGACACAAGTATGATTCTGTCCTCAGGTACATCTTTCATAAGAGTGTAAATTCATGAATTCTTGTATCAAATTCTTATGTAATACTATTAACCATGAACCATTTGAATATTAAAGATGGCATACAACCAACATCTTTCACATTCAGAAATCAAAGTAATTAATTAAGCATTTACCTCAATAATCATCGAAGAGTTTCATGGCTATCTGAATCTGTATCAAATTCTTATGGTAGAATATTAATCATGATTGCATGGATATGTTTTTCTGTACTTATTACCTGGATAAATGGGGTTGAAAGGAAACTTAAATTTCAAGAGAAAATATTAAACCTCGGTCCAAAACTCCTTCAAATTCTAAATTCTAGAGAAAAGGAATACAAGCATTAATAGAGGGACCTGCTGCCACAAAACCTGCTGCTGGTAAATTCTATACCACTACTGAAATTATTGTAGAAAGTCCAGCACCAGTTATAAATAGAAACTGTAAATCTCCTCGGGTAAAACGGGAGAAAAAAATATCTGATAAAAAAGCAGGGTAAGATTATGATTTATTTCATTTCTAATTTGAACACTACTATTTCTGAGAAAGATTATAATTAAAAAAAACTTCCAGTCTGAATATTAAATCAAAATTTATGAATTGAAATCTTTCAATCTATTTTTCAGGAAAGAAAATAAAAATGATGACACAAGTGATCCTTTAACAGAAGATGAAGATGACTCATTAAATGAAACAATGAGTGACTCGGAGGACACAAGTCCCAATCCTCCAGTGAATCCACGGGGACGAACACAAAAACAAACTAAATCTACCACAGTAGATAGTGAACCCAAAAATGTAAAGGCAGGAACAAAACAAACTAAAATGGAAGACTTTGGAGCTAG
The DNA here is from genome assembly GCA_030562195.1 of Nipponacmea schrenckii. Classification (NCBI taxonomy): domain Eukaryota; kingdom Metazoa; phylum Mollusca; class Gastropoda; family Lottiidae; genus Nipponacmea; species Nipponacmea schrenckii. The sequence continues at coordinate 16,354,628 of CM060202.1, forward strand.
TGCTTCTAAAAATTCAAAATCGCTAGTCAATGGCAGTAATAAGGATCAAGGCAGTAAAAAGTCAACCAAACAATCTGTGGCACCTGCTGCTAATGTTAGTGACAGTGACAGTGTTCCCAGCAGTCCCTCAGTGTCCACACGGAAACGTCATGCCAGTTCAGATGATGAAGCTCCTGCCAAAAGAACAAGAAAAACTGAAGACTCTAATAATTCCAAAATGTCTAAACAAACTGAAAGAACTCAAAATTCAAAAGCAAAAATGTAAGTATTGATTTTTTCTTGTTCTCCTCTCCAATTTATCGAACAATTTTAGCATTGTCATCAAGAATTCAAAGTAACACTTCAATCATTGTAGTTACTTGAAACCATGATATAAATCAATACATATTCAGTACCTTGCAATCAGAAATCTGTGGTTGGACTCATGTTTGATTACACATCCTTAATATTCCATAACTATATTTCACCCTTTAGGACTGTTGCTAAGAAATTATCCCCAGACTTGAGTTCCAGTGATGCAGAAAGTAATCAATCAACTAGAGCATCACCACGGAAACGGGCCACCTCACCACCAGCTCAGAAATCTCAACCAGCTAAAGCTAGGTATTGATTACTGGGCTTTCATTTTGTCTGTCTTGGTGGTTGCTTTACAATTCTGCAAAATAGAGAAATTTCTTTGTTGTGTGTGTTGTTTCATAGACAGTATAACAAATTGGGCACAGCATGGTCATAATTGATATATAAATATGATTAATAATATTTTATATCTCATTTCAAAAATATGTATGTTACTAGTGGCTTTAGTGTAGATACCATACTTGCTAGAGATAATTATTTCATTTGTACCTATGTCTATATAGCTGTATTGATATATCTCAAAAGATGTATTCTGAAAATTATTACAAAGCTTTTGTCATATGATAACTTTTTTCAGTGCTATCATAACTTTCCATTTATGTATATTTTTGGCTAATTCAAGGGCAGTAACTCAGAAAATAATCACTTGCATATCATTCAAATAACTGTTCAAATATGGAATTCAATACAGCTTTTTTAGACAGTCTGATTGAAATGCAGAGGTTTAATTTTATGTTTTTTTTTTGTTGGTGATTGGTTATACTATTGAAATATTTAACATAAAGATGGTGTAATAGGCCTTCCGCCTATTGATCAATTCTGGGATATTCATTATTAACCATTTACAGTTTTTTAGTAAAACATTGAGATTTTTGACACTTCAGTCAACAATTGACTGAACACAATTTACTGAAGAATTTCACCTGATCCTAGATTGATAGTAGAGTAACTGTCAACAAAAACACTAAACAATATTCAACTTCTCCAACTATTCTGTTCTACATATAAGCTTGTTAGTGATCTAACTTGCATGTTGTGGTGAATGTTTGCATGTTTTTCTCCCTTTAGATCTCGAGTAACTCGTAAGGCTATTCAAGATAGTGAAGAATCTGAAGTTATGTCCCTTTCACCAGCAAGTGATATATCTAATACTTCCTCCACTACTTCTAATACAAGAGAACGGACAACACGCAACAAAGCAACATTCAACACGGATAAAAAGAAAAACACACGATATGTGTAAGAATCTTGATTTTGAGTGTTAATTCTATTTATCAAGAACACTTTCTGATGAAAATGCTTCTTAAAATTGCTATCAAAATTGTTACTATACAAGCCTATCTCAATTGCAATTGACCCTTTTAGATTTATACTGCATCTTAGAATGGACATAAAATATAAGTTCTCAAGAATAGTCAATATGTGTATATAATCATCAGTGAACTTACCTGGTGTCAAAAAGTAACAAAATCCCTGTAAAATCTTGAAAACTCACAAAACTAAGTCATTGTTGAAAAACGCTTAATCAATTTTTTAAGTGTTCTTCAATAAAAGATTTAATTTTTACATCTTATTACTAGGTTGTTTTGGATTTATCGGATTATTTCAGGATTCTGTAATTGAATTTATGGCAGCTTGATGAATATTGCTCTTATTGGCCATGTTTAAATATTTTTTGAATTATTTGTTCATTCTAAGATGCTGCATTCCCTTAATTGACTTTTTGATTGCTGATTGAGTTCCTTGTAGCTTCCCCTTCAATGCAAGGCAGAATTTATGTAAGAGCAAAAACTTTGTGTTATTAACATTTTCATCCATGTGTGCTTTACCCTGTTTTCTTCAATGTTTAACTTAGCTTGTAGTTAACTAGAAAGCTTTTGTATTTTTAGCTTCCTTTTGCTTGCTTATCCCTTCTGAACTTCTCTGATATATTTTTAGAATAAACATATCAGAATGCCATCTTAATTATTAAAATATAAATGAAATTCAATACTTGTAGCTGTCTTGGCTCATTGAAGATACCAAACTTAAATTTCTCATAAAAAATAAGGTGAAGGACCCATTGCATTGTATATGCTATGAAACTTTAGAGAGAAAAAAACATCAAAATGAAGAAAAACTAGATTACCATTATTTGAAAAATTAACGTTCTGTAAAGATTATCAAAATACTCATGAAAAAATGTTAAAATCTATTGTGGCCACCTAATAATCTATCTCAGAAGTTCAGATTTTAATGTTTGCTATCTTAATCCAGCTCTATTTCTAGTCGTAAATCTCGAACTAACGGAACATCGGATGGTGAAGATGCCAATACACCAGAGACTGACAGTCAATCTTCCCTTTCTCCTCGTAAAATAGCTATTTTAAAACATGCTATAGAAAGTGTTGGTATTGAAAAACAAACAACTGTAAGTTTCTAGAAAATGACTAAACATGTCATTTGCATGATGTATAAGTAGTAAATTTGGCTATGACTAGCTTCTTGTCAGTTTTGTGTTTGTAGGTCTGTTATGAAAAGAAAATGATTTCTTAATATGTTGTAATGCTGTTTTGCATAAACAAGATAACTACTAAGAAGGGTTATAATTCAAATCATATTTTCATACTATGACAGTGGGGACTCAAATATACAAACCAACTGAGCAATTATTCCTGGCATCAGCTAGTGTTCTTCCATTAATCTTTGGAACACAAAAAACATTCGTTTTTTATACGCCCACATTATAATGTGGTCGTATATTGTCACCCCTGTCCGTCCGGCCATCGGCCACAATTGCTTGTGAACGCAATAGAGGCTACAGTTTTTGTCGGATTTAAATGAAACTTGCTGTGAACATTTATATTAATGAGATCTCGGACAAGTTCGAAATTGGCTATTTTTCCATGAACGGTTTTTGAGTTATTGCTCTTGACTTAGCCAAAACGCGTCAAAATTGGCTTGTGAATGCAATAGAGACTACAGTTTTCATCGGATTTAAATGAAACTTTCTGTGATCAGTAATATTGATGAGATCTTGGACAAGTTTGAAATTGGCGATTTTTCCATGAATGGTTTTTGAGTTATTGCACTTGACTTAGCCAAAACGCGTCAAAATTGACTTGTGAACGCGATAGAGACAACAGTTTTCGTCAGATTTGAATGAAACTTGCTGTGATTATTTATATTGATGAGATCTTGGACAAGTTCGAAATTGGTGATTTTTTGATGAATGGTTTTTTAGTTTTTGCACTTGACTTAGTCAAAACCCCTCAAAATTGGCTTGTGAACACGATAGAGATCACAATTTTCATTTGATTTGAATGAAATTTGGTATTATTATTTATATTGATGAAATCTTGGACAAGTTTGATTGTGACGATTTTTGGGTGATCGTTTTTTGAGTTATTGGCCTTGACTAAGTCAAATTGCGTCGAAATAGACTTGTGAACACGATAGAGACAACAGTTTTCATCTGATTGGAATGAAATTGGGTGTGACCATTGAAGTTGATGTCATCTTGGTCAAGTTCGAAATTAACATTTCGATATACTGTTTTTGAGTTATTGCACTTGGCTTAGTCAAAACGTGGCTTGTGATTGCGATAGACAATACAGTTTTCATCTGATTTTAATGAAATTTGTTGTGAACATTTATATTGACGAGAACTTGGATTAGACCTAAATAATCTTAGAGTTTTTGCCTGTGTTAAAACAGAAAATATATTTTAAAGTGGGCGTATCTTGCTAGGCAACCACTTGTTACAGAACCTGGCATTCTAAATGTAAAAAAAAACAGGGTAATTTTTATATTGTCTATGATATCTTTTCATTTTAGATCAAAAGGCAAACAAGAAGCCGTAAAAAATGAAAGAAAGAAAACCAAGAAATGAAGTTATTGAATCATGTTATTTCTACGAAGTTTTTGTCAAAATCTGCATTAAACAAACTGCCAATTTCATCTCGATATATTTCTGTATTTTGAAATATTTTGTAATAAAAAGGAATTCCAATATAAATTATGTTTCAAAATTTAATTTATATTCAGTAGTGTTTTAAGGCTTAGATTTTTTATGGTAACTTTTTTGTGAAGTGAAATCAAACATGGCAGCAGCATTGAATCATTGAAACATATTTAAAAGTCTAATCAAGTTTTCATTATCTAACTTCACTAAACAGTTAAGTAGCAATAATTTCTGTCTTTAGGATAAGTCTTTGGATTAGAAAAATAATTTTTTTTAGCTACAAATGTTTCTCAAAAAATTCAAAGGATTGATGTCAAAAGAAGAATTTTAAATATTTGGTGAATTTATTATGAAGAAATGTTCAGATGGACAATGCCCAGTGTAGAATAATGTAAAAATATTTATTTTAAACTTGTGTATGTTTTTGTTAAAGATTTCACTGTTCTAAGTTGTAAAATTATGTATAAATCATTTTACTTGTACAATTTTCATGCATTTATTCACTCATCAATTTATTCATTCATTTGTCAAAATCTTTCATTTCATGTTTCTAGTTGAATTTTAGATTTTTTTCAATTGGAGATATATTTGGCTGCTATGTTTATGATAAAGATTGTATTTGTAAAAATTGAAACTGTAAAACATAATGTTAAGGACATACAGATCGTGAGGCCGATATATTAGGAGTAAATATCCCAATATCTTGGGAGAGATACATAATGTTGATTGGCCTCTTAACAAAACTTGTTTCTATTCATTAAAACAAGAATGTAGCCATACATTAATGATACTAGGTCAGGATTCTGTTATAGATAAAATACTGCCTACATATTCCTTTGAGCTCATCATTATTATAAACTATTCAACACACCCACCTTCTCACTTATTACTTTAAAATGTAAAAATGTATTGCAAAAATTAACGATGATTTGATAGGTGTAAGACAAGGCTAAATCAGTTGAAGAGAATAAATTAAAGAATCTGTTAATGTTGAGATACATAATGTGGTCAAGTATTGAAGTTTTTAATAAGTTGAAATTGTAGCTATATTAAACAATTAACCATGTTGACTTGACATGTATTGTGTATTTCAGTTTATAAGTTTGTATATATCATCAATTGAATTGTTCTCATTTTTATCATATATAGAAATTATTCATTTCAAAATGGCTTTCGTCTATTATTAAAAGTGGATTTCATACACGACAGAGTTTAATTAAGAGTCTTAGCCTTTATCTCAGGGCCAAAAGTTTCAGTGTAGTGCTCCTCCAGGTCCAATTCAAAATAATAAACACGAACAGTTCACTTTATTCTTATGAGTTATTGTCCTGTTACTTTAAACACTCTATAGCCGCGGTGGCTCGATGAGTTTGACGCTTGCTCGCTAACCTGAAGGTCCAGGGTTCAATCCCGGCAAAGGTCGAGATGAACTTAAGTTTTTTTCAGCCCGGTTTCCTCTTGTCAGGCATGCAGATCGGAAGTACCGACATGGAAAAAGCGTCTTGTCGTTCGGATGGGACAATAAACCGAGGCCTCGTGTACTACAGGCTGCGCACATTAAAGATCCCTCGACAGTTGGAAATGGCAAAAAGGGTAGGCTAATGCAAAATTCCTCTTATTGCACACTGCATGGCGTTGCCGGTATTCACTAGTCCATAAGGTGCAGACGTGTAGGTCGTAAAACTCCATTCATTTCATTTCATCATCTTGAGTATTGATACTTCGAAATCTTGTGGCCCAGACAACATCAATGGCAAACTTCTAAAACCCGCAGCAGTCGACCTATCAAAATCACTATGTAAACTTTTCAATCTGTCTTTAAGTACAGCAAAAGTCCCACTGATCTGGAAAAGCGCGAATGTGACTGCCATTTACAAAAAAGGGGATCCGTCATTATGAAGTAACTATAGACCGGTCTCATTAAACCTAATTTCTAAAATTTTTGAAAAATGTATATAAGCATGTCTTTAATTTCCTAATTCGATAATACTGACCTCCAAAGCGGTAGCACGCTGGACTCTGTGGAAAGCTGGAGGACGTCGGGATCAGGGGGGTCTCCTCAACTGGTTCAAGAATTAGGCCTAACTTATACATCAGGAACCAACGTGTGTCAGTAAAGGGCTCCTTCTCTGAGCCGTGCACGGTCCCCGCTGGGGTAACACAAGGATCTGTCCTTGGACCACTTCTCTTCCTCATTTACATAAACGATATTATTAAGGAAATCAAGTCAAACTTTCTTCTTTTTGCTGACGATACCATTCTCTACCTTAAGATCGACGACCCATCTGCATGCGCATCACTGTTGAACCACGACTTGAAAACAATCAACACTTGGTCAAAAACAAGGCTAGTCTCTTTCAATCCTCTGAAAACTGAAACACTCGCATTGACACATAGGCCTGACTTTTCAACGAAACTGTAAGAGGAATTATCATATATATAGTATCTTAAGCAAAACTGGAAGACTGGAAATCTGGCTATACGCTCTCTGAAGTATCGTCTCAATCGAAAATCTCTCCAAACTATATACTCGTCGTTTACCTTACCTCACTTTGACTATTGTGACAGTATCTTGGATGGGTGACCCCAGAACTAACCGATCCTTTAGAAATATTACAATTAGAAGCTCTCGGGACTAATGTGGAGCTTTGGGAGACACAAGTCATAGTTTATTGTACCAAGAAACTGGATTTATTCCACTGCAGAAGAGGCGTGCGACATAAACTTATAATTATATAAAAATAAAAAATAATCTCACCCCTTCTTACCTCTCTGACCTTCTTCCTCGTAGCATGACCCCTTACTCTCTCAGAACAAATGAAAATTTACTTCTTTCCTAAGGTGATAAATGTACACTATTAATAAGTTTCCTTAAAATCAGTCAAGAATTATAGCTAATAACAAGCCAATAATTCATTATAGATTTTCAGTATTTTTGATTGTTAAAAGGATTCACTCTTGGGTGATAACAAACAATTTCAACAAAATTCATCAAAATCCGTAAGGAAATGTGCCTTGGAAAAACAAACCAAAATCTGAACTCGTTTTAAAGAAGACAGGCAATAATTCATATTAAATATTTTGTGATATTTTTTTTCAATAATGAATGATAATTAAAAATTTCAGCCAAGTTCTGTCAAAATCTGAGCTAAAATTTTGACTCTTTTTTCAAAAACAGAGCAATAATTGATATTAAATATTTTAAGATTTATCTGATTTTCAATAGGGTTCATCCTTAGGTGATTCCACATACTCATGCCAAGTTGCGTTAAAATCAGTCAAGAAATGTGACTTGCAGAGTGTTTATGTGCCAAAAATCCAAAATCATTTGAAAGAACAAGGGCAGTCAAATATGTGATATTTCTTGTTTTCAATAGGGTTCATCCTTGAGTGATAATTAACTACTGTATTTCAGCAAATTTTGTTAACATCTGTAAATCATTGTGCCTTCTAGAGGGTTTACAAGCTAAAAATTTTGACGCGTTTTAAAAAACAAGGGTAATAATTAATACTAATTTTTCAATTTTCAATAGGCTTCAACATTAGGTGATTACTCATGCCAAGTTACTTCAATATCGCTCAAGAATTGTGACTTGTAGAGGCATTTTATAATGCAAGGGCAATAATTCGTATATATTTCGATATATTTGATTTTCTTAGGGTTCATCCTTTAGTAATATTTAAAACAATTAAAAACAATTTCAGTAAGTTTTGTCAAAATCGGTCAAAACTGTGCTTTGTAGAGTGTTTACAACCCAAAAATTGAACGCGTTTTCAAACACAAGGGCAATAACTGATATAAAAATTTTTTCGTTTTAACTGGTTTTCAATAGGCTTCTGCCTTTGGTGATAACAAATACTGAATACTCAAGCCAAGTTTCATCAAAATCCATTAAGAATTGTTCTCTCAAGAACTAAAATTGAACGCGTTTTCAAAAACAAGGGCAAAAACTCATACTAATTATTTTCCGATTTCGTTGATTTTCAATCGGGTTCATCCTTGTGTGATCATAAACACTCATATCAAGTTTCATGTAAATCCGTCAAGAATTGCACCTTGTAAAATGTTTACGAGCAATTGTGGACGGACGGACGGACGGACATGGGTGCGTATAAAAACATACTGAAACAACACGACATCTTTGTACCAACACCATTTTATTTCAGCGTAGGAAAAACCAAATAATACATTGCCGCCTTCGCCTAGCCTGCAGTGACCTAAACGGAAACAATTTTTTCACTTTCTCTCACATCAGCTTGTAAAATATTCATCTTAAATCAAGAAGAAAACCTCGATTATAATTTTAAAATATCTTATTAAAAACCTGCTGATAACACATTTTAGAATATCTTTACGTGTATGATTTTGTAGAAAGAAAAACTGCTATTGAGTCATAGTTTCACAGTCAGCAATACGTGCATGTGCTTGCAATTCGAATACCTTGCATTGATTTTAATATGATTATTCTGTATTATTATTATGATTAACCGATCCTCAATACTCTAGATATAGGTGACATTGTTGTATCAATGACGAACAAAACATTCAATATTCTCTATTTAAAAATATCATAATAACTCTTTGAAGAAATATTCATGGTAATCTGACCCGGTAAATCTTGGTCATGGGAGACTTTTATAAAATTTCTTGTAACTTGTGATATGAAATAAAATAAAGTCAATAACGGTGATTTGTTTAATTTTGTTAATTTATAATCTTATCCTATTTATTTTGTATTTATTGCTTAATTAAGTATTATATCAAAAAAAAAAAAAAAAAAAAAATGGGGGGGGGCTGTGAACGGCACTGAGCTTTCCGAAAATGTATTGCCCCAAAGCTTCAAAGTCCTTTTGTACTTTCAAAAGCTCCTCTCAAGGGGAGGTCGAAAACTCGGACTTCTCGGCATCCTCTGAATTCTTAGGATGACTAGATGGTCTTGTATAAAGACAATAATAACACTACAGTTTGCATTTTTTGTGTCTATGATACACTTAATGGCCATAGTTGGCCATTTTACATTCTATTTCCATTCGAATAGAAAATCCGTCCCTTTAGTTATAGTACTTGTTGATGGCAAAGTAGTTGAAGACGTTTACTTAGGATTTTCAGGCTAACACTCGTATTGTTTTGTTTCTTACTTGTTATCTGGATACCCTGCAATAAATCTGAATACACTTGATTCTATATCCTGTTGATATCTGTAACGGAAAGAAAAACTTAAAACTTGTATTAATTTGACATTAATTTGATTGAAAAAGTTTTCAACATCGACAACGATTGAGTTTGAATGCGGAAATCGACTTCTGTTAGAAAGGTGATCTTTTCAGACAAAAACATAACACTTCTTTTATTTGATTATATTTCACTAAACAACTTTGATTAAAACGACGTTCATTAGTAATTCACTTTTGATTATTACTTAGATAATCCTTCATTTAACTACTTTGACTATAGATACACCCTTCATTATACTACTTTGATTATAGATACATCTTTCATTGAACTACTTTGATTATACAGACATCCTTTATCAAACTACTTTGATTATAGAGACATCCTTTATCAAACTACTTTGATTAAAGAGACATCCTTTATCAAACTACTTTGATTATAGAGACATCCTTTATCAAACTACTTTGATTATAGATAATCTTTCATTTAACTACTTTGATTATAGAGACATCCTTTATCAAACTACTTTGATTATAGAGACATCCTTTATCAAACTACTTTGATTATAGATAATCTTTCATTTAACTACTTTGATTATAGAGACATCCTTTATCAAACTACTTTGATTATAGAGACATCCTTTATCAAACTACTTTGATTATAGATAATCCTTCATTTAACTACTTTGATTATAGAGACATCCTTTATCAAACTACTTTGATTATAGAGACATCCTTCATTTCACTACTTTGATTATAGAGGCATCCTTTATCAAACTACTTTGATAAGAGATAATCTTATTTAACTACTTTGATTATAGAGACATCCTTTATCAACTACTTTGATTGGATACATCCCTATTAACAAATTTATATAGCATATGGGAGTTTCTGTTTAAAAGACGATAGAATGTGTAAACACATTTCTTATTTAAATAGATTTTTTCCCTTTTTAAAGGCGTCCTAAACAAAAGATGCAGATTGAGTGTGGGAAGGTCTGCCGAATATTTTATATAGCCTATTATTATGTTTCTACTAAAATTAGTTTAAACAGTCAATAACTTAAGAAGTCAGCGATATGAATTTCGCTATTACAATGTTTTTTGGTAAGGGTATTAAAATCCTGTAGTGTAACGATACGAATTTACTAGGATGTTTGGTTTGAGTCACACGAGTTCAACTCTATCAGTTGAGTTGTTACCAGGCAGTACTAACTTGTAGAGCAAGGTACACATTTTCTATCGTCTGCTGTGATGGGAATCACTATGGAGTCACGTGTTTTTTAGGAACTAGACACTAATGGTGTTAAAATATATGTGTAAACTATAATATGGATTTTAACATTCGCAATGTATATTATTTTTAAACTTTGATTTTACTTCATGTTTAATGTTTTTATGAGTCAGTGAAATATCATCAACCAAATCTTTTGTCTCCAAGGTAAGCATTTTAATATTTTGATCATTGTATGATTTAACACAGCTTCGTTAGGTATTTATTATTTTCTCCCTCGAACAAGCTGTATTAGGTCAACTATAGCTAGGTAGCCTACATGACCAATGCAATAGTAAAAAAAAGTTTTCAAAAAGTTCATTTTTAATTTTTTGTCATTGAGAATTTAATACTTATTATAACCAATAGATTATATAATTTTTTTACTTAGTTTTAAAGCTTTTCGGTCGTGAATTGAAATTGAATGGTGATTTCTCATTCTATTTCTGAGTCTTATAAGCATTATCATTGTTTTTCACTACTTTGTTGTTATATTTTAGTAGGCTGCGTAACCATACCTCTAACAATTCTATTCGACTTTCTTTGAACTAGAGATGACCTATCTTTATCATATATCCTATACAAACATCTTTTTCAATTCGAATGTTCACATAAGAAAGCCATTGTATTCTCACTAAGAGCCGAACTTCCTATCCTTCTAGAAAAACATTTTGCGCGTTTTACTCAAGGCTGATTTGAATATTTCTTGAAATAGGCTATTCCAATCTGTTACCTATTAGGTGATATATAGGTCTCAGACTAAAACATATATGTGCAGACGGTATATCGCAGACGAAATGATTCGAAACCATCCAGACAACCTCATTTACTCATTATCCCATATATTATCACTTTTCATATACCCCGGCTGTTAAATACATCAAAGAACGCCAACAGTGTTTGAGATTCCTAATATCGAGATATACCGTTCTCTTATAACATAATTTAGTACGACCCGCCAGGTGCAGACTCATCTTACATTTTATAGTATGATACCCTCCTTAGTGGCATCTTGATTTTCATTATTTTGCATATAGCAAGGCTACTATAAAAACAAAAAACCACAACTATGAACCATGGTCATACACAGAATATCTATCCCCTAATTAAGTATTAATAAATTGATAATTTATTCTTACGGGATCAGTCAGATTTGGAAATGGACTACAATTTTCAAAATTGATCTAAAGGCGCAAAGTAAGCCATGACGCCGTAAAGATTAGATTAGCCCATGGTACTGCCAGACGAAATTCTCGTTACTTACTTTGATTGGTCAATAATTCATTTCTCGACCTTTCAAATTAATTTTTACTCGATGGTGATTCTTTGGTTATTAGTAGTAGGGGGATTATTAGGAGAGAATCAATTACCTTGGTTGCGATTTCAGCATCCTCTGGAAGCGAAAGTTAATTTGTCATCAGATAGGACAGGTGCCCATCAGAAAATTGCTCACCAAAGCAATGAGAAATGGAACATGTAGTAAACACAAAAATAACTTTTCAATGCTTTTCACTAGAGATCATCCTGTTTTTCATGACGTTTTAGTGTTTATTTGGCAACCAGAGTCTGGTCCTTACTTGGACTGTCAACCAGCAGAATCTAACTATAGGAAGTTGATTGTCACACGCCAACTAAAACCAACATTCCATGATTCACAGTTGTCATTGGTTCCGACACTTTCTTGTAGGTTTGTCACATAGACCTAAAAGGCAGACGACAGATTTACGAAGATACATGTCTTCATGTGCCAATCACTTTATATTTTTTTTATTTTATCGTTTTAACAGGGACTTCTAAAATTGAATATGAATAAAGAAAGAAAAATGGTGTTAACGTGTTGTGAGCAATTGTCCTAGTTTTCATTTCTTTGTTGAGCAACTTGTTTAGTGAGCAACTATTCGTGCTCGTGGTTAATAGCCTTACAATGTTTAGTATCAAGAGATAGATATATGACAAACTCGAATATCTTTTATGTAACATGCTTATTATTGTGTAGTGAAACAAATTATTATTATTGACATTGTACTGTGACTTATCAGAAGAATGTCATATCTTTAATGATGAATTTAATAGGGAAGGAAATGGTATGCATGTTATTTGGTGATTCCCCAAGATAAGTTTGTAACTTATGATGTAAACAGTTTAAAGCGCCGGTATGCATGATTTCAATGTCAAAAGCAGGGTAAATTATACTGGAAAATATTTAAAGAAATATGATATCAGTTTGATCAGCATAAGTAGGAGATACACATCTACAACTACACTTTCATTTTGCTTTAGTCCGTTTCGTACGTTAAAAATTAACGGTTGGATATTTTAATTGGAACTTTCGGATACTTACGGAGATACATTTCTTTATATTTGATGTTAAAATTTCTACCTATAAAACAGAAGAAGTCAATACGTCAATTTTACGAGAATTAATATATTGTATGCATATAAATATCGCTTTAAATGCCTCAACTGAAGTTTATATCCGTCGAAATATTTCCTTAACCTAATGAGATATTTTCAAAGCTAGACAAATAATCTTACAAGGACTTAAAGTTAAAATAGATTTCATTCCATTGTTAGTTTCTACGTTTGTGGTTATATCTGCCGTAAAACGTGACCTAGGACTTGTTGTGTGGGGCTTTGAACGTGACAAGACTATGACGTCACTGTTGCAACTATAATAAGGCCAAATAGAATAACCAGTAAATTCATATTCCGGTACGTTCACTTCGGAACCAAAATCTAAACGGGGAAAATAAAGTTTAAGGTGTTATACATTTGGAAGAAAACATATTATGAATCATTTTAATAAGAGATGTGGTCTAATCTTGAGATTGATTATCTGAATTGAGAACGGTTTTATAGAGGGCACTAGGTTGGATAAACAATAAACTAGTTCTGGGTAATTTATAATGACACCATCCAGTCTTTACTGGCCATCTGTATGGAAATACTTTATATTTATTAAGAATTTTATTTTTATACATACACGCCCGATATTTAAAGGAAGTACTTCTAATAAGAGGCCTTATTGATATATAATATTACTTTCACACCCTGTTTAAAAGAATTGCCACCAGTATTTAATTGTGCAGTGCAGCACATTTGTTTCAAAGACCTGTTAAAATAGACTAGAATATTTTACTTCCACTTTCATCGCCGAATTCATCAGCATCACTTTCGTTTTCAACATTATCTTCTTGATAACTAATCCTAATGGTGATGATCAATGATCATTTTCATCAGTTTCATCGTCGTTGTCGTCATCTATAGCGTCATTGTCATCGTCGGTGTTGTCGAATTCATTATCATTTCCATCGACATCAAACCAGCTTGGTTTATCATCATCTTCAATTCCTTTTCATTATCATAATCACCATACAGTCTATTCAAACAAACTCATCATATCCTCAACTTCATTCAGTCATCTACTTCAGCATCACTATTCATAATCACCAGCAGATCAAAATTATCATTATAATCACCACCACTTTTCTTATCATCATCATTGCAATCGTCTTATACAATTATATTCATCACAACTATCAATTATTATGTATGAAGAACAACCTTTAGTTTCTCATCGTTTTAAACTTTGTTTACATTCCTGGTTAACACCCAAATTATGAGATAAATGTAGTTGAATTAAAAGTTATTTTTAACCTTTGAACCATTGTAGATATGAAATGTCAAAATTTGACATGGAATTTAAACCATTAGAGTATTTATTCATTGACATCATTTATCAAATTCTAAACAAAAACTTATCGTATATATGCAATTTTAAACCGTTATTATTTTCTTGTAACCTCCTCGTATTGCCAAAGGTTCAAACGTAGACAGACCAGATGTTGGAATGTTTTTTTGAAATGTGGCGTGCATAGCTAAGAGAGCTCGAGAGCTCAGTGACTCAAAACATGAACGTATTCCTTTAATATGGTATTGTTCTCGAATCATTGTTATAAATTGAAACACCTTTAAATGAAGCATGTTAGTAAATAGTGAAATGTGGATTGAAACACGTCAACTATTTTATCTGCACTGTTTTATTTGTATTTACTCTTTCCTGGATTCATATTCACTATCATTTGATTTTAAAATTGACAGTTAGAAAACAAGAGCTATGTTTGTCTAAATGTTTTAAAGAATGCAGTTTCTGTCCTCTTTTGTCACGTTTTTTCGTGATATCTTTTGATGAAGTCTATTATAATAGAAATTTCACACTCCCTATCATTGTTCCCAAAATGAATGTTTGAGTCAAAGTTTATAGAGGAAATACCGTAACCCTTAAAACATAACTAATTAAAAATAAGTGTTTCACTAAATAAGATCACAAAGTAAATTGAATTTGATTAAAGGGCAGGCCGGCATAATTTAATGTTCTAGTCACAGAATTTTCAACAATTTTCATAACATGTACTCTGTTTGATATTGTCTATATGTTATGCACCGATACATGTGTAGATGGGAACCAGGTTCAGCACTGGCAACATTTATACTTATATATATATAAACAATATTGATAGACAATTTGACCGGGTCTGTCCAGATTTGCAACTGAAACCCAAATAAAGGTATTGATGTATTACGTTTTATCTTTATTCCTTTGTTAGATTTCTTTATCCATTACAACTAAAACTGTCAGAATAGTTTACATGAAAGGCGTATGTTTACTATTCCAAATGGTACAATTGACTTCAACAGAAAATAGATTAGAAAAACGGCTACATCAAGATTAACCTGACAGACGATTGTGTTTTTTAAAAGTTTACTCAGTATAGATAAACGTTGTCTTGTCTTTTCATTCTTCACTGTTTTTGCTCTCTGTGGTATTTTAATCCTATGATATTGTCCTGAATCGATAGCCGTCTAATCTCAGATAAAAAATACTTCACGTAAAGATAGACAGACAGAAGAAGTAAAGTTGAGTGTTAAAATGTCATGTAACACAGTGGTGCAGTTAAAGCATAATAACATAGTTTTATTTATTTATTTTTGCTAACGTAGGTTGTTCGCCACCTGCATAGGTCAACATATTGCCTTTGGTAGTATTGAAACCCGGATACCGTGTTAGCCTGTGCCGTGTAAGAGTAACTCTGGTACGGTCGTTCTAGGGCAGGGTACCATCATTTTGTACCATGGGTATACTGACTATTGTTTTCTTTGACTTTTCTCTGCATTTTCCTTCCTTTGAACAGATTTGCTTTTAGGTGTAAAATGATCATTTCGATAAAAACGAAATCTACATTATTGGAACATTTTTTAAGATGTGCGTTCTTTGCACATATTTAGTAAAATCTTCGGCAAATAAAGTAAAATTTATGTAAAAACTTGCACCAAGATTTGAATTCCAGCCAAATTTCATCACTTTTGATCTTACTCGAACAACATGGAGATCAAAGATATAACTTCCATTCTAAGATTTTAAAAATATTCTTAAAGTTATATGAAATATGCAAGGTTTTCCATTCTTGACTCTAGCAACTAAGCTCTAGGTCAAACGATCACATCATTGGTGCTTTAATACGTATTGCTCAGTAAATATTTGGTAACAAGTACATGTACATGAAAAACTTGGATTTGTCACCGTTCCTTTACTTTTCATTGCTAGTAAAATATCAATGTGAAGCGGATTTGTTACTTTCGTTTGTAGTTTGTAAAGATTAATCTCTACCAATATTCAGACGATAAAAAGACAAAAATACCAAAATGTACGGAAGTACGTAGTCGGTCAGATTTGAAAAGCTATTATAGTCCTCTAGAAGCTGTTACTTTCTAAATAGGTCAACTTAAGTCATTAGTAACATTCTTTGAAATGAATATTCGGAATCCGGTTCGTCATCAATTACATAAATCATACACAAGTAGGTTTTATTGGCAAAGGTCTCTTAATTAGACAATATGACTGATATAAAAGGTTATAGTTCAATATTTTGGGGTTTGATTTCGGTCTTGAATACATCTTAGAATAGTAGGATTGCAGGAAAATCGCATAATTCCTCCAAAAAAATAAAATAAAATAAAATAATTATAATGATTATTACATGTATAATATTCCACTTTTCTTTTTCTTGGTTTCAAGAATAAGTCATATACAGTAATGGATTTTAGATTTGAAGGCTCAAACTTTTACGAAGATCTGTGAAAACTTTTACTAATTTTCTTAAACTAAGTAATTGTATGATTGGTCAAACGAATGAAGAACTTGTCTCTTTAAAAGGACATTGGCTATATTGCGACTGGATAAATGGTTGAAATAACTTTGTAAATGGCTTTTGGTTGTAACAATTTATTGTGCAGCACAATTAATACCAGGACTTAAGTTCTTACATCATTTCATTAACAAGTCAGTTTTTACTTTTATTTTGGAGTCTCCTCGAGGTTACGAGATGGAGGTTTATAGAAACATGGCTTAAAATAAACAAGATAGTACAATTTAAAAACTTCTCAGTCGTCTCAGTGTATAAATGAAGAGAATTAGCCAAAATTATTTTCACGCCATTCAAATATTTACTAGACGATTTTTTACTTTTAAAATTTCTAAAATTGTTTGTTTATTTATTGTTTTCGGTTTAAAGATCTAGTGAAATATCTACAAACGAACGTTTATTGTCCAAAAGACCCATCATCAAGAAATTATGGTTATTGTCAAATACAATTTGCTTTGTTATCATATTACGTAAAACAATTTAGCAGGTTAGCAAATTGCTTGTGATTTTATTACCTTCTACAGTTTACCATGTTAGCATTTGCCTGTGATCATATTTCTTAGAACAGTTTACCATGTTAGCAATTTGCCCGTGATCATATTACTTAGAACAGTTTACCATGTTAGCAATTTGCCTGTGATCATATTTCTTAGAACAGTTTACCATGTTAGCAATTTGCCTGAGATCATATTACTTAGAACAGTTTACCATATTAGCAAATTGCTTGTAATTTTATAACCTACAACAGTTTACCATGTTAACAATTTGCTTTCTGATAATATTACTTTGAACAGTTTACCATGTTAGCAATTTGCCCGAGATCATATTACTTAGAACAGTTTACCATGTTAGCAATTTGCTTATCGATAATATTACTTAGAACAGTTTACCATATTAACAATTTGCCCGAGATCATATTACTTAGAACAATTTACCATGTTAGCAAATTGCTTATGATTTTATTACTTACAACAGTTTACCATGTTAACAATTTGCTTTCTGATAATATTACTTAGAACAGTTTACCATGTTAGCAATTTGCCCGAGATCATATTACTTAGAACAGTTTACCATGTTAGCAATTTGCTTTTTGATAATATTACTTAGAACAGTTTACCATATTAGCAATTTGCCCGAGATCATATTACTTAGAACAATTTACCATGTTAGCAAATTGCTTATGATTTTATTACTTACAACAGTTTACCATGTTAACAATTTGCTTTCTGATAATATTACTTAGAACAGTTTACCATGTTAGCAATTTGCCCGAGATCATATTACTTAGAACAGTTTACCATGTTAGCAATTTGCTTTTTGATAATATTACTTAGAACAGTTTACCATGTTAGCAATTTGCCCGAGATCATATTACTTAGAACAGTTTACCATGTTAGCAATTTGCTTTCTGATAATATTACTTAGAACAGTTTACCATATTAACAATTTGCCCGAGATCATATTACTTAGAACAATTTACCATGTTAGCAAATTGCTTATGATTTTATTACTTACAACAGTTTACCATGTTAACAATTTGCTTTCTGATAATATTACTTAGAACAGTTTACCATGTTAGCAATTTGCCCGAGATCATATTACTTAGAACAGTTTACCATGTTAGCAATTTGCTTTTTGATAATATTACTTAGAACAGTTTACCATATTAGCAATTTGCCCGAGATCATATTACTTAGAATAATTTACCATGTTAGCAAATTGCTTATGATTTTATTACTTACAACAGTTTACCATGTTAACAATTTGCCTGTGATCATTTTATTTAGAACAGTTTACCATGTTAGCAAAAAATCACTTAGAATAATTTACTATGTTAGTAATGTGCCTGTGATCATATTTCTGAGAACAAGTAATCCTTGTAATCCTATTACAAATATTAGTTGGACGGAAATGACGTTTGGTCACAGCAAATATAATATAATATATCTGGTTTTTGTTCAAAACAAAATTAGAAACAAAATTAACAAGAGGAAACAAAAAATAACAATAGGATCAATAAATTCTTTTCTAGGGATGTAAGAAGTTAGAATGAAGAAGTTAAAAAGCACAGAAATTACACAGGCCTAATACTGAATACAATTTTGAGCTTTTTTAACTTAGGTTTAAACAAGGAAATTTGGCAATGATATTGTTCCATATATAATCAGACTGCTTTGATGTTTGTTTATTCAGAATGTAAGAATTATGTTTATCTAAAATTGAAATATTAAACCTAATACAGGCAATTTATAAACTGTCACCGCTATATGTTTCTTTGCAGAAATATTAAGCTAGTAGCCTACAGCTGATGATAACTAAACAATGCCTGTTCTAATCGGTTCTTGCCAAAAGTTATCACGAACTATGTGGAAATATATTCAAATTTTTCAATAAATTGATTAAAATGAAATTAAAAACCAATCCAATGTAGCTGATTATACGGACAGCTCTGTGCCAGTCTTCTTTTTAACTGTTGCTGATGAAATTTAAGGCTAATTTCAGTTAAAGCCACAGGTATATCACGAGAGATGTTTTTATACTACCCAATCTTTGTTGACAAACAATGAGAGACGAATCTGAACTGGGCCATTGAAATCCGTTATTTTATTGGATTTACATTTCAAATTAACTTTCTTAGCAAAGATAGTCTTTAAATAAGTTATAATTACAAAGTTTAGGAGAGTTAGAGCAACTGATCCCTAATGCGTTGTTTAATTTCGAGACAATGTTTGGAGTTAAAAAAAAACTTTGACTACCTCGTAAGTAGACTTAGGACCGGAGTAGACACTTAAACCGAAAGGCCACATTGCAATTTGTACAATTAACGTTATTATTTACATCGAATGCTTTTATTAGCTATTGGCTTTGTACGTAACCACTGCAGCACAAAGCCAATAGCTTATAAAAACTTACGAAACAAAACTAATAAAATACGAACGAAAGTTAGGTCTATATTTTAATTAGACTGGAGAAGTTTCAAATTGAAATATTTGTTTCGAACCTAGCCCACCGTGATCGCATTTTGTCTAATGCTTGAGGAATTAGCCGAGCGGTAGCCGAATGAATGATAATTATGAAACTTTATTGTTAAGCAATAAAACCAATATCATCTAAAATCGTCTACTTTATCGCCATCAGAAAGAAGGTTTTTGGAAATTTTGAAATTATGTTTTTTAAGCATGCCAAGGCTTCAATGCACCTATTGTGTCATAAGCCTGAACGCATTTACGATCTTTGTGTAAATATGTTGTTCTTCGCCAAAACTAGTGGTTTTGAGCTAATCAAAAAAAAAAAAAAAAAATGCCATATCGCGTTATGAAAGCTGGAGTGGTCGGAACTGACCTCTTGACCCCGAAAGTTGCTCTCTGAGATCAAAACTATTTAGAATACTTTTATTTTCATGTTCACTCGTCACACTTGAAGGAACTATGGAAACATATGGTTTTACTTAATATTAGTTGTAGTTTAAAGGGTTAATATAAGGCTAATGGTTTAATTGTTAGTTATTCCTTTGAAAATCTCCCGAAAAAAATACTAGCAAGAATTACGTCTTTTGAAACATAATAATTCACCATGGATCAAAAGATGTGTGTTACATAAGCTTTATTAAACGCTATTTTATTAATAGCATAATAAAGAAAGAAAAGAAAGACACAAACAACTATATTTTACATGGATAACAACTTAGGTTCACAAGTTAGCCGTGACAGGGATCCTTTCTACCAGCTGATCCTTGGCCAAACCTCTTGGCATTGATCTTTCCCGGTAGACAAGGTATCTCATAATTGCTGTGACACATTTGCTAATTAACTAAACTTTTTATTTGAATGTCTAATTAATACCTGTTTATCTTCCAGGACAAATTGGACTTAGTGGTGCTTTATCATTTTAATTTAGACCTTCCATAGAACTTTTCCAAAAAATTCGATAATTCGACTAGCAAGGTGCCGAGCCCTCTCAACTCGTTTAGACAGTCACTTTTTCTGCCAAACCGTAATCGGTTCGGACTCAGCACGGATTACTTTTGGCTGTCTAAACGTGGCTATATAGTTGACTATTTAACACAACGATAGTGTATGAAAAGGCTCACAAACCGTAACGCCAATCTGAACAGACAAGAATTAAAACGCTGTGAGGTGGAAAGTAGCCAAGGACTGCTATAGGGGAAGTTTTTTTTTCAAGGTAGAAATCACATTTGTTATGAGATTTTATTGTGCATTTGTACGCAGGTTTTATATGTATACATTACATACAATAATAACTATTCTATTGTGTGTACCCAACTGTTTAGAACAGGACATTGTGTACGATTCAAGTATGTAGTGGTCTTACATTTGAAACATTATGATTGTGTTTATTAATTGTTTAAATTTATTTTTCTGATTATTATTGATTTGCTACAGAAATCATAGAACAATATTCTAAAGGCGGGCAAACCCTTACATCGACATATTGACTAGCAGCTGGCATCTGCTATAATGATGAGCAATATCAGATTCAGTGGGATTGAGACAGAGATACGATTGAGACCAGAAAATAGCGAATCTGTCCCTTTAATTTACATAATAAATTGGAAGCTATTGTATTTAAAGAATAAAGTTCTTTCAGGTCAAAAGATACATTGTGATACAGTATTCAATCGAAAAATGATATCAACCTTTAGTCAACATGCAGAATACAATGATACTGAGAACAGCAATAAGAAACAGTTCATATAAATTCAGAAATTAAAAAAGGAAGCACATAGTTGGCTATTTACTTTAAGAATAATAAAATTTGTTGATCGTTTTCGACAATAGCATATTTACATTCAGTTATTGAATGCTCTGTCAGTTTTAGTCCGAATATTCCTAATAAAAATTTATAACTGTATTTAATCTGATGTTATTTTAATTGCTGAATTTGCTCTTAAAGCTAAATGATTAAGTATGACAAGGACATCTAAGAGACTTATCTATGGGTAGCATAACATCTGTTCGTATCAAAATATATTATCGATATGTGAGGCGGAGAATGGTAGTATCAAGAAACAGAAACAGTGTAAAGATTTTAGATTGTAAATGAGACTGTAGACTGAAATTAATTATAGGGCAGTTTTGGGAGCAATGATTAAAAATGTTTAAAAATCGTCTACAAGGAGTTGCACATTTCGGATTATAAGGCTTTGTTTACAGGACTGTGGGTGTGGTATATTACTTTCATCCCAATTTCATTGATGTAGATAACAATGACTGCCAACTTGAAGTGTGTAGGGTAAATAATATATAAAATGGTTTGCCCATGAAAAGGAGCTCATGTACACCAATGTTCCCATATGTATTAACATAGTTAAAATCCCGATCAGTCGCCATCGCAAATTGCGTGCACATGCAAATTAATCAAGGGTCATGTGGTAGATACAAAACAAAAGAACACGATGGTGGTTCTTTTGAATCACGTGACCCTGTGACGTCGATTATTTGTATGTGCACGCGATTTGAAATCGCGACTGAGCAATTGATATCCTTAAAAAATATATATAATCCCCAGCCACATCGGCTCAAAGCTATCAGAGACTGGAAATAGAGTTTCAGATTATAGGTGATTTAACTTCCAGCGAATTCACCATATATTATGCTGAACGAATTTTTCTGAAAGTAAGATATTAATAGATCAGACAGATTAAAATGGTGACATTAAAGTGATGTAATCTCGTATTTACTTAATAAAAATCGTTATTTTTTTTTTTTTATTTATTATTTATTTAACAGTTTGAGTTGTACATGCTGGTTTAAGAGTTTGAAGTCGCAATCCCATACCATACATCAAATACGATTCAATATCCGAATAAATCTTAATTGTCAATCATGTAATCGCTATGGAAGTGATTTTTGATTAAAGGAGGGAATTGTAACTATGATCTAATTGATATGTGCTTTTATTAATTTGGCTATGAAAAGACGTGTAACCAAATAATTTATTACTGTGGACAAAATGCCTTATGTCCATACCACTGTGACCATAATACCTATTGCTCGTTTCACTCTGAACATATTTCCGGTGACAAAATTTCCTGTGAACAATTGACTTAGCGCTATTTAGAACGGACTGTTGTTCAATTATTTGATCAAAATTTTATCGCATTGTCCTGTATTTAAAAACATATTTAAGTGCTTCTGGGTGTACTTCCTGATTTATGTCCACAATCCACAAATGTATCATTTTACCGAAAAGCTAAGTTTTCACAATATTATACAAGCGGCTGCCAAGCAAGATACGCCCACTTTAAAATATATTTTCTGTTTTAACACAGGCAGAAACTCTAACATTGTTAAGTCTAATCCAAGTTCCCATCAATGTTCACACTAAATTTGATTCAAATCAGATGAATCCTAGTCAAGAGCAATAATTCAAATATTGTTCATCGAAAAATAGTCAATATTGAACTTGTTCAAAATGTCATCAATAAAAATGATCACATCAAATTTCATTCAAGTCTCTATCGTGCTCACCAGTCTATTTCGACGCATTTTGACAAAGTCAAGGGCAATAACTAAAAAAATGTTCACCGAAAAATCCTCACTATCAAACTTGTCCATGATCTCATCAATCTAAATTACAAAACCATATTTCATTCAAATGCAATGGAAATTGTGATCTCTATCACGTTCACAAGCCAATTTTGGCGCGTTTTGACTAAGTCAAGTGCAATAACTCAAAAACCATTAATCGAAAATCGCCAATTTTGAACTTGTCAAAGATCTCATCAATATAAATGATCACAGCAATTTTCATTCAAATCCGGTAAAAACTGTAGTCTATATTGTGTTCAGGGGCCAATTTTGACGCGTTTCTACTAAGTCAAGTGCAATTACTCAAAAACCGTTCATCGAAAAGTCGCTAATTTCGTACTTGTCCGAGTTCTCATCAATATAAATAATCACAGCAAGTTTCATTCAAATCCAACGAAAACTGTAGCTCTATTGCGTTCACAAGCAATTGTGGACGGACCGACGGACGGACGGACAGGGGGGGGGCGACAATATACGACCACATTATAATGTGGGCGTATAAAAATGTTTATGTTATGAAGAAACCAAGTTCGAAAGAAGAATATTATCGAATTGGATCGATCGATTAACTTTTTATGTCCATACGGTAAGAGACTTGTCTAATCTTTAGCCCTCTTTACAACATATTGTATTAATACGGAATGTCATAGGACGTGTAACCAAGAACCTAACCAGTTTTCCGTCTACCTTGCAGCATCGATAATTGATAACCATATATTTAGTAATTTACATTTCGGTTTAGAGATTGTTTGATTCTGTGCTTAATAGGGATATAGGGTCCTTATCAGCTGGGTTTTGTTCTGATCTGGAAGAAGTACCTGTTATGTTATGTACAGATACTTTTTAGCTTATTATGAACAAAATTGTCATTTAAGTTCTAAATTTTGAAATATATTTTGACTCTTGTTGTGGGTATGAACTATTGTCCTTGTTTAATAAATCGTTCGAGTACCCATGCTCTTTCCGTTTTGAGAAAACAATCGTATGGGCCTGGCCGAAGATCTTGTGCAAATTCAGTGAAATCATTAAACTTGTGACTTAATTATACCAGAAAAGGTTTGTTTTCGGAGCTCGGTAATGGAGCACAGGCTGATGAATATCGGTTTCTATAAAAATATAACCATCTAGTTTATTCGCCTCTACTATGGAATCTCCTTTGAAGACAATGGTATCTGGAAAGTTTATGCTTTTGTGTCATGATACAATACTGAATTTGTCTTATTATAAGTTTTTACAGAAATATCAAAGACTGAATCACCCTTGAAAGGATGTATCAGAACTACGACACTAGTTCCTGTAGATAATGGCTAACGGATTCCAGATGGCAACGAGATTTTTATTTCAACCAAAGTGCAACCACACCTCTTACTTGTCTGGGATATCCACATATGTCTGAAATAAGAATGAATGAATTGTACTAGTAAAGAATGAATGATTGAGTGCTCGACCGGAGGAACCAAAATTTCCCAGCTCCCAGCCCCCAGCCCCCTATCCAACTAACTTTCCAAACACTCAATCTAATGCAAGCATGTTATCTTTGTCATTCCAATTAACAATGTCGGCAAATTATTAACATTACATTAACAAACATTAATTTTAGTATTATACGTGTCCACAAACCCTTGCCTGAATTATAAAAAAAAACTTTCGATAGATTTAATTTTGTCACATATGACGTATTAAAGATTGAAAAAGGAGAAAATAATAGGATTTTCTGATTATGGTAACTAAATTGTGGTATAATTTCCATGTTAACATGTTGGATTAATTTTCAATATCATTCTGTCCGTCAAGCTTCATTTTACTGAAACATTGAAGTCTCGGATACAAAACACGCCATTTTTTTCAAAGTTTATTATATTGTGCCTATACTTCGAAGATCGGAAGATTTGGTTATATGAGTTGTTTTTCTGAAATTTTAATATTGAATTCCTTAATTTCCTTATAAATCTTAACAAATAGAGTTGCTCTGTCATAGAAGTACTGTAGTCAATTCAAAGTATATTTTGAAAAAATACCGAAACACCCATTGTAGATCGAAATTCAGAGGATTTTCTAAACATGGAGGTACATGTTAATAGTGAGACAAATGGTCTTCGTGAAACGAATTGGAGGTAGGTTTATTCGGTAAAATATACTTAATGTAGACATCTTTAAATCGGGGAATTAAGGTGAAAATCACGTATTTTTGTCATTTGTAAATTTGTGTACGACAAGACTACAGATCATTCGTTATCAGGTAAAATTTCTAATTTTCATACTTAATAATTGTTAAAAGCAACATTTTGTGGTGGATCTAAAGTGGCTTTGGATAGCGGAGTGACAGTAGGTGGTCCAGTCTAACATTTCTGATGGTGTCATTTGTTTCCTATTTCAGAGATATCGCTTTATAAATATTTGTTCTTTCTATAATACACATAAAGATTACTATACCCCCTGAAATTATTTCGCAATCGTCTAGTGATATTAAGTTTTAGTACATAAATATTGCTAACCCTTTTCTTTTACTGTTGTTATTTGTTAGTTACCTTGATAAATCTGTATGACTCGAAATGTTTTACCTTTTTCATATATACTGAACATTTCATGAATTTTGATCAAAATTTTGTCCAGGGACAATTGGTTGAAAAATATAATGCATGGGCAGAAACGAACCTGTAGCAACATTTTTTTTCTTATATTAAAACGATGCACTTCCGATAACTTACCCACTTCCGGTACAGATGACGTCGAACTTGGTTTTTGTAACTCTAGAATAACAATTCCCATGACACTCGACCTTGTTTCCTTGTCTTATATATCTGATTACCACTTGGTCACATTTCTGAGACTTGATATTTTCTATACATGTTCTTATAGACTATAAACCGTTGTATATGGACACCGTCTAAAGGACTTTAACAGAAATTACAACAGAAACAGTTTGGTATTCTTGACGAGGTGTTGAACAGAATGAAATTGGGAATCGTGAAATTGTCCTGAAGGATATTCAAATGGCTGATTCATTATGATACTTAACTCCCAGAACGAATAAATCTCCAAACACTGCATTAAGGAAATACGCATAGGTCGTACAAACCACAGTCATTTTGAATAAGAAGCTCGGCTTTAAAAGTTGACTTTAACAAAAGGCTATTTCACAGGTTATTTTTATTACGTTTAATGCCATTTCGAAGCTTTTAAATGTAATTTTAAATCTTGGTTGATATATAAAAGATTTCATTTGTTGACTTCTTTAGTCGTGGAAGATATTCGTGTATGTTACTTCAAGGTTTCGTATCGCGAGGAAGTGTCGACCCCTCTAATCCAATGATTGAAAATAACATTACAGTTTTTAAACTAGACCGGCAGCCCAAAGGGTTTTCGAAGGTAACGAACTGGGAAAATTCTGACCAGGGGCATAAAAATGGGAAATCTTAAAATTGTCTGAATATGGCGTTTTTTGGATGCCCCCCCCCCCCTGGTGGGGAAGGGATGGTACCCTTTCTTAAAGGGCCCCAAAATGGTTCAAACTATTAAGGGAATACACCGAATCCCACCAAGTCCACTTAGTACCTTAAATATTAGCAGTGCAGATGGAGAATTTTGTCGGGTGTGAAGTGGTGGAAGACGACCCTTAAAGGGTCCCAAAAAGGGGCTTATCCAAGATTGACAAATTAACCAACCGAAATTTTATGCCAAAAAAACCCAGTAGGGTATGTAGAGTGTAAAACACCCAATGCCAGAAAAATTATCCGGTGGTATGCCCTTCAATTTTGGACCCTTCAAAAAGCCCACAGGATGGGTTCAGACTACATTGCCGAGGTACCCCCCGAAATCTCCACCAATGTCAATTTATTACCTTAAGTTGTTCAGCAGTGCAGATGGCAGACATTTTTTCTGGTGTGGAGAGGGTGCCAGACAACCCTTAAAGGGTCCCAAAAAGGGGCTATCCTAGATGACATTGGTACCAACCAAAACTGATGCCAAAAGAACCAGTAGGGTATGTAGAGTGTAAAACACCCAATGCCAGAAAAATTATCCGGTGGTAGGGTCGTGCCAGAAGCCCTTCAATTTTGGACCCTACATAGGGCCCACAAGATGAGTTCAGACTACATTGAGGAGATATCACACGAAATCTCCACCAATGTCAACATATTACCTTAAGTTGTTCAGCAGTGCAGATGGCAGACAATTTGTTTGGTGTAGAGTGGGTGCCAGACGACCCTTAAAAGGTCCATAAAAGGGGCTATCGTAGATGACATTGGTACCAACGAAAACTAATGCAAAACAAAAGACTCAGTAGGGTTTGTAAAGTGTAAAACACCAAATGTCAGACATATTATCCAGTGGAAGAGTTGTGTCAAAAGCCCTTAAATTTTGAACTCTTCAAGGAGGCCCACAGTATGACCTCAAACTTGGTTGAGGAGATACCACCTGAAATCACAACCAATGTATACCAACGAAAACTAATGCAAAACAAAAGACTCAGTAGGGTTTGTAAAGTGTAAAACACCAAATGTCAGACATATTATCCAGTGGAAGAGTTGTGTCAAAAGCCCTTAAATTTTGAACTCTTCAAGGAGGCCCACAGTATGACCTCAAACTTGGTTGAGGAGATACCACCTGAAATCACAACCAATGTATACTTGTTACCTTATGGGGGTTCTGTCTAGTATAGAGCACCCAATGCTATACAGATTTATTCCGGTGGTAGAGTTGTGCTGGAACCATCATTTTTAAAATGATTCACCACTGCTTCTTATTACTGAATCAATCATTGTTCACCATCGACTGTTAACTTTAAGTCACACTCAACCAGAACCAACTCACCCTTATAATTGGTATTGGAAGGTTGTTGTTCTGGTAGCAAATACCATAGTGGCCATCACCGCAAGGCGTCGCTTGACAGAATCGTGTAATGTGCATCTGATTGGTCAGAGGGGCTTTGACAAGATTTTGTCAAGCGACGCCTTCACACAGAAAAATAAGTAAGACAATCATGAGTAAATGTACTCATTTACGTGAGTTTTTGACTTTTCCATAAAACCACTCATTTAGGACTCCTTTACAGATGAGTCTGTATACTCAATAACGAGCAATTTGTGAGTGTATTGACTCATTTAACAAATGACTCGCCGACAAGTCAAAATGACTTATCTAGGAGTAAATATTGACTCACAGAAGTGGGTCAACAGTGAGTTAACCGACTAATCTAAAATACAGATTGACGCGTTAGAAATTTGTCATAGACGAGTCATAATAACTGCTTTTCTGGGTATTTGACTCAGTGAAATGACGTTTTAATGTGGTCATAGACGAATCAATTTTCATCAAAACATCTCATAGATGCATAATTCTT
Organism: Nipponacmea schrenckii; assembly: GCA_030562195.1. Classification (NCBI taxonomy): domain Eukaryota; kingdom Metazoa; phylum Mollusca; class Gastropoda; family Lottiidae; genus Nipponacmea; species Nipponacmea schrenckii. The sequence continues at coordinate 16,383,467 of CM060202.1, forward strand.
CTTGTACGCTTGCTTCAATGCGTCTGTTCAGGGATATATATACAGGTTGGTCGAATCTCGATCGATCCATTCTCGATCAATCTTGATTCTAAAGCGTGTCAAAAAGTAAAAAAAAAAGAAAAACATGTTCGTTTGCTAGTTTATTGGACATTATAGTATTTAAAGGTATGCAGGATGCAACATATTGTTAATAAAAACACTTTAACACGAAACTATTTTTAAGATATGACTTTTAGAATGTAGAATGTTACAACGAACTATTTATTGGATGTTACGACTGAGGGGGGGGGGGGGGTGACTGTCGTGTTCAAGAACAAATCTGTATGAAATATATGTAGAAGAAATGAGAAGAAACTAAAATTTTAAAAGATTTAAATAATTCTGTTGTAACAGCAATATTGGTATCGTCGGCAACTTGGTAAAATCCTTAGCTTTATTCATGGACTTACCAGCAAATCGAACAATGGGCCTATATATTTCATCTGGAAAGAAAGACAAAAAAGTATTCGAGATCCAAATACAACTAGAACTGTGAACAGTTCCGAGAGTGGCAAACAACCTCTATGGGTTCAAAAAATATACGCGAAGTTTTATTATGTAATATTGTTACACCACAGTTTAAAGTTAAGTGCATATTAATGAGAAAGTTTTAAAGGTTCCATCATAAAAATATTTAAGGTCAGAATTGTCAATAATATTTATTTTTGTGAATAAAACAAGAGGTTGAAATTTATCTACTATATCAAACATGGATAGATGTTGTAGTTTGCAATTCCACTAAATCTAACGTCTTTTATGACGTCACCGACTGGGGCTCAACAGGAAGCTACTATTGATATCTGTGCAGATCCCAGCAGGGTTTTAAAAAACCGGAAGTGGTAGAAAAAATTTTATGATGCGCTTTTAAAATTCATGGTCATTGAAGGTCAAGGACATTTGATATAGCCTTGTGAATTTTCAAAAAACCAAAAAGAGTACCAAAACAATTCTAAAAGGGTTCTAATTATGCCTGATAGTATATATGTATAGCTTTTGTACTGATTTCTTACATATACCGGAAGCTGGGTGACCCAACGCGGTTCTAAAAAACCAGAAGTTCTCACACAAGAACCGGAAGTGGTAGAAATTTTTTTATGATGCGGTTTTATTTCTATAGGCGACTTCTCTATATTCTGTAATTTTCAAAGCGATCGGATAATTAGCAACAAAGTTATGCAATTATGCATATTATTATTATGCAATTACTAACTACTGACGCGTAAAAATTTTTAGTTTTATATATTCATTTTCTATTCCAGTACGTATCTTATCGTATTTTTCAAACCAAATTTCTATACCATTTTCGAGTTGGGCTAGGGAGCTTCCCGAAAAAAAAAAAAATATAATGAAAACAAAGAGTGGCAAATTTCTAATTTGCCACTCAATTAAAATACATGTACTATAACAATATCAACCCCTTTATTCTGAAAATTGTAACTAGGTTGTATTTGACCCGTATACGACCCATTTATATTCACCAACTGATTGACTTATAATAATATGAACGTGTTGACGCTTTAACGAATCTTCTAATTTAGGACTTAGTAAAAAATTATTTCTCTTGTGCGGAATTTGAGAGAATTTTGAATACAGACAAAAAACATTTCTAAAATTTATCGATATGCTTCGAAGGTGAAGATCGCAGATCTTTTTATTTCAACCAATGATTATTAATAAGATTTCATTTAAGCTTCTTTTGAAAGTACAACTTTTGTTGTTTGTTAAGGAACAACATCAAGTTTGAAACTTGCCTCTAGAATAACCCTAGTAAAAATAAAACCTTTTAAAAGATCCAAAGTTACTTACCTATCAAAGCTAAGAAATCTTGATCGGCTATTGGTTACAACATATCAAGGATTTGCATGGATTGAAAAATGTGAACAAATGTCACTCAGGCTTCACCAAACGACATCACAGTCTGACGTCACGGTTACCCATGAAGCATCTGGGCAGGGACTCATGTGAGACTAGTTAATGACTCGTTTTTGACATATTTTTTAAAATTCCGTTGGCTCAAACACGACCTTCCGCAGACTCACTTGTAATATTTGACAATATGACTAACATTTGACTACTTTAGGACCAATGACTAATTTAGGATTTTCTTTCGACTCACTAGTGACTCGATATTGACGAATTATCGTGACTCGGAAACAGAAAACATTTGACTCACTTCAAAGTCATTGCCAAAAAACTCAATAAGTACTCAGCTCAGACACAATATTGACAAGAATAAGACTCACGTGGTTTGTTGTTCATACATGACTCAAATGATGTAAAAGTGAGTCTTATAATGACTCGACATTGACACTTAGAGATGATTTCTGAGTTACAATACTCACAATAGTGAGTCATTACGCATGACTCACTTAAAAAGTCGGTTTTACTCATCATTGTCTTATTTATTTTTCTGTGAGTTGTGGTGTAATGAGATTTAAAACTGTAGTGATTGGCCTCTGTGGGATATGAGTCAAATCCCCTTAAATGCATAATATATCGAAGATGAACTGTCAGTGTCTGTGTTCTACAATAGATCTTTATTTATATGGCAGCAGAAACAAATCACTCCACCCTATGACAGTCTTAAGGGGATGGTAGGTATGTTTGAACAGATAATCTGGTTCTCTAGTCCATATCACTGTCTGTGTCGTCACTCCATTCTATGTCGGAAGTTTGATCTCAAGCGTCCCCAGTATCACTGACGTTCTCTGTATGATCATTTTCCTCTGCGAACAGCTGGAACTTCCGACATAGAATGGAGTGACGACACAGACAGTGATATGGACTAGAGAACCAGATTATCTGTTCAAACATACTTACCATCCCCTTAAGACTGTCATAGGGTGGAGTGATTTGTTTCTGCTGCCATATAAATAAAGATCTATTGTAGAACACAGACACTGACAGTTCATCTTCGATATATTATGCATTTAAGGGGATTTGACTCATATCCCACAGAGGCCAATCACTGCAGTTTTAAGTCTCATTACACCACAAGGCGTCGCTTGACAAAATCTTGTCATATGCATCTGATTGGTCAAAGCCCCTCTGACCAATCAGATGCATATTACACGATTCTGTCAAGCGACGCCTTGCGGTGATGGCCACTATGGTATTTGCTACCAGAACAACAACCTTCCAATACCAATAATAGTTGGTTCTGGTTGAGTGTGACTTAAAGTTAACAGTCGATGGTGAACAATGATTGATTCAGTAATAAGAAAAATAAATTTGCAGTGGTGAATCATTTTAAAAATGATGGTTCCAGCACAACTCTACCACCGGAATAAATCTGTATAGCATTGGGTGCTCTATACCAGACAGAACCCCCATAAGGTAACAAGCATACATTGGTTGTGATTTCAGGTGGTATCTCCTCAATCAAGTTTGAGGTCATACTGTGGGCCTCTTTGAAGAGTTCAAAATTTAAGGGCTTTTGACACAACTCTTCCACTGGATAATATGTCTGACATTCGGTGTTTTACACTTTACAAACCCTACTGAGTCTTTTGTTTTGCATTAGTTTTCGTTGGTACCAATGTCATCTACGATAGCCCCTTGTAGGGACCCTTTAAGGGTCGTCTGGCACCCGCTCCACACCAAACAAATTGTCTGCCATCTGCACTGCTGGACAACTTAAGGTAATATGTTGACATTGGTGGAGATTTCGTGTGATATCTCCTCAATGTAGTCTGAACTCATCTTGTGGGCCCTATGTAGGGTCCAAAATTGAAGGGCTTCTGGCACGACCCTACCACCGGATATTTTTTCTGGCATTGGGTGTTTTACACACTACATACCCTTTCTGGTTCTTTTGGCATCAGTTTTGGTTGGTACCAATGTCATCTAGAATAGCCCCTTTTTGGGACCCTTTAAGGGTCGTCTGGCACCCTCTCCACACCAGAAAAAATGTCTGCCATCTGCACTGCTGAACAACTTAAGGTAATAAATTGACATTGGTGGAGATTTCGGGTGGTACCTCGGCAATGTAGTCTGAACCCATCCTGTGGGCTTTTTGAAGGGTCCAAAATTGAAGGGCTTCTGGCACGACCCTACCACCGGATAATTTTTCTGGCATTGGGTGTTTTACACTCTACATACCCTACTGGTTCTTTTGGCATTAGTTTTGGTTGGTTCCAATGTCATCTAGGATAGCCCCTTTTTGGGACCCTTTAAGGGTCGTCTGGCACCCACTCCACACCAGACAAAATTTCTGCCATCTGCACTGCTGAATATCTTAAGGTACTAAGTGGACATTGGTGGAGATTTCGGGTGGTATCTCCGTCAACTAGTTTGAACCTATTTTGGGGCCCTTTAGAAGGGTAGCCATCCCCTTGCCCACCAGGGGGGGGGGGGCATGCCAGAATGCCATATTCAGACAACCTAAGTGATCCCATACATGCCTTCGTGCTCAGATATTGGTACCCAGTTCGTCTACCTTCGAGGCCCTGGGCTGCCGGTCTAATCCTTGCATTCTATAATAACTACAGTTATATGTTTGACTTGAACGACATTTAGAAGTGAGGGGTACACATCACAGATATTATGGAATAAGCACACTTCTTTAATAAGGTAATATGATCTAAGGATAGAGATGGAGTAAAAGGTTTGTTGATATTAATCTAGTAAAGGAAGGTGATAAAGTTAAAATATATCACGCTTCCTTACATATGGTTTGCAGACTTGGGGCATAAAGGTATATTTTCGTCTAGAAATAATTTTCAGAAGAAATCAAACATTTTTTTTTAAATTTTGACTTCACTTTTCTCTTGATTTTCAATTATTACCAATATAATTTGACAGCTTTCATTAATCTTTTCAGGTCTGTCCATTCCATTTTACATTCCAGTGCAAATGACGTCATATTCCTCTGACTTAAAGATATATTGGTATGTATTAAAATTAATAATTCATCTAAAGACTACCACTGTTTTTTATGGAAGACCGAACGGCCCAAGATTAAGAGGTCTTAATTCTTAATCCTTTGAACTTAATGTTTAATTAATTAATAGTTTTCAGCTATACCTCAGAAAGGAAAAGTACAAACTCATATAGTTTGCTTTGTTTTTTACTAAGATTATTCATAATAGGCGCACATCGGAATCTTTAATCCTCCGACAGTCCATTGAAAACTATGGGTTCATGAAATATAAAGATGGAATGTTATTATCATTTTTATATACATGTAAATATTAAAACAGAATCTAAAACATGTTGTTACTTAGAGTTTCACGCTATGCTATCTTCAGACAACTGATATTTCAGCCCGTGATCCTTCTAAAGTGGTCAAGTATAGGGCTTATACTGTATCGACTGCTTCAAGAAACAGTAGGGTGGTCTTAATCAAACAAATGGTGCAAGTATGTTGGGTGATACCATAGTTATGGATTGATAAATATGTCGAGATATGATTTCACCAAACATTACATCCTACAATCCATCTGGTTTTATTTTATGATAAATTATAACTGTTCTTACTCTCGACCCAGATTCTGATAAAAATGTGTTCTTTTAACCCCGATATTTTGGCTAATAGTGCGATGTTGATTAGATCAATATGTTTAATACACTACTGCTACAGCTTAACTGAAATACCTATAAGTTTGAAGTAAGAAATATTGGACAAGGCAATCTGATTATTCCTTTACCTTAATCCGATATTTTGAGATATATTTCATTGTTAAAATTCTAGAAAAGTAGGAACATTTCCAAAAAGGATTTACAGGTCACTCATTTAAACTCCCATTTTGTAAACTATTTTTATAACATATAAGCTTATTACACAGTCAAATTATGAAGTTCGTAGTTCCAGTTTACAACCAATTTGTATTACACCCTTGAAAATTGTAAATTAGTCTTTACCATAGAATTACCGATCACAAACTGATAGTATATTATATTGAAGATAATATTTTATTATTGAAGAACACGATATACATCACGATAGCGATCAACTATTTACATAAAACTGGAACAATATTTAAACCATGGCATGTGATTGAAAAATCTTTGTTCAGTCAGAACCAGATAATTATGTTTTACGATCATTTGTGTCAGTGTTTGTAACTTCTGCCTTTTATTAGTTTGGCAGTCACTATTCACTGGATATAAAGGAGCCGTTGCCCCCCGTATTTCAACCAAGTGACCAACAAAGACCACTGAACTGTCATTGCAAACATTTTTTTAAATTTTGAAATCGAGGGAAAACCATAAAAAGCTCTGAGTTTTTTGTATCTGTTCTTTTACTCTGGGGGTAATTCTTGACGGCCATCAACTGAAATGCTGTCTGGAATTACCTCAGTGCATTTTCCTTAATAGTGAAGATCTCTCAATCCTGGCACTGTAGTGTTTCTGCAAATATCCGTAGTGTGCAATGTGTGAAATTAATCCATTTACATGTCTAAAACTGTCAATTTAAGGTTATTAATTTATTTTCGCAATAATTAAGCCTTTGTAATTTTCGCCTTTAAATTACGTTTTTTTTATGTCAATGACTGCTGGACAGTCTGTATTTAGATAGATATGTTTAGTATACACCGCTTTCGAAAAAAGGTAAAAAATTGTCTAAAAGTACTAAATGTTTTCGACAAATAAACCTGACCATCTTGTACATCAGCGAGATTGCTGGCCAGAATGATCTCAGATGCTTGCTTAGCAATCATAGTCTTTCTGACCCTCTCCATTAAACGACCACCAACGTTCACAGCACAAGGGGCCTGCGACTCCCCGATATATACAAAATGGAATAGCCAATTCTTAGCCCCCCTTCTTCTTCGGAGCTTCATACAGTCCTATAACTCTTTCTGCTTACAGTTACATGGTTTAGATATGTTTGTCGCCAATTTCATATAAATTCTTATAAGATTTTGTAAATAACTATAACTTATTATTTCTATATTTCTATTGAATTTGATGGAAATGTTGTGATGAGATGTTCAATAATTTACGACCAATATTAAAATGAAGGAAGGTTTAATTTTTCGTTTGGCTTCAGTAAACTTTTTCAATGTGTACACTTTATGGTCTTATACCGCTTCATCAGCATGACCAACTCAAAATATTTAGCGTTTATATTGTATATCAAATTTGACAAAGTGATGTAGATTGTGGACATGTGTCGAAACTGCCAACATATTTTAATAATGATAAGTATTAAATTGAAATATGATATATTTGAACTAATTTCTTTCCTTTCATAAAACCGGACGCCAATAGGAAATGGACGTTTGTGGCTTCTCAAGTTTCGCGTATTCTAGCTGCCATTACTTCGCACCACGCCTTCAGATTGATCTAATATATTTTATCTAATATAAGGTTGGTATAGTTACTTTCTCTTTGTTTTGTTATGCATATTGACCGTGGGAAAGAGTTCCTTTTCCGTTTAGGATCTAAACTGCAGATGATTCAATAGACATATTGCCCTGTATAAAATCACAAGAAGGTTATAATATTATAGTTATCGCCATTGTGTACATCATTACGCAGGTCTATCTGTCAGTGTAAAAGTCTTAAATGTTTAGCTGAAAGATTTGCCCATTCGTACAATTGAATTTAGAAGATGGTCAGAAATCAAATGGCTAAAAAATTAAGTTTTGTTTCATTTTATATAACAAGCATGATTGAAATTATTTCACTTATTCTGTTTTTCTATATAAATTTATATATATGTATAGGATACATATTTTACCAGACGGCATATTGGCATACTTTCCGGAAAATGCATCCAAAACTTATACGATTGCTATCTGAAAATTTATATCTAAGACTGATAAAGGTCAACAGAATTCGCAGTATTGAATAAAATATATTTGTGTAGCTTAGAAACAGATGTATGAAGTGTGTTAGTAGTGTAAACTGTTTTATATAGGGTATGACCTGTATCGACTCAGCAATTAGTTTTATTGTCTTATGATAATTTCTCTATTTATCTAACATAATGACCACGACTTAGCTACTTTTAGACACCATAAAACAAAATAGTTAGTAACCGGCTATAAAGTGAAAGGTGGGTTGACGGCTGAACGTCCAGTTTGATGTTGACGGATTATTGTAAATTGTTATTTTTGGGTTCATAAAAAAGAAAAAGCATTGAACTTGAATAGCAATGGATGTTGCAGTGAATTACATGCAGTCCATATATGGACTGTTGGTCAAAACCCATGCCGATAGCATCAGATTCTTTTTAAAATAATTTAAGTATCTTGTTTCGACACTTCATGATCTCTTATGAATTGAAATTGTACAAAAGGTGACTATGGGGAATAAAAGCGTATTAAGCAAGTAAAGACCAATTGAAAAGGTCTATAACTTGTTACAATGGAAATCTAATTTCTGGTGTTTCTGTATTGTCTTAAACATAATGCTGAAACAGTCGCTAAAAAACCAATATTATTACTAACAAGTAATGACTGCTCGATAGAATGACCTGAGAATATTTAATTACCGACATGTTTGTCTTAAATTGAAGACTCCCGTTGGAATTTTATTCCGAAATTTCCCACTTCTGAAACCTAAAGAATATAATTATGTCAAGAAAGAGTCATTGACAAAAGCAATAAATTCTGAACTTTATTAGGAATATTAAATTATTAATACAATGTGTCGCCCCACCCAAATGAAACGAACTTATTAATAATCAGAAAATGAGAAGAAATAGTCCAAATCATCGGTGACAAACATTATTATATGTAAAAGTATTTAAGCATGTCGAAAGCATGAATGACTAAACATGTATAATATGTAAACCAAAATAATTGTATCCCTATCATTCGTTTTCAGAAAAAAATATTCTGCATTAATTATTTTTCACCAAGGAAAATATAATTATGATAGCAAAGAAAAGACCTCATTTGCCCAAAACGAACCAATCATATAGAACTATTTTTACAAGCACACACACTCTATCTATGGGCAGCATTACATGTACTGACCTAGATCGCAAGATGATTAAGTTCCCACGATTTCTTTCCCAGACAGATAAATGATGCTTTAACCTCAAATGCACCCATCTTATTTAAATAACTTTGAGGTTTGACAGAATAATATATTTAGTTCGATAATTGACCATCAATCAAGACCAATCAAATCGATTGAATAATATTGATACATGTACTTCATATAATATTAGTTTATTAGTGAAAGGGTCATCTTATTCAATGGCACTTATCTGATTACAGTCTGCAATTCCATAATTCGATCAAGTCTCTTTGAATTTGAAAGTAGGTGTACAAAAGACAAAGAGGCATATAATAGCCGTTTACATCTATATTTTCATTCAGATGATTGTCACCCGCCACATCTTGTTGATAAAAGGTTCTACCTGCTGCTCTTATGATAGGTTTGAACGTGTAGTAAATACATTCCACAGTATATTATAGTAGGAGTGTCCTCTATATCTTATCAGGTAAAATAGGGTGTGTTGACTTTATAGACCATTGTTAAATAAATCTCTTACTACTGTCACTACTAGCTCATACGTACAGAAAATAATTTTTAATCGCAATTTAAGTATTTTGTATATTATATTAGTAAAACATTACTACATTGAAATTGTAGCCTATTATAAGATTTACAGCACTACGCTCACAAGATTTAGGTTGACATTTTTAGCGATGAACGTGCATGTTTTGAAGATTTCATTTAGTAGTTTTAGACAGACGACACTATATTGTTAACTATCACGTGGACTTGTCCTGGACATTGCTGATAAGATAATTGTTAATTGCACATCCCTGTCATTTCTTAAAATATTTTCCAATATACCAGTCCATAGTTACCGTTGACTTGAAATCGTGTATATTTGTAGGCGTGTTCTAATTCGTGAAAGAGTTTTCAGTTTACTTGGATCAATTCCGGTAGCGTATCATTATATGACGTCACGGTGATTGATGGCAGTTTAGTGTATGATAATATAGATATCTGACGATGTCATGTGACAAACTATGTGCCGATTATTATAGACGCGGTTACTGATAACTTGGTTTCTTATAAACTTACCTCCTATTGTGGACTTATTGAGATTTTATTTTAACATGTAGGTAAGAATATAAACATTTCTTCTTCTTTCAATACAAAATAGTTTTAAAATTCAATGTATAGTTATTAATGTAATTATAGTTACTCATTAATTATACAAATTTGTCGACAGTTAATGTAACAATTGTAAACACATGCTGTTCGTGTTATCTCAGCTTAACATGTATTTCCACACATCCACTTCTTTTAAAATAAGTATATTTCAGTAGATGATACATATTCCTTTTAAAGAAAAAAAAAACACAAAAACCCTTGACATGCTTTCAACTCTTGACAATCTGTTTAAATTAGAAAAATAAAAACTGTAACCAAGTCTCGTACACAAAATTCTTCTTTGAAAATTGGGATATTGAAACTGACAAAGAAATACTTCACTATGGACGGAGCTGTAATTTGTCGAGTTATAGTTTTCGTGGAATGTGTTGCAATCAAGGAGCATCGTTGAAATAGAGAACGACTTCCCGTTATCTCTTTGTACACATACGAACTTTGCTTTAATCATTTATTTAAGATAATGATTTATGTAAACTATTGGAAAATTCCTATATAAACATTGTTTAATTATATTTTTCTCTACAATGCATTTTTAAAGTTCAACTGCATGATCGATTTTTTTGCAATATGTTAGTTTTTTCACAATTAAATCTCTTCTTATTCTACGTACGATATATACCCTGATTTCTTCTGTAGAACTTATTCTGATATGTATTGTTCTTCAGAAGAATGAAATTTCTACTCTTGATTTTAAACTGGGAATTTAGCGGGGTTACGGGGTTGGGCGCTATCTATACTGCAATGTTTTATAGTGTACATGGTTATACACTTAGATAAGTTTTCTGATACAATTAATCGACTAAGGTTAACAGTATTTTATAGTTTTTGGTGTGAGGTATATTATTCTTTCACAGAGATCTGTATTATCTATCACCTTTATCCCATAAAAAAAAATCCTCTATCATACGTCCGCTTTGAAATTTCTTTAAAATTTGATAACTAGTCCTTTCATTTGCAAAGGCTATTTGACCATAAAATACAAATCAAATAGTCAAGTTGGTCATTATGTTTGCATTCCTCTTCACTTACTCATACTTGTAAAGATTCAGTGATCCAGGGTAGGTAAGATTATAGTTTGTATAAAGATGGCCTTCTTACCCTAATTCTCAACTTACATTCATAACAATGAAGTTTGTAAGATGGAGTGTTAAATTACCCTACTATTTTTTTATACGCTTTGGGATCACATTTTAATATAATTTTTTTTGTAATTTACCACTGGCCCTTTCTTGAGATTTCGCCATTTGAATGTCACTTTTCAGTGTACTCGTTTGCATAAGAAGTAGTGTTCAATTCTGAACTTCAATTTGTGTATTCGGTTTGAAAACTGAGCCTATATTCATACATTCGAATTGTGTTTGGACAAGATCTAATATTTTTGTTTCGATTTCTTTTAACATCTAGTGACGTCTTCTCATAGTATCCGATTCATTTGAAATCAGGGGGTATTGTGTAAAATCCTGGTGTAATTCTCTTACTTGACTCTAGGAAACCTATGAAATAAAAAGACAAGCTCAATGGTCGCAAGATAAATTGACCACCTAAGTAGATACGAATTGCTCCCCTTTGAACGTGTTTCAACTCCATTTAACGTATAACTATTTATATATACTGTACAATCTATCGCCAAAGTTACAAAATCTTAGAAATAGTTTATCTCATTATATCTTTATTATCTCGAGTCCTTGTCGATTTACATAATGTTGTATTTTATCCCATAAATAAATTATATATCAAATATATGGTTGCATACTCGATGAATAAGGTTTTTCTTCTCTTTTTGGTTCAGTGGTTAAGGATTTAGTTCACATATTGCTTTGAATTTTTGTGACTTTGAGGTGATTATCGGAAGGTTAACTTCAATCCAAAAGATTCCGTTTCTCTCAGACCAATTTTTCTTTTAATAATAAACTCTTAGTTGATCTGCATAAGCACTTGTGGCTATTATTTGATGGATTCTAGACTAGTCACATATAACAAAGCGTTGTTATCTCCAGGCTTTTTATGGCAATGATCGTCCGATGAGTAAAAAGTCGTATTAGAACTAAAAGTATCAATAGCTAGCTCAGACTGAGTGCCACAGTTTCCAAGTGAACACTGATTTGTTAAGACAACTAAAGGTATATTTATATTTCAGGCTGCATACCTCATGTTGATAGGCGTGACATCCCCAAATATCTCTTAATCGAGCTACTAAATATCGAAAGCATTCATATTTCACACTAAAAATAAGATCTATAATATTTTCGGACATTCCTGAGGATGTTTTTGGTCTATTAAATTTATTATCAATTTTATGACCATAGTAAAAATAAGAAGGGACACAAACAATATGCCAGGTTAATAGCATGGCGGACCATGGGTTGCTCCTGTAGAGGAGTATTTTGTTACACACATCGCTTACATTGTTTCAAAAGCTGGAAACATTGATAAACTGCTTCAGAAATCTTAAATGTCGATTGAATCGTAAAACTCTGAAACTAATCTATAAGCCCCTTTATTCATCCTGTCCCTCCTCCAGTTTCATCTGTAAACCCTTAATCAGTCTGAAATAATGATAAACTAACTTTTTTCTTACTACAAGGTGTCAACTCTGACAAAAACAAAATGCTGTAGGGTTTGGAAATGACTTTCCAATGGCCCAAAAATACACATTGCACGTTTATACAGGTATACTACCCCCAATAGAGGGGCAGGCATGCAGTATCCAACATTTTCATTTTTACCTAGAATTACTTCTAAAAGATAATAACTGAGTTTCCACTTGGGCCAAAAGCCGGCTTTAAGCTAGCTTTTCTGTGTTTCCACTTGTTAAATTGCCGAACCATTACGGTTCGGAACCGAAAACCCCCGTTTTTGCGTTCGGCAATTTATCGAGGGCCAAATGAAAGCTAGCTTTAAAGTCGGCTTTTTAAACAAGACAGTGGAAACGCTAAAAGCCGGCTTTTGTCGTTCGGCAATAGAGAAGTATTTGTTTTAACGGTCGCACGCGCAACATCGATAGTCTTGTACATCACAAACTGTCATTAATGTGCCACTTTTTTGATCGAGACTAAAGTGGTTCCGGAACCAGATAAACTAAGTGGAAACACAGCAGGGGCGCGGGACCAATTTTAGGTTGGGGGGGGGGGCAAACTATTTCAAAGTCAAAAAACTGTTATCATTCATATACCTTTATTTCAAAATTAATCGAATTGTCCAAAGACAGACTTCCTTTCGGATGTTTTCATTATAAAGCTATTCATGATGTCTTCAAGTTTGATTTTATTTAATTAAAACATAAATTATTATTTATTCAAATAATTTGATCGTGATAGACAAACTTATATTCTTTGATTGTATTACCAGCTTCGAAGGTTAAAAAAAAACAAAGAAATTTACAAATATGGCCTTATGAGACAATTACATAGTTAGGCTACCCGGTACATATAATTATTTTATTTTATTTATTTCCCGCGCCTATGAAACACAGAGTGTTCGGCAATAAAGCTAGCTTTACTTCACAATTTTAAGTGGAAACGCGGTTAATGTATCTTGTTGATGGAACTGAAACGTACTAATTATTGTTTATTAGACAGTTAGATCTAGTTTTGGTGTTCGGTTTATAGGACGATTCATATCTTTTAAGATTAGTCATACATCACGAAAGTTCTGAACTATTTAGAACCTGATATTAGACACCAATTTCCTTTTACAACCTTATGTCGTATTGTATCGACTGTTTTTATGTTGATATTCAAATATATTTTAACAAAAAATGATTAAATTCGATATACCGGCTAGATTGTAACGACTTTTATTTGTATGTATCCAAAATTATTGTACGGGAGCCGCGGTGGCTCAGTGGGTTAGACACTTGCTCGCTAACCTGAAGGTCCAGGGTTCAATCCCGGCAAAGGTCGAGATGAACTTTCGGATTTTTCAGCCCGGTTTCCCCTTGTCAGTGATGCAGGTCGGAGGGACTGACATGGAAAAAGCGTCTAGTCGTTCGGATGGGACAATAAACCGAGGCCCCGTGTGCTACAGGCTGTGCACGTTAAAGATCCCTCGACAGTTGGAAATCGCAAAAAGAGTAGGCTAATGCCGCTGTCCTGGCAAAATTTCCCTCATTGCACACTGCATGGCGTTGCCCGTCTTCATTAGCCCATAAGGTGCAGAAGAGTAGGACGTAAAACTCCATTCATTTCATTTTCCAAAATTATTGTAAAAAAGCAAGGGGGTTTCGCATTGATCAAATTTTCATCACATTAGACATATTCATAATATATAGATCTTAGGGGGAATAATTTTAATGATTCATTGACATGACCAAACAACAATTTTGATAATAAATTTCAAAATGTTACCATTCTGAATAATTTGGATATGAAAATTCGATATTTGTGTTGATCTCTGTACTTTGGATTCTTAAATCGTTATAATCGATAACCAAGGATCGATTACCCCCTGTTTACTTTGAAAGGTTATAGTTTTGCAGACTAGGAAATTAATACATTGGATGAGCACTATAAAAACAATGGTTTTTTGCAACTTGCAAGATTGAACGCCGTACGTTTGAATCTCAATGATGTGTTTCAACATTACTCCATGGTGTGTTTCAGTGGTCGTTAGACAACTATTGATCCATTGAGATCCACTCATTTTTTAACAATTTATCACGATAATAGGTAAATCTTTCGCTGTAATGATTTCGTGGATCAGCTCTGGCATGACATTGGCGATCTCGATATTTTTTAATGCGTAACAGCTTAAAAATGTTTAATTTTACTCCCATTAAGGGAGCTACAAAGCAAAGGTTCAGACTTATTGTAAAAACCGTTAAAACATTGGATACACATCGACAACATTACATGACAAAGATAAAATGAATGAGGGGAAATCCGAACATTGCCAAGCAAGTCTTAAAATGACATACAAGAGACATAACACCTAAGTAATATAATAATACAATAGGGTGTGGGTCTGTGGGTAAAATTATTGGATACTGCGCAGATATCCGTATAGAGCCTGCAGAGACGTATCTGCCAGCAATGGCAGGTTTGGGTGAATTGAAACAGAATAAACTATATAAACATTATATAATAGTAACTTGTAGACTATATTACACAACAATGGTCCGGCACCTGCAGAAAATTATTGGAAGAAAAACCGAAGACAGCCAAACGTAGACCGCCAGCTCGGTAAAGTTCATTATCACTAATCGTATCAGAGTGTGATTTAAAGCGTCATAAGCGTAATAAAGCTTATCAAAATGTATTTTAAAGGGATAATAGGCGTTAGAACGAACATAAAATTTTAAGTTCACTCAAATTTGGACAATAACAGTATATATCCATCAGTGGACTTACCTATACATCAAAATCCCTCTAAAATCCGATAAATCCCCAAAATAAAGTAGTTAATCATAAAACGCTTGAGCCATCCGTCAAGCGATTTTCAAATCGTGTAAATATAAAGGGAAGTAACTCTAACATGTGGGTTTTCACGCGTCCTTGACCCCTACTGTTGAATTCCACAATGATGTTTTAGCGTTGATTTACCAGACGCTTTTATTCTCAAACTGAATGGAATCGTCGCTGGCTCACTTTTTTTTTAAATTCCGAATATATTTTTATTGTGGCTTTTTAAAATTTGGTAAAGTGTGGGATGCATACTTATTTTACTAATAGTCAATATGAAACACAAATATAAGCCATAGGACGAGTATATTCTAACGCCTATTATCCCTTTAAAGCAAGACAAAGCGTAACAAGGCCTGACCAATTGAAAAATAATTCGTCTCCAAAGCGGAAACAAATTCGTATCAGAGCTTATCAGAGCGTAACATAAATTAGTAGATATTTTTCTAAAAGTAAACAAAAATGATGGAGCTTTTCTCGCCGCTGTAAAATGCGGCATTCGCCGGTGGTGTGAACTGGGCTTTAAAAACAAGCAACCTAATTATTTGACCTATTTAAAATGATAAGGATTTATGATAAAATATATTGAGGTCATATTGATAAAAATTTGATGTCGAAATGTTTTCATTTGCGTCCTGAATTTCAATCAATCACTTCTTTTATGACAATTTTAAGTTATTTTTTATATTTCGTTTCCATTCAGACTGTTTTCTTCTGGAATTAAAGCCCCTGATTAAAATCTTCATTGTGTTTTCTAATTCCAGGAGAAAGCAGTCTGATTGGTGAAAGGGATGACTTGTGACCAAAGTACGCTTCAAAGTCTACATCAGAGTGTTGTGAAATTCGTCATATACCTTTTAGGATCAGAATTTAGGAGGCAGATCTATAAATATGTTACGGAAGAAAATACGCAGATAATAATTTAATTGGATAAAAATGTAACTGTGATATGATTATGTAATGTTTTACAAGTTTTTAGTGCAATATAAAGTCATTCTTTCCAATATGTTTTGGAGATTTTGGACATGTTTGAAGAAAATGGAAAGAATCATTCTTTTAATGATATTAATATTTAGCTTGCTTTCAATTCTTTCATTAAATGAAAGGACAACACACCATTGGAACAAAATTCACCAAAATATGTTAGCAAAACTACCGGATTATTTACCAGATTCCATCCGGGGAAGCTTTGCTAATATAAGTAGGAATGGAAATGCATCCGCCTCTCGACTTTTCACCACAACAACAAAAGCACCAATGTTGGATTTAAAGGAAAATTATCGTGAATGGTTTGATAACCGATCTTTAGTCGAACCGTTTAGATCGCAGGATAAAGTTCATCCAGCTGTGTTTGATTACGTTATCACCAACTCTAAACTTTGTGGTAACGAACCCGTGGATATTTTAATATATTTTCATAGTGCCTGGAATAATCGAGCTAAGCGAAGATTTCTTCGCGAAACGTGGGCAAGTTCCAAAACATTTCACAACATATCTATTAAAACCGTATTTATTCTTGGCAGTCCAATTGATGTCAAACATCAGTTGACAATTGATCTTGAAAATGTTGTATATCGTGATATTATTCAAGGGGATTTCAATGATACTTTTAAAAATTTATCTTTAAAATCAGCTCTTGCCATTCAGTGGATAAATACATATTGTATACAGACTCGCTACGTCATCAAAGCTGATGATGACATCTTTATCAATATATTTAAAGCGATTGAAGATCTCTTGCCGGTTTTAGTACAGCGAAAGCAAACTGTAATGTGTCACTTTCACAAGGCTAGTGAGAGTGTTATAGTAAGAAGCCCTAAAAGCAAATGGTTCATTCCAAACGACGTGTTTAAAGGGGAAAAACACTTCCCGCGCTTTTGTTCCGGATATGTCGCCATATTTACAAGTGACCTTATTCCATTATTATATAGATCTTCTTTTCAATCTCCTATAATTCCAGTTGATGACGTGTACATGTTTGGACTCCTGCCTCACAAGGATCAATTTATGAATTACATCGACATTCGTCAGAATCTAACATTGAACATGAACTTAGCATTAAAACAATACGCCGGAAATGATCCGCTAACTTATATTGGTGCTATTGCCTGGCATTTGAACACCATGGAAAAATATTGGGCTCTAACCTTAAATAGACTTACTCCCTGGGGGAGAAAACAGGCTAGAATTACATCAATGCGTGCTAAAATGGGACCTAAAAGTTTAAGCTGATGTTTCCAAATAAAAGATTTTGTTTTGTTATTTAGTTTTTGTTTCAATTCATATATGACTGTATCGTGTGGGTAATCTTGTGGTCTTCTATTGCAGACAAATCCATAAGTTTTATGTTAAAATATTAAAAAGCATTCAAAGAGTTGTGGCGCTGTAATGCCCAGTAACTCGTGGAGTTTAAAACATGTACTTGTATATTAAAATTAACTTTGATAAATATTTATAAGCAGAACAGTATGGAAAAAAGAAGACGACACCGTCATTGGCATACGCTGTATTTGTAGAGAAATATCAAAGATGATAAGGAATTGATATTCCGCTTTAAATAGATCTTGAATTTCATTCCAAGATAGTATACTTTAAAATCAAAGACATAATAGGGGTGTTGAGCGCCAATACAATTTATAATAAACCTACTCCGATTTTAATTATCACACATGTTACTAGATATACGCCACAGTTGAATTCACTTACATCCATTACTGGGACCATCGTTCTTTCTAGTTCAAATACAAGACCAAACTATTTGCTAGCAAGAGCAAAACATTCCGGCAACTAGTATTATGAATTTACCAAATCAAGTGTTTGATTATATTATTATTACCACCAGCAACTGATCAAGTTGTTCTCAAGTTGTGGCAAGTTTGATTTGACCCTCTTGTTATTGAAGGACAGTATTCAGTCGATTACAATCTATATGATACACAGATCTAGATATCAATGACAAAAAGGGATAGAACAAAAGAGACTATAGTGAATATTACAATAGGGTAGCTCGAGGACCACTACAATCAACAAATAAAAATCCTTAGCATACAGTTCACATTAAAGCTATCATGCACTAAAATAACTAATTACTGCCATATTTACTACTATCAACCGCAACATTTCTTAAAGACTTTTATCACCGACTATAAAATCCAGGGAGGACATGCTCTAAATAAAATGATTATCATTGGTGAAATATATTCTCAAAGAAAATATTGAGTAAAATTGACGTCTTTGAATGCATTCAAACGAAATGTTACAACCGTACAATTAAGGACGACTTGGTATATCGTTGCTCTAAACAAAATGCTGAAAATAATTATCTCTTGGATAAACTGAGCAAAGGAATTCAATTTTCATTTACGTCATAAAAATATATAAAACATAAGGTATTTTTTTTATTATTGTGTACGCTGTTTCCAAAGTTACACTGAGGGACTGACATCGAAACATGTCGTTTCGCTGGGACAATAAACTTAATCGCCTTTGCACGTTAAATATCCCTCGAGAGTTAGAAATCGCAAAAAGAGTAGTTTTATGCTGCTGTCATTACAAAATTTCCCTCATCGTGCACTGCATGACGTTGCCCGTCTTCATTAGCCCATGAGGTCCAAGAGAGTAGGTCATAAAACTCCATTCATTTCATTTCAACTGAAATTGTAACAAATTATACTTCAAGGTAATGATTCGATTGAGTAAAGGGAAGTAACAAAAAAATATATATGGAACTAAATTTTTTAAATTAGATGTTTCACTTCAACAAAAATGTATTTTATTAGTATTATATTTATTATTTCAGAATAGAATGGTTTAGAAAATTAAAAGACCAAGGTAAATTAACTCTGTCAATGACTTGCGGCGTTCAAATTTTTGTCTATTTTTGTCCACCCAAACGTCTGTATGCTGTACATTCGTAGCCATTACAAAATTAGTGAACACCTTTTGAACTTTTACTTCAAAGTAGAAATATTGCATAATTTTCATTTTTCATTTTTGTTTTCAGATACGGTCGCAGAGAGAACATCATTCTTACCATGGCGACAGCACCATTGACTAAGCCACAGCAACTGATTATCGGAACTCTGTTAGCAGCCATATTTTTACTTGTGTATTTCATCTTCACATTGAACGTCCAGAGTCATGTGGATATAAACCTTGGGAATCTCAAAGTTGATGCCATCTATAAACATGCTCGTCAACTTGCAGATGGAAGCGTAGAGCTAACTTTAAATATTCCAAGTGGATCTGTTGGGAACTCTTTAGTTAAATCAGACATATTAGCTTTAAACGTAAAAGATGCTAAAGCAGAGGTAGAAAGGAAGATATCGCAAAAAGATAGAAAAACGTCATATCCGCTCACCATTACCAGTCCTTACGTCATTAATAGTCCGGATGTTTGCAAAAACATTAAAAATCTTGCGTTTATTACTATCGTTCATACAGCGACAGACCATTTTGATCGCCGAAGGCTAATCCGTGAAACTTTCGCTAACAAGGACTTGTTTAAAAATGTAACAAGTCGGATAGTGTTTGTATTTGGATTGTCATCTGACAAAACGGTACAAACTTTGTTGGAAAACGAACAAACGATTCACGGAGACATCGTTCAGGGCGATTTTCTAGACAGCTACCACAATCTTACTCATAAAGGTGTTCTGGCATTCCGTTGGGTGTCTGAATATTGTAATCATTCCAAACTTGTTGTTAAAATAGACGATGATATGTTTTTAAATCCATTTTCGATCGTTCAAGATATCATTCCAAAATACGAGAATAAAAAACGGTTTATGTTGTGTCATCTGCGATCTAAGGGAACCAGTGGTATCATGCGCGGGAAAAAGTACAAATGGCATGTGGAGAACGACCAATTTAAAGGGTATAAAAGCTACCCAGTGTCTTATTGTAATGGATACTTCGTTTTGATATCCCCTGACATAATTTCACCAATGTACCGAGCATCTTCATTTACGCCATTCTTTTGGGTGGATGACGTGTACCTTTATGGACTGTTGCCGTCAAAAATAGGTCATGTGGTCCACGAGAGCATACGGAGCTCTTTGTCGTTAAACATGAATTTAGGAATAAAGTGCTATGCCGCTAAAGAACCGTGCAAATACATTGCTGTAAACGCCTGGCAGACAACAGCAGTTGAGGACTTGTGGAAATTAACACTGGAAAAACTAACTAAGGAACAGAAAGCACTAGTGAATGATCGTTTTCTCATAACTTGATGGGTGATGCCAGTCATGATCATAAGTGCCTTAATAAAAGTCAAACGTGGTCTAAATATTTAGAGTTTTGTCCCCTAAAAATTAAAAATATAACACACACAAAAAAGAATAATATCATCAAAATCAGGACATTTTAGTTGATAAATATGATGGTTATTCTGAAGTAAAAATAGAAGATATTGTAAAGACAAACGAAAAGCAAATTCACAGTGTCTACTGATTTGCAGTTTTATTCTCCGGAAATGAGCTAGAATGCATCTATAGAACCCCAGAGTTTCCGTGGGACTAAGCGGCCCCTGGACCCGTAACCAAATCTCACTCCTTGGGAACATTCTAGGTTGAGGGGTCTGCGATAGTCCTGAGAAT
Source organism: Nipponacmea schrenckii (assembly GCA_030562195.1). NCBI lineage: Eukaryota > Metazoa > Mollusca > Gastropoda > Lottiidae > Nipponacmea > Nipponacmea schrenckii. Next base: position 16,404,591 of record CM060202.1, read on the forward strand.
CCCATGTCTTTTCTAAAAGGTCATCTTTGCACACCGAAACCTTTTAGGCAATTATCCATGATTTTTATTACATCGACGTTGCATTCAGACAGTTCTGTCGACCATGTCAATGCCATGGCTATTGGCGAAAGCATTCACTTTTTAGTTGGGTGAGAGATCACAAAGGACAAAGAAATATCTTTTCGTCGTTTAACTAATCAGAAAGTTGCACATGAGGTTAAAGAAAAGCTTTATTACATAAAAAAAAAGTTAAACATAAATATATGATAAAGCACGAATAGTGAATACACATTGGACATATCTTATTTCACCTTATTCAAAATCATCAAGTAAACAGAAATTGTACATAATTATAAGTACGTCAATGATTCTTAAAAAACATACAACAAATGGAAGAAAACAAAAACCGCAAACACCGATTTTTTATTTGAATATTTAAATAACAGGGGATGAAAATGAAGTCATTATATGACACAAATATCTTCGGTAGTCAAATAGCCACAAAACTAAAAATTACAAAAGGGGTAGTTTAATATGAAAGTATTATTACCGACAATTTACTTTTTAAAAAAAACTCTCAGTACATATTATACAAATATACATCTAATATACAGTGAATTGCTGTACACGCTTATCATAGCTACACACACGACTAACAGCTGTGTGCATAATTCAGTTACATATATTACTCAATTATGGTGATAAATGCATAATATATTACCTGCTCTGTTAGTGCTCAATACATTAGCCTAATTATTGAGCGATATAGAAATATAATAACAGAACATCAAGTAATAATTGTAGACGCATTGTGAATATATGTCAGATGTATGAATATCACACGGCGTGAAACTCTGACACAACATTTTAGGTTCTGGTATAACCTTAACCTATAACCTTATATAATTAATAAATAGTTCAATAAAGTCTAGATAAGAAAATCATTTCTCCTCATCAGATTCCGCATCAGATTCAGCGTCAGCTTTACAGTCTTCACCATCAGCAAAGTTTGCTAAAGCACTTGCAGATGTTGATCTATCTAATGTACTTTGAATCATTCTAGTCAGACTGCTACCTAATGTGGACGCTGCCCCGAACAATTTTCCACTGCCAATGGCCTCTGAATCTGACCTATTTAGCTCGGCTGAGACCTTCTCAGCTAAAGCAGCCAACTTGTCGGAAGCACTATTAGTTGAAGGCAGTTTTGGCAATGGACAGACTATTTGGCTATGAACTACGAGTTGTGAGACATTTGGAGTTTCTCGAACGATTGAAGATGACACAGCTTTTAATTTAGTCCACTTATGCCCATTACCCTGCAAAGACTTGTTCATTGTTTCTATGAGAGCGTCAAGATTTGCTTGCACAGCCGCTTCAAAATTTTGAATATCCTGCTTTGTTTTGAGATCGTTGGTTTTCTTGATATATTTGTCTTTCACGTTGGCTATTTCTCTTTTGCCTTCTTCTAAAATAAAGACCGGGTTTCCTGACAATTTAGCGTTATTCTGAGAATTTTTAAAAATGTCCGCAGATTTTCTGCAAGATGCTTGCATGGACATCCTCATATCAGTCTTACACAAGAGTAGAATCCTTTCTCTTAATGTCAGTGCATCGTCGTATTCCGTCTTGACATCTTTAAATGTAATCTCTTTTTCAACAGATCGGATATTACCGTCATTGTCAATGTATTCTAATTCAATGTTCAGAAAATGATCAGACTTTCCAATGTCGTTAGAATCGACTTCAAATGTAAGTGAAAAATGTTTTTGTGTCTGGGAAGGGAAATCATGTAAATAATATGACATCGTCTGATTTGCAGAAGACTGTCTTTTTCGACGCAAACTGTGTTCTTGACTACATTCTCTTTGATTAATCTCGATTCCTTCAGCTGGTACGATGTTTACAGTAATGGACTGGGCGACAGAGTATTTTCTTAACATGAAAGGAATCATCATATTGATCTCTGGGTTTTTAACTTTAGAGTCAATGTAGTAGTATGCGTCATTGCCACAGAATTTTGACAGCATGTATATAGCCTCTGACACATTTCCCCCGGTTGTTATACATGCGATGTTTACCCATTGGTCGGATTGTAATTCTAAATCCGGTTTGGCACTTCGAATTTGTTCACGTACCTCATGCACTAACACGTCTGGTTGGATAGTGCCTTTATTAATCTCGCCATCTGAGAACACCATAATAACATTCCGATACATTGATCTGAAATAAAGTACACGTCGGTTTCAGAGAAGAATAATTCTATATATAATACATTTCTGATCATGTCTGATTCAATCATCACAGACAAGAGTTTTATAGTGGATCAAAGAGTTGAGATGTTGACTTACTCACCTTGATTTCGGATGTGTTTCATGTAACATTTTAATAGCAGTTTTAAGACCTTCTGACAGATCAGTTTTATACGAAAACTCGTTCATTTTTTCAATAAACGTAGTCATTGAGATCTGCAAATATTCATAAAAATACAAATTATCATTACTTAACAATTAAAGTACGGTATTCAATAATTTTATTGTATGTTTACTGACGTGAGGTCAACAAATTTGATAAATCAACTACCTTCGATTCTGCGTCCACCTTTGTCAATGGCACTATGATTTTAGAAACATCACCAAACGTCACTAAACCAAAATAATCTTCATCCGAGTCATTAAAAGAGTTAATGAGTTCAAAAGCAGCTTTCTTCAACTTTGTTATCTTTGATTCTTGTTTGCTTCTTCCACATTTCAGGAGCATGCTTCCACTGACATCAAAAAGACAAACTACGCGAGTACGCACTTTGGATGTAATAGTTTTATTCATGGTGGATAACTCTACTATACCTCGAACCTGATACAAAGAATAAATACATATTTGGATAATTTCATACGATTTATTAGCGTATACTTTATAGGAACATATTGTCATTACGTCCTATCTATCAGCCGTCCTCATTAGCCACACACGTTACCGAAAAATAGGACTTAAAATCCAGTTCATTTCTTAATTGATAAGGTTTATTACCGAAAGATTGTTGCCAAAAGTTAAAAATAATTCCATTGGAAGTTATTTGTAATGTGGCTGCTTCTTTGTATTCGTTCTGTTTTATTTCATACAATAAAGTATACGCATATTGTATGTAATTCAACGGTATTGAAATGATTGCCCTATTTTCTTTTCAACTGACCGTTGGGCGTTCTTGAAATTACAATTATCATATGTAACAACTCTATATTACCTTGTCATTTTCTGTTTCCAGCAGAAAAATATTGAAGTCTATAACCGAGTCGTTGACATCAATCAATTTTCGTGGTCCAAACAACGTCCTATCGGTTTGTTGACTTGGAGTAGGTAGAGATTCTGTAATAAAATTAAGAAAGAAGGATTGTAATGCAACAGCCTATTGTATCATTTGTGAATGTTTCGAAACTATATATCATTTCCCTAAATATCTTATCAATGTAAATGGATTAGAAGATATCAGCTGTCAGCATATATTTTGAGGGTCAAAAACAAATATCTACCTTATCATAATAAATACCCAATAAATTCAGAGAAAAAAACGAACGTAATCGTGGCTAAGTTTGGATTTGAAGTATAAGTATAGGACTCGCCAAGAAAGCCCACAGAGTTAATAATAAAAACCCAATAAGTGTCCATAAATAACGACCTGTAAAATAATATTTAATAAACAAGCTAATACTTGTAACTCAGAGATTTTGTTAAATATACATGCGATAACAATAAGATCATTTACATGTAATTGGACAAAATTATTACATCTCATACTCTTTGAGCTAATATATAAACTCGTTTGAAGTTAAGATTCATGATCATCATTTGTAAACTATTAAGGTTTAAGGAAGTAAATATTCTGAACAATGGGCAAACGAAAATTGTGTTCCGAGGCAAATGCTTCCATGAAGCAGCAGAAATTGTCAACCTTTGGGTTCAAGACGCTAACAGGGGACGATGGTGATGACGTAGTTGTGATAGAAGATGATATGGATTTCAAGAAACCGAAAAGATTCTCCTCTTTTGATAAGGCTGACAAATGTAAGTATTTATTGATGACAACAATTTCCGTATGAAACTCGGGTATAATCAGAGTGACCGGTCAACATTTCGCTTTATTTGATTGTATGGGTGTCACATGGAGCAGCGTTTCAAGCGATGTTTACTTGCGTATTAAGCTTTATAGTTAGGGCTATTTACCTGATTTCCGTGCACCTTTGTTGACTGCTGCGTATTCGACATTTTTCTCTTAAATAAAGGAAGAAACATTGGGTTTACTCTTTATCTATTATGTAAAAGACTTAATGAAAACAGTGCTTTAAATTAAATTTGAACGAAATTTAGAAATGAGGATAACATAAGACAATAATTAAGGGATATACACACTTCTCTCATACATGGGTGCCTAATTTTATCAGTCAAGAGGTCTCGTGGGGTAGTATACAAAATAAATCATTGCAATCCATAATACAATTAGACGCAGAACACAATAGCTTGACATAGTGAAGAAGATTCCTTACAGACCAATTCCATTTTAAACTTATTCATTATGGGTAAAAAAACTATTGTCATCATTACCTGTATTTACTCGCAGTGTCTGCGTAGTAACAATATTAAAATTTCCCTGAACTTCCTGCCTAGGTGGTGGCTCCATGTGCTGTTTTCCAGCTGCAAAAAACATGTACTTTCTTACAATATAATAATATCGTCTTTCAAATGACAGTATCTGTTATGGTTATTTCCATTTCCACAGGCCTATCGATCATTGCAATTTAAGAGGTTGAAAAAGAATAAGCAAAAACCGCATCAGGTTCACAACAACATTTAACCTAATCTACATGTTACCATAAAAATCAGACAAGAACCCTCGTCTCTATTGTGTTCACAAACAAAATGTTGACTCGTCTTAGGCAGTAGCCTAAAAACTATTATAATGTGGTCAGGGGTGTAGGTGCGACACCCCCCCCCCCCCCCCACTTTTACTGAACTCGTCGGTAAAACGCGGAATCGGTCGGTAAAAAGGGGTCATGGATGGAACCGTCGGTAAAACGCGGAATCGATCGATTAAACCGATTAATTAACCTAAAAAGTCAAAACCTTGTGTTGGTTATGATGGGTCGATAAAAGACATGGTAGGACCGTGGTAAAACCAATTAACCTAAAAAGTAAAAACCTTGTGTTGGTTATGATGTTATCAGTAAACTGTCAACATTAAAAGATTTTTTTTACTGAAACTACCGGAATCGGTCGGTATAAGTTAGTTATGACTTTAGTCTTCGGTAAAACCGATTGGTTAACCGATACCCTTGTTATCGGTAAGCTGTTCGTTATTTGAATCGGTAAAACGCGGAATTGGCCGATAGAAGAAGGTCATAGATGCAGCCGTCGATAAAACCGATTTGTTAACCGAAAGAATGAAAACCTTGTGTCTGTTAAGATGTTATCGGTAAACCGTTCGTCTACATAATAAGTGATTTTTACAGTAAAACACAGAATATGTCGAAAAAGGCTATATAAAACATGGTTTTCCGATGAAAATTGATAATTTTGACCGGTGGAAACGACTTCCAAAATCGCGTCAGATGTATTCTCCGGGTTTCCTACTTTGTAAAATTTTCCGGGGGAGACCCCCCGAAAACCCCCGCCATGTCGGTAAAACGCAGAATAGGTCGAAAAAGGACATAGAAAACATATGGTTTTCCGATGAAAATTGATAAATTAGGTCCAGTGGAAAAGACTTCCAAAATCGCGTCAGATGTATTCTCCGGGTTTCCTAGTTTGTAAAATTTTCCGGGGGAGGACCCCCGAAACCCCTTGCCATGTCGGTAAAACGCAGAATAGGTCGAAAAAGGACATAGAAAACATATGGTTTTCCAATGAAAATTGATAATTTGGTCCAGTGGAAAAGACTTCCAAAACCGCGTCAGATGTATTCTCCAGATTTCCTAGTTTGTAAAATTTCCCGGGGAAGGACCCCCGAATCCCCCGCCACTGCAAGGGCCGAATACGAATGTCTTTGGCCTGCAGGACTTGCCTTGGAAAAACCTTTCAGTCCCCCCTCTCAGGCATATTCTAGATACACCCCTGATTGATATGGTTTTCAAAGGTTTAGGATTTGCTATAACGATGGGTTTCGTTCGTGTATAATGTATATATATACTTAACAGTGCGAGAGGACCCGTGTGTGTCGGTAAAACTTAGACGTTACACGTGTTCGTCGGTAAAACGTAGCCGTTACACCCCCCCCCCCCCTTAGCCAAAATGGTCACGCTACGCCCTGAATGTGGTATTAAAAGTATACAAGAGGATCTTCGTGGTTTTTGTGAATGTGTATCTTTACTGCCACCACCACATAAAGCTATAACCGAAAAGAAGTAAAGACATACAAACCTGGCCAAAGCGTAACATATTCGTCTTCATTGCCATCCATGGTTTCCATAATTCCAGTCTTCGACGGTATTTCAACTGTCTGAGGGTTGCCTAATGTCGCCATTGTTCTCAGAATAATTTATATCCTAGTTGAAGGAGGAAGTATTATAATATTTAACCACCCTTTCTTTACACACACTTCCTATAAACATCCGTTATCTTTATGAACATAATGACATCTGAATTTATTAATTTTGTAACTATGGCATCTGCTTTCCGAGTATTTTTGATACTTGTTACTACAGCAGCGCACTTTAGGACTCTACGGTGTTTCTTTTTCTGAATAACAACTCACGTTCAAAATCTATCATAATATGTAAAATTCATAGTACATCCATACATCGGGTATATGGTCTTTTCTTTTTTTTTCCCCATAAATACTATGACTGCATCTAGACGGTTATATGATTTCATAACCGGTCGCCTTCCTGAAAATATGAAGATAATATGATTAGGTACATTCCCATACATTTACTATCAAGTAGTTGCCAAGCAAGATACGCCCACTTTAAAATATCTTCAACGCATGTTGAAATTCCAACATTATCTGGGCCTAATCCAAGATCTCATTAATATACATGATCACACCATGTTTCATTTAAATGAGATGAAAACCTCTTGGCATTGACCTTTCCGGATTATCCGTAACCCATTTACAGCTAGGCGGACTGGAATTATGAGTGAAGATGACTTTTCTATAGGGTTCACAAGATAATTTTGTCAAGAACAATAATACAAAAACCATTCAACGTAAAATTAATATCGAACTTGTCCAAGTACTCGTCAATATAAATTTTCACCACACCAAATTTCATTCAAAACAAATGGAAACAAGACCAAGCCAATTTATACGTGTTTTGACGAAGACAAGGGTAATAACTCGAAAACCGTTTATCGAAAAATCGTATCAATGATCACACCAAATTTCATTGAAATCCAATGAAAACTGCAGTCTCTATCGTATTCACCAGCAAATTTTGACGCGTTTTGACGAAGTGCCTAATTAAAGGCGTGCCTATATGAGTATGTGCCTAATAAAAGGCGTGCTTAAATGAATATGTGCCTAATTAAAGGCGTGCTTAAATGAGTATGTGCCTAATTAAAGGCGTGCTTAAATGAATGTGTGCCTTATTTAAGGCGTGCTTAAATGAATGTGTGCATTATCAAAAGCGTGTTTAAATGAATATGTGCCTTATTAAAGGCGTGCTTAATAAAAGGCGTGCCTAAAACAATGTGTGCCTGATTGAAGGTATGCTTAAAGGTAACATATATTTACATTGTGCGGTAACAGAAAACTTGGGTTGTAATGTTTCATGTGATTGTTGAAAATTAATACATGATTTAAATCGGTAGAATCAACCATAAATCATATGGGTGAGGCTTTTTTAATTCGGGTTACTTGTCGACCAGCTGGTCTTTGGCCTTTTTTTAAAACAATATATTTATTTCAATAAATACACATAGATATACAGAGACATACAGCAAATAGCGATACAGAAAAAAGCTCAGGGCTTATTTCAATCTTGATCCTCCGTACCGGATTACCTTTAATAGTGACGGAAGATGACTTTTCATCGGACTTTTTCAAGGCGTCTTGAGATAGAAATCTTAAACAAGAATGTTTGAACTGCACAATATAGCATAATAATGGATACTAATATCCTATAGCTGCTATAGGTCATTAATGTATCTTATTTATAGATATTCAAAGGAAAGGTAAATGGAGGGGAAATTTTAAGCAGTAGTGACAACGTGTCAATCTTTTCTATAAAGAATGTTTAACTTACTGTTATCAACAAAACTTGTGAAAATTATTTGTTAAAGAGCAAAGAGAAAGTATAAGTTAGTATCTATTGAGTTAGTGATACAAGTTATCCTAATTGGTGTATTCAATAATAAAATGTTTATATTTTACTAACGAATAAAATTTAACAAATGATACCTGTTTTGAAACTTTCTATCGAATTATGCAAACGTTTTCATAATTTTTAGGCCATAACATATATTGAAGTTTGGTATTTTCTTTTTTTTCCTCATTCAACTCAGTCTGAACAGAGACTTACCACATCGAATCAAGACGCTTCAATCTTACAACGATTACGCATTTACGTGAAGTGTTGAAGATTTGTATTATACCACTGTTGATAGGAAATAGAATAATATATAAATATCTTACCAGTCATTGAGTATTACATATTATTGAAACTTAATAAGTTCCTCCTGTTACATTTTAACTGTTGTCTCACTTGAATATAAAAATTATCAAAAAACTCATTTAATAATATAAGCTGAACGAAAAAAACGGTGTTAATGTGTGAATGACAACCTAGCATATTCTAATTTACCTCTATGAAATAATTCAGGAAGTAAATTGACAAAAAGTTATAAAGGATATAAATAGATGCATTGAAAATAATTTAGTTTCGTTAAAGTGCTAAACCTAATTCAAATTATCTCCCTTTGATCCCAAGTTGTAGTTAGAAGTAAATAAAAATATCTAAATTTCAAACATATTTGAAATACTATTTTCTTAATTCATATTGCTTTTCACTTTATAGTATTGTTTTCTTTTCTTCACATTTACCAAAAAAAAAACAAAAAACAATGTTACAAATATTTCAGAATCAAAATCATTATGTGAGTTTTATGATAGGCCTAAATGTGGGTTTTCGTGTAAATTAGGAGCCTACTCAACACGATCTACTGTCACTTTATAGTATTTATATCTCCCACTGACTGACTGACTGGTAGGTATGGTGTCTGCTTCGGTAATCAAAACCATATCGCGGACGTTGAGTTATATCTCCCACACGATCTACTGTCACTATATAGTGTCTCCCATACTAAAATATTCACTTGCGCACTTACTAATTCATCAAAGGAATGACTATCTAATTAAAAGGATACTGCTGCGTCTTAGCATGAACATTAAATTTTGGTTCTCAAGAATGGTCAATATGAGTATATATTCATCAGTGAACTAACCTGGTGTCATAAAGTAACAAAATTACATAAAATCTGGAATTTTATGTTCATTCTAAATCTATTATCCCTTTAAATTTGCATATGGACGAAAAAATTGGCTTAGGAAAATACCATTTAAATATTTCATAGATTCCATAGGTAAAAATGCTCTGCATCAGGCAAACGCCCGAAAATCTAAATATATTATTTTATTTTTGTGAATATTTATAAAACTCTTTTTTTAAAGAAAAAGAATTATCCCCAAATTTCATTGTTGAGAATCATCTATTTGATAATGGAACGAAACTACTTAGATCTTTAGAAATATCATAATTGACAAACGAGACTAAATGAGATCATCCAGACGCACAATGGAGAAGATTGTTTACATACAATATTAACCAATCAAATTGGTGCATGTCACAACCCCGCGACTCCCAAACTCAACATTTCCCGGGGTTTTGTGTTTACAACATAATCAATTTTGCAAATTCATTGAATAATTTTGTAAAATTTCTCTTTATATATCAAAATGGGACTTTTGTATTAAGTAAAACATATTGTAGCATTTTACAAAAATAATAAGATTATTAATTGCGCACTTTGAAACTTTTTGAACATAATCTTTTGACTTGAGCTCAATCTCAAATCAAGAAGAGTGCAGAAAAGAAAAAAATGGCGACTCCAACAAGGTCTCCACGTAGAAGGCAGCAAGGGCTCAGAGAATATTTCCTCGTTGATGGACGATACACAGGTTTTTATACATACTTTTATTAGAAATAACACTACCTTGAACCATAGGCTTAAGTGCTCTCGACTTGATATACGTTGGGCTGTTGGATGGAGAATTTGGGTTCCACAGATTTAAACTCAATGAATAGTATTTGTAGTATTTTGCATGAATATGCAATGGTCAATGGTATTAGTGATGTAATTTTTATTGCCAATAAAAAATATTCTGATTTAATAAATACTGGTAGTGGTAGGCCTAAAATATATATTATATGGTATCCAGTTAACAACATTGGGTATTTTATAAAATAGCAATGAACTTCTTGTTGCATTTTTGTGTGGAATTTTAAGGAAATTTGATCGATTAATAATTGATTTAATAATACAAAGTAGGATTGTCCTGGGAATTTTGAAGGAATTCACAAATGCAGTGAAATCTGAAATTCTCTTTCTTGTTATATGTGACTTTGTGTGGACTTATCTTCAAAAGAAAACAAGTATTTGTCAGATTATGTCTTCCTTTGGCACAATATTAAGGCTTGTATTTCTGCTTTTAGACTTTGATATAGTTATTTTAAAGACACCAAGTTAACAGGTTTATACTCTCACTTTAATTTTTTCTTGTCTTTTTTAGCTTCACCAAATAATTGGTTACCTCCCAGTCCCACAGTTACACCAGATGAAAGTATTATCAGGCAGAGAGGTAGAAAATCTTCAACACCAGTTGCACCTACCAGGACTAGCCCTAGAAAGTCACCTCGAAAGAATCTTACAATTGATTTAACACAGACACAGTCAGGTATATCTTGGATTCTGTTATGTTTGTTTCAGTTAGCTTGGCTTTATTGGTGATATAGGTTAGAGAATTATTTGACATTTTGGACTCTTCTTGACTTGGTAACTAAAAAACAAAAATCACACATGGGCTATATTGAATCAAATATGAAGCTCATAATGCAAACAAAAGAAGGAAACTTTGTGTCATGCGATAAATTCGCCACCTTGATGATACTGTGAGATGACTTTTACCACCTTACTGAGAAAACACCGTTTTAAGCCTTTTCTCTTGTACTTGATAAAATGGTGACATAATCTAATTATTCATATGATGTCACGATCTTATCAATTTGCATTATGGACCTTGCTTTCAGTGTCTCAAAAACGAAACATGGTAAATAAGGTTTATCGAAATCTGGTGAAATTTGCCATATTGTAAATACCTCACCTGTTTTCATCAGCCACAGTTGTACAATGTGTTTTTTATTTATTAAAGGATCAACACCAGTTGTGAATGAAAAAGACAGCGAGACACCTGGTCGATCATCTAGTACTGCTTTACGTGGTATCCGTAAAAGACTTGTACTATCGAATAATAAAGACCAAACTGATGAAGACCTTGATGATCCAGACTACCCCGTGGTAAGATTCAATAAATGTCCTGTATATACTCAAATGTTAATAATTGATAAAAATGAAGAAAGAAATTAAAGAATTGCTATTCCTCGTGATTTGTGTGTTTGGGTCCTGTATTTTAAGCATGTTTTATTTTCTCTATTTAAGACCCTAGCTTCTCCACCGAAGAAGAAAAAAGAAAGAAAATCAACAACTGGTGTTAGGAATGAATTTGAAGATAAACTGAAAGCTTTAAGTCAGTCACAGATAGTTGATGTTCTATTGAAACTAGTACAAGATAATGAAGAATTAAAAACAGTAGGTATTCTTTATTCTATACATTGATATGTTAAAATTCCACATGATACGTGGAAGACGGATATAAACACAGAAAATGTCACTACAGTTGATAAGATCTTGGTAAAATTTGATATGTACATAATGAGAGACTATACTCAAATAAAATCAAACACCATCCTATCATCCTGCAGACAGAACAACATCTTAATGCCGTGTGTATCACTGGTTAATAATGTTTGAGAGTTGATTGGATTTCACTAACCAAAATTATGTGTAATTAAAGTGATACTGTGTCTTAGAATAGACATAATATTTTAATTCTCAAGAATGGTCAATATGAGTATATATTCATCAGGGAACTTACCTGGTGCCATAAAGTAACAGAATTACATAAAATCTTTAAAACTCACAAAACTAAGTAATTAATGAAAAGTGCTCAATTTATTTAGCATTTTTCAATAATAAATTACGTTTTTATGGGTGATTGCAAATTGTTTTTGATTGATCAGATTTTATAAGGGTTCAGTTTTGTTTTTATGGCAGCAGGTTTGTCTATTGAGGAATATATGCTCTTATTAGCCAAAATTGTAAAAATGTTATGATCATTCTAAGATGCAGTATCTCTTTCAAAAATTGATCCATATTTTTTTAAAAGATATATTCTTTTCAGGAAATATTGCAAGCCTTACCAGCACCTGATATTACACCACTGATTAAAAACTTAGAATATTTACGTCGAAATATACTCAAAGCTCTACCATGGACTAAATATGGTTCAGATAGAGATGCTTTCTGCTATAGACGATGTAAAACACATGTAGACAGTTTTAAGGTATGGAAATTAATTTACAAAGTTGATTTTGTAATTGATTTAGTTGTGGTCATTTGCCCTTATGACGTAAAAATAAACTTATGACAAAGAAAAATATCTCAAGCTTGTAAAGTAAGTCTGGTATATTTTAGCTTGTTAATACGTATGTGGTCTTATAGCAAGTTTCATGTATGTTTCCATTTTTCATGCACAGGATGCAGCTTAAAAGATTGTTTTGATCATTTTTGTATTATATATTGCAGTAAATTCTATTCTGATTGGAATAACATCTCAATGATTTTACTTACAGGCAGCCTGTGTCAGCCAGGGTAAGAATCTAGCAGAAGCACATTCTTGGAATGCTGCTATGGACTATGTAAGACAGGCCTGGGATGAAGTGTCAGAAACGCCTGATTGGATGAATGAATCTCACTGTAAATCAAAACAAGCTTGTTATAAATCTTTAGCTGTTCTTACTAAACAAGCTATTAAAGGAAGTACATTAGAGAAACATCAGTATGAAGATTTCAAACAATGGTAAGTTTGCTGTTTAAAAGTTGTTTTCTGTTAAATACCACTCAAGTAGAGAAATATAACTGCCTCTTTGGTATACAAACAATTCATCATTGATTTTTCCAGAAGTAGGTCCTATATGGCATGCGTTGATTGGTTAACAACAGCCATAAGAATAGGATTTTAGTAGAAAATTGTTAGATTATAATTTGAGATGAAGAAAGTAACGAAAGTTATATGTCATGACTTGATATCCAGAAGACTCACTGCCTTTGTCCCTCAAGATTCTCTGCGTTTCTGACGAAATTTTGGCTGGCTACAGTATTTATCGAGTGTGTTTGGTATTTTGTTTCTCTCTAAAGTTTGATGTATTTTCTTCAATCAATCCTCAGCATGAATTAAGTAGCTATTTCTTGTCTTAAAGAATAAATTATTATCTAGAATGAGTGTATACTTTGAAACTGTTTTTTCCAGGCTAGAAGAAGTCACTGAGTTCCACCCAGAAGTCAAGCCATGTATTCCATTAGTAGAAAAAAGAATTCATAAATAACTTTGTTCTTGCTCCTGGGCTTGTATACTTAAAATTCTTCTTTATTAGTTGTTGTGTTAGCAAGTCTGAGAATTAATTTTACACCATTATACCAAAATTTATTACTTTTGTGGAAACAAGGATCCTAGAGTTCATACCACCACTATCAAGCTTAAGAATAATTGTGAGAAATAAGAAAATGCTTTCAATCTAAGCTTTAAAATGAATTTTATTGTAATAACAATTTTTCCTCCAGAGATAAAGCTCTTGAAATGGTGGTAGAAATCAATCCTTACCCTTAAGTTGTCTTATTATCATATAATTTGTTAATATGTTATCAATTTAGAGTAGTTTTTATTAGTATTACTGAAGTTGTCTACCTTCATCCACAATATATAGCCAGGATTTCAAAGAGATTCTAAAGAAAGGCTGTTGTTTGTGTATTTGGTATTGTATAATTTGTACCACATGTATGTCAGGAGTAACAAGAACCTAATTTTAAAATTATAAATTTTTTGTGTTGATTGTTACTGAATTCTGTATTTTTTTTGTTGAGAATAGATTTCTACGAAGTGCTCTCAAGGTGTCACAGATATTATCACAACAATTTGGTATGTGACAAAATCAGTTTTGCAGTACGAGTATGGTCACTTAAATGTATGTATTTTGGTAGCCAAATTCGTTATCAATTTCAGAAAGAAAAGAAAGAAACTTTATTTTACAAGGATAACAACTTAGGTTCACTTCTGTCATGAACTGATCGAGATAAGATCTCACGTCCGACATTTTCAATGTATCTAAGCAAATGACATCATGACGTTAAGAACCAACACTCTAACTGCTATACTTTAGAACCCTGGGTTTAAACTAAATAAACTTTCTGTTCTTTATGTTTTGACTGCATACAACGAAATTATCTTTTCTCGACTATGTCAATAAGAAAATATTTCTGTTTATTCATCAGTTATATAATAAATTGTAACAGGTTTAATTAGCAATGTTCCTTTAAAAAATGTATGAATCTTGTTTGGGAACGTTGTTTCAATTATAAGTTTGAATTCTTATGTGGCATTACAATTTATGGCCATCTGATTCATAAATTGAATAATACAACAAACAAATTCAATTTCTAAATGCAAAATTGAATTAAATGGGCAATATGCCTCTAAAATTAGCACAAATCTGCACAGTATTTTCGGCTCAAGTTTGAGGTTAGAACTTGCAGATAAGTCCAGGGACACATTTCTCTAGATTTGGTGAAATGTTTTTCATAATTTTTCTTTTAACCCTTTTAACCCCAGAAGCCAGTAAACCGGCTCATCCTTATATGACCCTAACCCTAGAAGCCGGTAAACCGGCTGTTGTCAAGTGACGTCATACAACGTTAACGTCATACAAATTAAGAAATATTGCTGGGAGCTCAGGGTATATGACCTATCTAAATTACACTCTGGGTTCAAAGGGTTAAAAACCACACAAAAAAAAACCTGGACACTTTTTTAAAATTTTGTGTAATTGAAAATTATATAGTGCTTTTGGATCAGTTCAACATTTAACTACAGATCTGAAAATTGTTTTATTTATTATACTGTTAATTACCTCACCCATACTAGCAAGATTGTTGGTAGATCTCTAATGAGTGAATTAATCACAGAATATAAATGAAATGATATTTTTGTTTTAGACAATTTAATGAATTGTTCTGTTAATTTTTTCATTGAATAAAATATTAGGATTCCTGATTAAAAATATGCAGTCTATTTAAAACAGATTGGAAATGTCATTGATTTGTATTTTGAAGAATAAAATGTCTTTTTGAGAAGTTTAAATTTGATTATTATAAAATTGTAATATATTATGTGAATTAAGACTTAAATCTGGTCGGGTGTATATATACTGTTAATATTTAGTACTGAGTCTGATCATTTTACACTTCTGATATTAACAGTACTGTTGTCTGATCATTTTGCACTTCTGATATTAACAGAACTGTTGTCTGATCATTTTACACTTCTGATATTACCAGAACTGTTGTGTGATCATTTTGCACTTCTGATATTAACAGAACTGTTGTCTGATCATTTTACATTTCTGGCAGAAGAACTGTTGTCTGATCATTTTACACTTCTGATATTAACAGTAGAACTGTTGTCTGATCATTTTACACTTCTGATATTAACAGTAGAACTGTTGTCTGATCATTTTACACTTCTGATATTAACAGAACTGTTGTCTGATCATTTTACACTTCTGATATTAACAGTACTGTTGTCTGATCATTTTACACTTCTGATATTACCAGAACTGTTGTGTTATCATTTTGCACTTCTGATATTAACAGAACTGTTGTCTGATCATTTTACACTTCTGGCAGAAGAACTGTTGTCTGATCATTTTACACTTCTGATATTAACAGTAGAACTGTTGTCTGATCATTTTACACTTCTGATATTAACAGTAGAACTGTTGTCTGATCATTTTACACTTCTGATATTAACAGAACTGTTGTTTGATCATTTTACACTTCTGATATTAACAGTAAAATTGTTGTATGAGCATTTTAAACTCCTAATATTAACAGTAGAACTGTTGTCTGATCATTTCACACTTCTGATATTAACGGAACTGTTATCTGATCATTTTATACTTCTGATATTAACAGAACTGTTGTCTGATCATGTGACAAATCCACCTGTGACGGGGCATCTCTGCCAGTTACAAGTCATACTAGTGTTCATTTGATATCTCGATATATGTATGTATCTCATGATGGATCTGATGAGATGGTTGACAAGAGCTGATCTACAGTTTTAGTATCTGAAGTGAGCCAATTACAAAGAATCTAATATATAACAGTTTATTCTGTAACAAATGTAAAATATACTTCATAACAATTTAAAACAATATGGCTGAAATAACTTAAGGCAGATGTCAATCAACTGCATATCTTTTCATAAGATCACTATTGGACCTTAAATAGTTTGGTATGATTGTTGATAAATGCAGTTGAATACAATGTCCTGGTGCAGCAATTAGTCAAAATTTTGAATTGAAGTTTAAAAATATAATTTGTAACAAGTAATTTCTTTTATAAAACATTCAGTTGAAACCACTGACATCTATTTGATGTCACACAGGGAAGCCACTCCTCTAAGAATCCAATGATCAGGACTTTGGGTGGTTTTCATCACAATAAATGTAATATAGGTCAGATCTGTTCTATTTGGCTTCTTATAAACAGGACACAGATAGAGCCTTGGATCTTTAGGAGCTGTAGAGTTGATGGCAAACATATGGACAACTGGTAAAGCTGTGAATAAAACTTTGGCTGGTGGTTCACATAATCTGCAGTTCCGTCTGTCCCATCCAGCACCGTCCAAGAATAATCCATGTATATAGACCCCTTCCTGTAAAAATTATGTCAATACATTAAATAACATGCTTATACATTTACTGTAAAATGTTGGTAGTGAGAAGGTTTGTCGTCTGCAAAGAACAGAGACACTACTATGCTAAAAAGATAAGGAAAATGTATGATAAGTTCTGCTAAAATGATGCTGGAACTTCTACCCTTCTGACACTGCCAAGTACCAAATAAAGGCAATAGAGAAATTATTGCTTGCCCAAATTATTAAATATAGCATGTGTAATGTATGTCACTCAATGGGTTGTTTAATACATAACAGAACTTACTGCAGGGGGTCCAGTGATGTCCTCTTTAAACGTTTTCATTAAATCATTATGTAGTGTAACTGAATCTAAAGCCCAACCTTTGTGGGCTCTGGTGACTTCTTGTCTCATGGCAGTAAGGAAACCTAAAATAAAGTTTTATATCCATGTTAACAGATCACTGATCATTTGAAATTTAAACTCAATTTTACTGATTAAGTTTTACCAGAATCAATTGAAAACTGCTCCTTTTTTTTGTTCCCCAGCAAATCATTCAAGTGAAATATTGAGAAATGCTAAGCCAAATACTCTTTCAGCCTCATCACCTTAGAGTAGGAAACAAGATCATACCTTGGGGATTAAAGAGTCCAGTCATCCAGAATACATCAGGTCTGCCTACAAATATCCAGGTATGAAACTGTTCATTCCTTTCTAATAATTCAGTAAACCAGAATCCAATAGTTGAAGACTGCCAGGATATTTTACGCCATAAATTTGGCACTCTAGCATCAAACATGTTGTCCAAAGCATCTCGTAAATTCTGCAATTAAAATGTGAAAATTTAATGTAGCTGTAAAACCATGAAATAAAAGTGAGAAACACCTATAAACAAATCAATACAAAGTTGTTAAATGCTATTTTATTTACATTTTCTCATTCAAGACAAAATGATCAAATCTATGTTATTTTGTTGAGAACAGTATGTTGTTTCTTATATTAACAGTGTATCAGCACGTCCATGATTATATTCAACACATACCTCACTCATAATAATAGTACCATCAATAGCTAATTGTAAATCAGATAAGGTATTTCTAACTACACCAATAACTCTCTGCATTCTATCAATTTCTTGTCGTAAGAAAATATTTAATGGTTGCAGTAGGCCCATCTTCTTTAGTCTATCTTTAACCTGTTATGAAATAAAATGGAGTTTTTCTTTCTGTCTTACATCTTTTAAATTTATACAAAATTACTCTGAACAAAAAAAGAAGTAGGATATAAAACTCGATTCATTTCATGTTATTTACAAAAAAAAGAAGTAAACATTAAAAAATGTACATAATAAGTAATCTAAATTACTTAAAGTCGTATATTTGCCACAAAAAGGGTATATATGGGAAAATGAATTTTCCCCAATTTCGCGGGAGGGGGCAAGGAAGGGGTGCGCATTGTACATGCTTGTGCACTATATTTGGAATTATACCGGAACCTCAAAATCTTGTAAAAAATCTCCCTTAATCAAACCTTGTGTAAAGTAATCTAAATTATATGGTTAAATGTGTATAAATATATGTCATATGGACCACTTTGGGTCATATGCATCCATTTTATTTGTGTAGTTCTACCTACCTCATGTGCTTTATAATTTGCTGGAAGTTTATCTAACATATCAGCTGCCATTCTATACACGGTGGCTTCTCTTGATTCCCCACCCCCTCCACCAGCATCTTTAGGTTGTATACTCATAATAGTTTCTAATACAGAGTTAGAAAGATTAGTTTGATATCTGTAAAACAAAAGAAAAAGAAAATATCAAAAAGAATTGCAAAGGTGAACTGACATTTTTTATTTCTATATAATAAACATACAGGTCAGTCAAAAAAATATGGTAGATTTGCCTTGAAAAATCAGGTGATAAATTGTTGGAATCGGGTATTCTGTGAGTAGGTCGGGAGACAGCATGAAAACATTGGTAGATTACACATGTATGTTTTAAATACTTGTAATCGAGATCAGTTTGTTCAAATATTTAACTTAAATGATTTTAGTTTTCCATTTATCTCATCAGTTACTCAAATCAATTTCAATTCATATAGTCTAAAATTCTTTAATTCTTATTGTCATATTGGAATATTACTGATGATTGCAAGGCAGAAAATTCTGAGACAAGTTAAAATTTTAAACATCATTTTACTGCTAATTTAAGCTCAAACCCACTATAAGAAAAGAACTAAGACATACGTTATGTCAGCATTAGGATGGAGACCAAAAGCTTCTGGTGAATCAACAAGCTGCATATTCTCTATATAATTCATATACTCCTCAATGGTACGACATTTAGGTATTTTATAACCAATATAAAACTGGAAATTATCAACAAACATAAACTCTCCAAACCATACCTAAAATACAGAGTAGATTATTTCATTAGGAAGAATAGAGGACAAAAAATGAATAGACGTTTTAGATTTCAAATTTTCTTTATCTTATTCAGTTCAAGGAGATAAATAAATCCATGCTATTTTCAATAGAGGATCATATTTTTAATATTCAATGTTCAAAATATCTACATGTGTCAACATTCATCAACAGGCTCCAACAATAGGCATAGAAGGGTCAATCTTCATGAAAATATTTACAGTCTGGCCAGGAATATAGATTGAGAATACCAGAGTATATCAGTAAAAAAATCTCCTGTTTTTTTTAAGAAAACCAATTTTTATACTAACCCGAGAAAATGTATTGAGTAGTCTTTTATCATAATCATCTGTAACCCGACCACCATATTGGACTTCACCTAACATGTATCTTAAAGTTGTCCATGATATACCCTATGCATAAATGAATTTAAATTTATCAAACATATCTATTAGCCTTCTTCACACAGATTTTTTTCAACATTTGTTTCATTGTATGATTTTTCAGAACAAAACAGTGATGAAATTTATATAGAGGACAAGAACAGGCAATGCTTTTTTTTCACTTGAAATTTAAATATTTATACAATCTGGCATTCGACAAGATCTTAAAAGCCTAATAGGTCTTACCATAACAAAAACTTGAAAATTTGAAATTTGGCCAGAAGAGCTCTATTCATACAATCCCGCTGCCTTAAATAACATAAAAGATAATTGCCAGGCAAGGTTTAAATACCCACTGGCAAGAATTGAAAAAAATTAGCAAAACTTAAAAAACATTCACTGAATTAAAGTTTAAGTATATAAATATATATATATAGAAATAGAAGGCAAAAACTTTAAAACTTTCATGGAAAATTGTCAAATCAGAACTTGACCACCATCATTTTCTATTTCAATACTCAATCCAAATTTATCAAATCTATTAAAAAATTGTACTTAATTTAATTCACAAATATTCTTGACGCAATTTACTAAGGGAAGGGCAATAACCCCAAACCATTTGTAAAAAAAAGTCAAATCTTACAATTCTATGTTACACCAAGTTCCAACAAAATCCTTTGAAAATTAAAGCTTCTTTTTACAACCACAATAGAATTTTGACGCAATCAAAAAACGTTCATGGGATAATTTCCATTTTCGAACTTGACCGAGATATCATCAATATATACATGTATACCAAGTTTCATTAAGATCGGATAAAAACTGTAGCCTCTATTGTGGATACAACCCAAATTTGACACGTTTTTACTAAGTCAAGGGCAATAACTCAAAAACTGCTCATGCGATAATTTCACTTTTCGAACTTGACATAGATATCATCAATATATACATGTATACCAAGTTTCATTAAGATCGGATAGAAACTGTAGCCTCTATTATGGATACAACCCAAATTTGACGCGTTTTTACTAAGTCAAGGGCAATTACCGATCGCGTTCATGCGATAATTTCCATTTTTGAACTTGACCGATATCATCAATATATACGTTTATACCAAGTTTCATTATGATCAGATAAAAACTGTAATGTGGGCGGACCGACGGACGGACCGGCGACAATATACGTCCACATTTCCATGTGGGCGTATAAAAACGCTTAATAAATCTAAATTACAATAAAATTACAATTGTGCGTTTTCAGGATTTTAAGAGATTCTGTTACTTTATGGCACCAGGTAAGTTCACTGAAGAATATCTAGTCATATTATTTCTTATAAAAAAATTTTAGAAACGCAAGATTTATCCCTTTAATATATAGGTAAATTTGATCAGATTATTTAAATATCATTTCAAGCAAGGTCATAGCATTTTCAGCACAAACTTATTGTGTTTCATTAACAAAGTAAATAACCATGGCTTCTTACCTTTTTTAGATCTAGATCATCTAAATGATTCTGAACAAATTGAACACTAGCTGTCCAATCAGAACTGTTAAATTCATATGGTATATTCCATCCCAGAGGTCCAAATTTACGTCTTTCCTATATAAAACAGAAATATTTCATTAATTCACAAACCATATCTACACTGGACAAAATCAGGCAAGTCAAATTCCTACTTATTGATAAAAAAAAATTACAAATTACCTGTACAACCGTATGAAGAAATGATACTCCAAACAACAGTGGTTTCCATTGAGGCATACTGGAGATATCTAGAAAATCTTGTGTTATACCAGCATATGTTCTCTTTAAACCAGCTTTTATGCCTTGTGGTGGTTCATTAGTAAACTTGATGGAACTCTGAATTGAAAGGTGGATTGTTATTGAATCAATCAATTATGGATATCGTCCATAGTATATTAAGTCATGTCTGTTCTTAGCAAGAAATACAGTCGACGTCATTTGGACTTGGTGAATATAAATGTCTCTCTGTGCTACAAGCTTGATTTTTTCAAGATGGCTGACATTGATACTGCAGTTATCCACATTGTTCATATTATACACTTCAGTATGTAGTTTATTTTAAACTTACAGACCAAATCTTTTCCTATTCAACATTGATTTTTCAATAGAAGTAGTTAACCTTTAGACTAAACAAGCAAATAAAATTGTAACCTGTAGAAGACTGATAGGGAATCCTGGATGAGGTTCTGTTGTTATCCATACTCTAAAATCATCATGCATAGTAGGTGTATCTGTCAGAGTCTCTAATAATTCATCCATAAAATTCAAGCCTAAATGACAATTTTGTAACATTGCCCAGCCTCCCTGGAAACATAAATTAATCAAATAAGCAAACTAGTTACCACTCTATCTTGTTTAAACTATAACATTATCAAATGTTACCCTCATACACTTGAAGTTGGAGTTACTTAATCTAAGTTGGATTCTAATTTATAAGAATCAGGTCACCTTGTTAAGTCACAATTTCAATTGCTGCTATATTCTGAAATGTTTTGTTTACTATGGTATATCATTAATGTTCAAACCTAAACAACCTATATTAATTATGTCATTGTGTATCTTATAACGGATACGACACACTGACACTCTGCTTTTGTTTTGCTTTTTCTCGAACAAAGTATCTAACAACATATTTCCTAAAAAAATTCAAGGGTCAATTTGATTGGACAATAATTAGTTATGAATATGTAAATATTTGACATGATGGTCATGATTTTGAATTGTTTTGTGAATAGACAGGAATGACATCCACCACAAACAAGTTCTTTACACTATAAAACATAACAAAATACTTACAGTTTGCATCAGTTGACTAATCAATTTCCTTGCATGAACTTCTTGACCTTGTCCCATAGAAATAGCTCGGAATTCTGTCAATTTGAATACATATATATTATAAAATATCTGACGACTAAATATTACGAGCGGAAAAACTTTTTACCTACAACATCAACTTCATCCATCTGAGACAAGAGTTTCATAATATTTACTGTATATTTGCATAAAGAGATTAGTGAACAAGTTGGTGAGCAAGCCAAGCTTAGCTACCTTCACCTGGCACAGTATTAAATGAAACTCACTTAATATATCCAGTCAATATTTGTGCCAGATTAAAAACAGTACGAAACTTACCAAGATGAAGTTTTTTAGCCAATGATTCTATCTGATTGGTAGGATCTGATCCCATGGACAACAAACAGATTAATGGCACTCTAGTTACACTCTCTTGATGGGTCAACTCTAGATTCAATATCACAGCATCAGCATACTTCTCTCCTAATGAACTAGCTACATACGTTCTAGCTTGAGCTATAGTTCGATCTGGAGCCCATGATCTAAAAGCAACACAATAATGAATTTGATAGACCTAGCCACAGACTGGATGGTTTCACTGTTATAAGGTTCACAGCCTAATTCTATAAGTCTATAAAGTCTATTAAAGAGAAGTTTCATTGATTACTAACAAGTTAATGGTACCCACCCACCCAAATTTATAACAAACCTGATCAAGAGGAGTTTTCTATAAGGATCCAAAGAAGAACTGTATCCATCTGGTATTTGTTCCTCTTCTGGTGCTTCACTATCAAACCAGGCTCTCCATCCTTTCTCATTACGTGGTACCTACAAACAAATTATATACTGAATATATATTCAAAGCAGATTGTTTGTGATAGCGAAAATTAGCTAGATGATTAGCTTAAGGCGTTCTCTAGAGGTGCTTTTAGAATCTCCCTGAGTAATTATGGTCTGACTCACACACTTATCATGCTGAGCTCCAAAATATAAGCTTACTGAAAGAATAACTCTTATACTATAATTTACCAGACTTACCTGATTTAAAATCTCTGAGAATTGTGATAAAGAACTGAGTTGTACTAAATTCAACCAAGTGATGTCAGAAATCCATTTACATGGTTTAGGCGTAACAGCATTTAAATCCAGAGCAGCACCACCTATTAACAAACAACACATCAAATAGGTGCTTAAAATTTCCAATTACCTTTTGACTCTAGAGTTCAAACTATAAGACATTATTGAATACAGCTCCATATAAATAGGTATTGTTGCTAAGGAAACAGGTAGGTTCACCTGATACTACTCGGCTTTTAGATTAGATTCTTAACCCACCTTTGATAAAAATCTGGAATTCTTCATTCTTTACTTTGCCTTGTTGCATATCAATTTTAAGGGCCATGAGAAGTGTAAATAAGAATTTATGAACTTCATACAATCCACGACAAGAGTATCTAAAACTTTCATATGTAAGATATTCTATGATGTTGGCAATACGCTTAGCTGGTACTGGACTCTTATCTGATCTATAAAAACATATATAATATATTTTAAACAATTATCAGGAATCAGAAGTCATTACTGCATAGAGAAGGGAATTAGTGTGTGGCTTAGATTAGGGAAGATAGATTTTCTAATCAAGTTTCTAGCTTACCTTGCCATTGAGATGTCAAAGATACCCAAGAATTGATTTAAGGAAGTCTGGTACATTCTGTCGACCATACTCATATCACACATCAAGAAATACAGGATACTTCCTCTGTTAGCAACTACAATATAGATATATACTTGGTTCAACTTGTAAGCAAAATAATTGCTCCCATTTCTAAGCGTTTTCAACCAAAATTTGAAAAGTAACTGAAGACCTATCAAGTAAAGTTGCTTTCCCTTTCACACAATTGGAAACTTGGCCTCAAAAGGATCAACACAACCATTATCTGTTTCATCTGCTGAATTTAGTATTTATCAAAATGTGATCATAAATTTTGAATACATGTTAAGTAATATAAGATATCTAAAATCTCCAGCAAACGTCGATAAAAATCACCTAGTTCATATCTATGGTAATGTGGTATTTTATTGTCAACAAGGAAGACAATATTCAGGGGCGTAGGGGTGTCGGGGGCCGTCGCACCCCCCCCCCACTTTTACTGAACTCTGAATCGGTCGGTAAACAGGGGTCATGAATGGAACCGTTGGCAAAACGCGGAATCAATCGACTAAACCGATTAATTAACCTAAAAAGTCAAAACCTTGTGTTGGTTATGATCGGTCGATAAAAGATGGCAAGGTGGGACCGTCGGTAAAACCAATTAACCTAAAAAGTAAAAACTTTGTGTTGGTTATGATGATATCAGTATACTGTCAACATTAAAATTATTTTTTTACTGAAATAACCGGAATCGGTCGGTATTAAGTTGGTTATGACTGGAGTCTTCGGTAAAACCGATTGGTTAACTGATACCCTTGTTATCGGTAATCTGTTCGTTATTTGAATTTGTCGGTAAAACGCAGAATTGGCAGATAGAAGAAGGTCATAGATGGAGCCATCGGTAAAACACCGATTTGTTAACCGAAAGAGTGAAATCCTTGTGTCTGTTAAGATGTTATCGGTAAACCGTTCGTCTACATTAAAGTGATTTTTACTAAACTTGGAGCCTTCGGCAAAACCGATTGGCTGACCAAAAGAGTGGAAACCTTGTGTCAGTTATGATGTTATCGGAAAACTGTTCGTCTACATAAAAAGTGATTTTTACTGAACTTGTGGGTAAAACGAAGAATAGGTCGAAAAAGGCTATATAAAACATATGGTTTTCCAATGAAAATTAATTTTGACCGGTGGAAACGACTTCCAAAATTGCGTCAGATGTATTCTCCGGGTTTCCTAGTTTGTAAAATTTTCCGGGGGAAAACCCCCGAAACCCCCCTGCCATGTCTGTAAAACGCAGAATAGCTCGAAAAAGGACATAGAAAACATATGGTTTTCCGATGAAAATGATAATTTGGACCAGTGGAAAAGACATCCAAAATCGCGTCAGATGTATTCTCCGGGCTAGTTTGTAAAATTTTCAGGGGAAGGACCCCTGAACCCCCAGCCACTGCAAGGGCCAAATACGAAGGCCATTGGCCTGCAGGACTTGCCTTGGAAAATCACCTTTCAGTCCCCCCTCTCAGGCATATTCTAGATACACTGATTGATATGGTTTTCAAAGGTTTAGGATTTGCTATAACTATGGATTTCGTTCGTGTATAATGTATATACTTAATAGTGTGAGTAAGTTATTTTTGCCCCCGGAAGAACACGTGTTCGTCGGTAAAACTTAGACTTTACATCCCCCCCAGTCAAAACGGTCACACTACGCCCCTGACAATATTACCTGGTCTAAATTCTTCTCTAGCTTCGTTAATTTTAATCTCTGTATCAGCAGCCACTGTTAATTTCTCACTGACTTCTGCTGCTGTTACTTTAGTTGTAGATAGTACTTGAATTAAAGATTCATCATCTACTAGAGAACCCTGGAAAAATAGGATCATTTCTTCCAATTCATGATAGAAGTGATTGTGTGGTAAGTTTTGAATTGACTGCTTCTTTCCAATTCATTGAGAGAAAGCCTCAACAAGAGTAAAACCTATAAACCGTTTCTTTTTAAACAGTGTGGGTATCTTCTGTCCTGAATGATTTAAAGCATGTGGTACTTGAGCTATGCCTGGATATTTATTAAGATAAATTATACAAACCTTAGTACTTGTCAGTTTGTACAATAAATTATCTTCCAATTCTTGCATTTTACGTTTATTAGCTGTGACATCAATTAATAATTTAGCTCGTTCGGCTTCCAATTCCTAAAAAAACAAAATAAATTATATATGCCAAATGTTGAGATGAGAATGAGATGGCACAATGCCCTTAATGATAACACCATTTTAACAGCTAGGTATCATATCCTTAACAAAAATAAGAGTCAAGTTTTTTTTTGAATGAATGAATGTTGTTTTTGAACATCATAAGTTAAAAATAAACAGTATACTTACATTTTTCTCAGTCATAATGACCCTGCCTAACAACTGATCTTCTAAACCTTTCATTGTGACAGTAAAATCTATGATAGAGGTCTTGGCGCTCACCTAAAATATTGTTAGTTACATCCATGTCAAGCATATATAAGTAATTTCACTGGCATCTATTTAGATGATAACAAATATGCCAAATAAATAATATGAGTTGGATAGTGACATATTGTAATGTCAAGATTGTAATACTGTAGTCTTTAAATACAGCTGTATTTAGAGTTATCTCCCTTGTAGAGACAGGTGACTACAAGAGCCTGACCTTCCAAATGAAAATAAACTACTAAAAGCATACCTCTGGTGTATACGATGGATTAGGTAATTTAGTTGTTATATATAAATAGAATCCTTTCATAACATCACATTCTTTATCTCCTACTTTAACCTATAATATAGTCCATAGCAAGATAGCAATAAGTCATGAAGAGTTATTGCCCTTCTGTCGTGTGACAGGATGCAGGCAGCTGCCCTTAATTATCATTGCTGAATCTGTATAAATCACTTGAATTGGTAAAGAGAGTAAATCTGTATGGCCTACACCAGACAGCTACTTCATTAGACTTCAAGTCCAAATATGTTAGACTAATCACCAGATGCATCTTATCTCTCCAATAAGTAAAATGTAATCTGAGAACTTAAATTTAAAGAATTATTATTCACCAAAATTGTGACAACAAGCTCCAGGATTTTACATATTCAAAAAAAAAATTATTTCTACAAAAATAACATAGTCTCCTGCTCTACCATACATAAAAGTATATAGAGCAGGCGTTGTACATTTAGTGGACTGATACAGTACCTTATAAGTAGAACCAGATTTAATGAAGTTTTTCTCCAGTACGTTATCTAGAGCTGGATCTAGATCTTCTTCAACATCTTCTATCAATAAAGGTCTTCCTAGAGATAAACTGTCTTCTAGATGGGTTCGGAAATACTTATGATTTAAAGATGTCAACTGAAACAGAGTGACAATTATTTGACAATATTTCAAACTGCAATGTGTAGTGAATGACAAAGAGTGTTACCTCACTATTAAGTCTGTTTTATTGTGGTAATAGAGACGGTCTCTTCAAATGCGATAAATTTGTTTCCTCTTAGGATGTGATTTTTGATTGAGGGAATTGTTCTGTTTTCACAGGTTTTAATTTAAAGTCCTGTTAATTTACAGCCAGACTGAAGACCTATTTACTTTAACACTTCTCAAATAGGTGTTAGATCATTAACACAGTTGTCTAATGTTTTCTTGCAAAATAAAGTGGGCACTGATGTAAATTTGCAATGTCACAGAACATCATTATCAAGTTCATCTTCAACCAGGCTAAAACCTGCCCTGTGCTTTGCAATCTAGCTTATTAAACATTAAACAACACCTACCTGGAAATCATTATCTTTCTCTCTACTTTTAATCCAAGATTTACCCTGACCCTGTGGATCTATAAGTAATGGAAACCTAGCAGCTTTAGTTGTTATAATACCATTCTGTATTGATAAATCATCATTAGGTAAACCTTGTATATTCCATTCACCAATCTAAAATTATCATATTGAACATTCATTTCATTGATTTGTCTTATGTTGCAAATTTTTTAGAATAGCTAGTAAAAACAATTAAGTATCCAATTTTTTGGCAATATATATGAGTAAAAAAAAGGATCATTAAAGAGAAGAAACACAAACAACCACACTGTTTAGTCTTATTTTGTAGATAGACACAATATACATGATCAGAATGGGTGACTACTTTCAGTCATCTTATGACCAATTTACGTGAGAAATGACCAAAAGATATTTGGCCATATACAAAAAGTTCACTTAAACCTTCAATGAACAAAAGTTGTGAAATAAAAACACATCTAAAGTCTGCTCAATACAAAATCCTAATATTATCAAAATTTAATAAAAAAAAGTAGTCCCTATTGTTTACAAGTAAAAGTTAACATACTGGAGATTAACATATTTTATGTTGGTATATTATGCTAAATACCTACTGTAGCATTATCAACCAACATGGAAGTTGTATTCAGGTTTTTCGTAAATGGTATCTTTCTAGAAGACATTTCATTTTGCCAATTTTTTTGTAATTTCATTCTGTATTCTTGATTAAATGGTCCAGAGTAAGATAAAAATCCAGTACATAGTAAAACATCCCCGACCAATCTGAAATATCATAAGATTTATATAGAAGGATAACTTTAAAATTTTAACATAGACATGTTACTTTGCAACATTACACTTACTGGTGCCTTCAAGGGAGGGATGGATCATAAATTCTACATCACTTGTAGGTTGAACATGGTTAGATATTGCAAGTATTTATCTGAAACTAACCTTTCTATTTGTGACTTGAATTCTTTACTTTGAGCAGTCCATCTAACTTTCTCACCAGAAAGTCCTCCAATTAAAGCTGAAGCTGCAATCATTCTTCTTCTACAAGACTCTGCATCATCCATTAATTCCTACAGAACAGAACATAAGTTAATCATGGAAGGACAATTATCATTACCAATACTTATGTTCATGGAGAAATGAAAGCATACCTGTTTTTCTTTCATAGCTGCATCAAACCTTGCTTGTACAACATCTAACTCTCTCTGTTTCTCATCTAGTTGTTCTTGAGCAGCATTTAATTCTCTTGTGGCTACTCCTAATCTGGCTTCCTGAGCTACTAAATTAGCCTACAAATAGAAAAAAGGTAAAGTTTAAAACTCTACTGGTGTATAAACAAGACTCTTCTACTCTCTCTTAGCTTAACGAATGCCCAACACTATGGTATCACATGTATTGCATTGAATAACAGTATGATTGTTTGGAAGCCAAAAATCAATGCATTTCAAAATTCCTATAGTATAGACTGTTAACAATTCTGTTTCTCAATAAATATGCCTCTTGGATTTTTGTGGGAGTACATACCTTAAGTGGCAGTACTTCTTTGTTAATGCCAAAAAACACTGACATAGCAACAGTCCATGACAGCAGACCAGCAACATTACCACAAGCTTTTTTAGCTGTTTCCATATTATAATCATCCATATCTAGGTAAGGTTTTAATAGTTCTACAGTTTCCTCATTGATGGTATCTTTAGAGAATGTTTGAAGATTATGAAGAAAACTGGAATTACTCATTAACTGAAAACAAACAATATCTTGCAAGTCTTTGATACTGTGTAATAAAGTAACATTGTTGTCTTGTATCACTCTTCAGACATTTTGGATATGTGAAACAATTATTTTCAGGTCATTAAGGAGATAATCAAGTTAGGGGCAGTTATTCACAACAATATTTTGGACCTTTTTAAATTCTATGTGCCATTGATGTTGTTACTCAGTATGACAGCATAAAAATCATTACTGTAAGGCTAGAAATTAATGTGTCAAGAAATTAATGCGACATGGGGTATAGAGACTAAAATGTGAGTACAAATTAATGCGATTCGGCGAAAGGTGTCACATTTTTTAATATCATAAAAAAGAAAATGCCTTCCCGAAAGTATGACAGCTGGTGAAAGTGTTTAATGAATGTAGGCTTCAACATTTTATCTTTAAATAGTCAAGTTTGAAAACCTTTGTTTTTTTAACGTCATTGATTACTAATCAGCTTCAAATTTAAAGATAATTACCTAATTACTTAATCCCCGCCCAACTCAAATTCAATACTTTACCTATATTTAAAAATGCGGATACAAATGAATGCGATCGCGGATAGGTTGCATTTAACGCATTAATTTCTATCTCACAATAATTTGTAGCCTTACAGTATGTACAGGAAATACACTAAGCAATTACAGTCTCCACGGGGGAGTAGAATGGTGTTAAGGTTACGAGTAAATAGTTTGGGTGCTGCTTTTAATCATTTGGAACCTCATACAATACAAAAATATAATATTTGATGTGGATTTCCATATGTTCTGAACATTGCTTACCTTCAATGATTCACTCCATGATGGTTTTGGACATGCTCTTTCAGGATCTTGCTGCATGGGTTCCAATTTCTTTTGGAAGAGAATTAATACTGCATCCATAATTCTCATAATCAAATGTGGTGGTTTACCTAATTTCTTTACTGTAGAGATATCACCAGGTTTAATAGTCTAGAAAAAATAAATATATATTCACAAACAAGTATACCAAGTATACATTTCTGAGAATGTTGTGTTCTTTGTCATATCTGAAGTTTCATGAAATAATCATAATGCAATTATATGCACCTCTATACCAAGTTGTCCTAACACGGAACAAATCAGCTTGCATGATAATAAAGAACAAGCCATAAATCAGCTTCATGATAAATCTAGTAATATGGCCTGTGCTTAGAGTCTACAGTGTCAGCAATAGTTTTCTAAACTGTTGTTCATGCAACTCCATAAGAGTTTTATGACATTGTCACAAGAGGTATAGACTTCTGTTGAAACTGAATGGTGCCAAAGAGCCTGATCTTTTTCGATTTCCAACTGTCCAGGGATCTTTAACATGCACAGCCTGTAGCACACGAGGCCTCGGTTTCTTGTCCCATCCAAATGACTAGCACTTTTCCATCTCTGTCCCTCCAACCTGTGTCACTGACAAGGGGAAACCGGGTTGAAAAAACGAAGGTTAATCTCTACCTTTGCCGGGATTGAACTGAATGGTGCAAATTGATGCTGTAAGTGACACAAATACATAAAAAGTATGAAAAAATCTCCACTTCATTTCATTAAGGCATCACACAATTATCATTATATACCTGTAGAGCCATTTCAGCTTCTTTGAGAGCAGGCTTAGCA
Organism: Nipponacmea schrenckii; assembly: GCA_030562195.1. Lineage (NCBI taxonomy): Eukaryota > Metazoa > Mollusca > Gastropoda > Lottiidae > Nipponacmea > Nipponacmea schrenckii. The sequence goes on from CM060202.1 coordinate 16,436,116, forward strand.
GCCTCTAGTTTACCCTCTGCAACTGCTTTTACATCTGCAATTTCATTGACCACTTTCTGAGCTCTATCCTTTACCTTCTGTACAGAAGCTTTAACTTTCTCAGCAGCCTGAGCACTAACTGTTACTTCTGCTAATACCTGAAATAGTCATTGGTACTGAAAATATAAACTGGACTCTGGGGTTAATTTTCAATAAAAAACGGTTTTAGAGTCAAATCAGTTACTAAAATTCCACCATGAGTATTGGACATAATTCAATGATGATAAGTCATCCATTTCTCTTAATCAGCAAGTATTTATACCTTATCAGCATTTTTATTTGCCACTTCTAAATCGACTTCTTTAACTGCCAGTTCTTTAGACAGTTGATCTACTGATATAGTAGCTTCAATCAATTTATCTAGACCAGTATTCATACGACCAGCTAGATCCCCAATAACATCTATCTTCTGTTTATAAACTGTTTTATAACCATCCAAAAATGACAGGTAAGATTTGGGCGTTACATGGGTTTGACGACGGAATCTGAAAATTGGGAAGTTACATCAAATTGACAATGTTTATACCCTTCCAGACAAAAAAAGAAAAAACAAATACCAAAATTTTGCAGGAGATTTGAATGATCTTATATGACTGTTATTAACAGGTCCGAATTTTCCTAGCATGAGATATTTAATCAGTAACATACAGATCCTTATAGAAAAATCAAGAATTCAAGTTATTTACCTCTGGAAATAGTCCACACAAACCATTGCTACATTATCATGTACTACACCCATAGTGTTGACAATTTGTTTCTTAGTGTCTGGTGTACATTCCATGTTAAAGCTGTTGAGGAAATGACCTGATACAGCCATTAGAGCATCACGTGGCCATTTACTAAACCAATCCATAGTACAACCTGATATTAAACCTGGAAACTTTAATGCTCTTGTTCTGAACTTCTCCCCAACCTAAATTAAATCAATCAAATTAATTAAAAAGCTTTTTCTATGGGAATGCCACCAATATATTTAAGAACTGTGTGAATTACAAACTTTGAAAAGATGAAATAAACTTTACCAACAATACTGAATATATATACTCTGTTTAATTTTTTCCATCAATGCTGAGTCACGAAATTCTGTTCTTGCTTTAACAATAGTACATTATGATTACAAATTGAAAAGGTGAAACCTGTGTATATTCTCTCTTATCCACAACATTCAAATGTTTCAAGTCATTCCAGAATACTGTGCAGCCTCTAACACAACCATAGGATAACAATCTAATAGATGAAAATGATGTAAAACTTACAGGAGAGAAACAGAGAACAGTATGTAGATTATTTCTAGCTCTAGATATAAAATAATCATATAAAGTTTCCTGTGTTGGAACTCGACGAGGATATTCAACCTTCATTACTGGTATTAATTCTTGAGTAATTTCATCTAATTCATCTCTCGCAAATAAATTAGACACCTAAAATAAAAAAAATAAAAAAATATCTGAAGCAAGATTTCACTACATGCTAATCTACTTAACTTATTTCTTCCTCTATTGTTTATACACCAGGTTATAGTTTAAATTAGAAACCAGTTGCTTCAAATAAGGAGATTCACACATAGTACACATCATAATATTTCATAATGTAATTATGTGGTCTAATGAGATCAAGTATATATTAAGAGTAATCTCCCTTGGGAGAGTGGTTGAGGGCCTAATAAAGATTGTTGTTAGCATTATTGTGTTTTTATCTTACAATAAAAGCCATCCTAGAGAAACAAACAGAATGTTGGGGTGAAAGAATGAACTTGTTCTATCTAACAGAAGAAATGTCCGTTCAAACATATGAAATACATTTTAAATGACTCCCCTCTTATCTGAATTATCAGGTGCTGCGATGGAATAATATCGAGATAATTTAAAGGATGGAGTGCTTGATCAATATATGGTTGGTTACAGAAAGCCTTAAGATTCAAATTGACTAAAACCAGATGTGACACTTCCAATTTCAGTTTAATATCTACTGCCTCTACATGCACAATGATTTTACTATCTCACCTCTCCAGAACTCAGTACATTGTTGAGATATTCCAAGAAACCTTCATCTTTGATTTCATTATCAGTAAAGAGGAAGGTAATACCTTGACCTGATCCACCAGCCACACGATACAGATACTTTAAATCATCCATTAAATTACTCACATTGTATGTTCTACAAATTGAAAAATACAATTTGAAGCAAGTTCATATATGAGGTCTGTTTCAGCGATAAATAACATAAGTAGGCCTAATGTAATTTCATTCAAATCGATTCTATATTAGGGCCTATAATAAATCAGGAATTCTCTCAGATAGTTTTCAACATCTAGGATTATTTTTGGATCATAATAAAGAAATGAGTGCTATATGAGTGTTATTTGTAAAACATGAGTGTTATTAGTAGAGAATGAGTGTTATGAGTACAAAATGAGTGTTATAAGTAGAAAATGAGTGTTATAGGGTGTAATTGGTAGAAAATGAATATTATAAGTAGAAAATAAGAGTTATTAGCAGAGAATGAGTGTCACAGGGTGTCATAAGTAGAGAATGGGTGCTATAGATAAAATAAATATAAATTGAGGATTTATTGTCATTGAAAACAAATAAGCTATTAAATTATAATAGAAAAATTATCATTAAGTGTAATCCAGCAATGGAGAATAACATAAATTATTATACAAAAACAAGTGTTATTTCAGAAAAAGTGAAAACTGAGAAATGAAAACTACTTGATATGAGTACTTTGTATGTTATTCAGTAGAGCTGTCTAAAAGATGACAAGGAAATGCTGACTAAAAGAGCAGTACAGCAAGACATGAAAGAGTTGAGTCAAGTATATGTATATACAAACCTGTTACGTTCCTCAAAATCTGAAACACCGATAAATATATAAGGAAGGTATTTTTGTTCTAAATTTCAATTCAATATATTGAAATTAAATTGCTGATGACATACCGGACTTTGGGTCTAGCATTTCAACTATGCTGGAATACAATTGTCAAATCCTTTGTTTTTAATAAAATGTGAAAGGTTATAGTTGAAAGTTTAGAATAATGAGAAACAACATACCTAGTAAGTGTAATCTGAAATATTTTATAACCAGCAATAAAGGTAGCTAGTCTGGTTAATGACTGTTTACCAGAACCACCAACACCAACTAACAGTGCTGCACCTCTTGGTGTCCTGATAATACGTGATATCTAAAACATAAACATTCATATAATATCAGTATTTTTACCTTAAACTCAGGAAGGCAGTATAACAATGGTTGTAAATAAGGCAAATTTCTCACATTTGAAACAATGACTCTATTTTTAAGTGTCTGTTTCATTTGTGTATTTGAAGTCTACCCTCATTTCAACAATTATGCTACGATTTGCTGTACATTTCACTTTCTTAGATTTCAGTTCCAAAACCTGGCAGTGGTTTTATGGAATTCATGTTTACCATCTATTGATTCATTGAATCATCACTAGAGAATAGATTGACTGACTTTAACAGTGGAAGAAGAAAACTTATATACACACCTTAACAAGATGAACCATAGCATCTTTAAAGAATACAAGATCCATTTGACCACCTCGCACCATTTCATTGTATTGTACCATATACTGTAATAGCTTTTCATTCAGAAAATCATAACTTGGTATCTACAATTACAATATAAATCAGTTTCTCACATTTCTCTTGGATTCTCTTGAATGATAAATATCTACAAAATAATATGTCCTTTTTGATGAAGAAACTGTGGCAAAGAATCCAGATTCCTGAAATATAAACACATATAATCAGTATGAAATAGATGATCAATACTTTTTTACCATTTCATACACTTTGGGTGCCTCAAGATTAGAATCCTCTGCCTCTTCACCAGTCGGCTCAGGTGGATCTCGTAAGAAATCTACGAAGTAAGGTTCTTCAGCTAACATACTGACTATGTCATCACTAGACTGAGCTCTTAATACTGATATCATAGCATCATTAAACCATTTCTTATCTTCTTGATTAGTAAACCTACAATGGTAGAATATATATAAATTAACAATCACTGTAAGAAGAGTATTTAATATAATTGGTATCTCACTTTTATGTGAAATTATTATACAATGGTCAATTAATGGATTCCTCTTCTTATTGATCCAATTAAAAGACCCTGAGGCGTTGCAATTTTTCCAGAGGGGGGGTGTTTATTTTGTAGCAAAAATTCTCAGTTTTAAGCCACCTAAGAGTTCTGCAATGTGAAAGCGCAGTGCTCATAAAGGCATGTAGTTCATTAAAGTCAATTTAATGCAGATATAAATGACTTGATTGTCATGTTCTTTAACATGGGGAAAATAAAACATTACCTATCAGCAATAGCTCTAGTGCATTCATGTTTCCATAAAGCCAAGGCATAGGCAGCATCATTACATTCTTCTCCAACAGTAAGCATTCCCTGCCAAATCCTAGATAAATCTCTCAAGTTGAAAATATAATGAAACTTGGCTGGCGTTGGCAACATTTTAATCTGAAATATGAATTTAAAGATTCAATGCAAAATCTAAAATGACTAATAAGAGATGCATGTCCAGAGACAGATTGAATAAATTTAAACTTACAGGAACTATTAAAGAATAATTTTAGGACCTTAATAATCCTCTTTATTGTTTAAAAGGTATTGTATCACATGGAATCCAAGTATTTTGGTTTGCAGACTTTTCAAAGACCAGAAGTGACCATGTGGTCAGTAAAGATAATAATCAAAGTAATCCGGTCTAGAAGTATTATGTACCTTAGTTTGTTGCCAGAGTATTCTTGTAGTTGGAACTAACAAACTAATAGTGTCACAAACATCTTGATTGAATCTTGTTGGGCAAAAATATCCTCCACCAATCACACCTGAAAAATACCAACAACCATTCACTCAATGAAATAACGAGGGAGAAGACTTATATATACATGGCCATCAGACTTCCAAATACCAAATCAGAGTCAGAACCCACTATTTCTTTGTCCCTATTAAGCAAATAATGTTATTTTTATGCTCTAAATGTCCAAAGCATAAGATCAACACCTGTAAATAAATAACAGTCTTACCAAAGATTTTATCAATAGAACTATTGGATGGTAATGTACAGTTAAAGATACAGAATTGGCGTTTAAGACGTTCTGGAATATCATTCCGACCACCTCCAGGATGTATCATGGCCGCTATAAACTGAACATCAACAATAGACAGGAAGTCACCAGGCTTATCTACATTATACATTCCATGCATCTCCATCATTTGTCTGGTGATCTCATTGGTTACCTAGAAACAAACTTTATTTTAAAACATTGCCCCTGATATATTGTCATTAAAGATGGTCTTCTCATGAAATAAGTTTCTCGGCTATAAGCACAATCTGAGCACTGTACACACATTTATACCGTAATTGAAATTATATAAATTTCCAAATCTAACCTGATCACCCCATTCATTAATAATGGGCATATTAACATCATCAATAAATACTGTCATTCTTCTACCACCTGGTGGTCCATAGGTACTACCCATTCTCTTCTCTACATAACTTTCTATAGTTCTCTGTAATAATAATACTTCTCATCAAAACAATGGACACACTACAGTTAAACAGATTGAATATATTGAGTAAGAGTATCGTAATTGAAAATATAGTTTGCACATCTTTTCACATGCCATAATAGCATTTTTCACAAATACAAAATGGCTGACAGTCAATATTGACTGGAGAACTTCTGGTGAACAATTTGAAATAGTTTTTACCTGTCCTTTAGGGTAAATAGCTGCAAACTTTACATATAAATTTACAGTAATTAAACTAGTGAAGACAGTCATGATAGATTTAGCACCTGAACCAACTGCACATCATTTAGCAAATTAGCCTAAACCCATTTTTCTTACTGCAGAAAATGCTTTGTCTAAGTCTAACTACATCATCACATTGTCATTTGTAAATAATCACCAAAAATGAAAAAATATATACTGCCTGGTAATTAAGTACTAAAGCAGCCAATAAGACACAGAGAAAATAAATTACTACCTGGAACATCAGTGGTGTAGAAGCTGAGGAAAAGTTGAATGATTTTCCTAGTTGAACATCAGGATCATATGAAGCCATATAACCTTTAATCATAACAGTTTTAGCTGTACCTTGTTCTCCAATTAATAATACAGCCTGAAATACAATCCATAGTTCAATATCTATTCACAACATTTTGTAGTTTCTTCATCTCCATATCAGTCTGTAAAGTATTGACCAAGAGTTTTTTATTGCCACCATAACTATGACAAGGTCGTCTTATGACTTTTAGTGACATATTTTGCTGATGGGCTGACTTCATGAAATATTTGCTGATTGGCTGCCTTAATGAAATGTTTTGCTGATTGGCTGCCTGAATGAAATATTTTGCTGATGGGCAGTTTTAATGAAATGTTTTGCTGATGGGCAGTCTTAATGAAATGTTTTACTGATGGTAAGTCTTATTGAAATGTTTTGTGATGGGCAGTCTTAACGACATATTTTGCTGATGGGCAGTCTTAATGATATGTTTTGCTGATGGGCAGTCTTAATGAAATGTTTTGCTGATGGTAAGTCTTATTGAAATGTTTTGTGATGGGCAGTCTTAACGACATATTTTGCTGATGGGCCGTCTTAATGAAATGTTTTGCTGATGGGCAGTCTTAATGAAATGTTTTGCTGATGGGCAGTCTTAATGAAATGTTTTGTGATGGGCAGTCTTAACAACATATTTTGCTGATGGGCCGTCTTAATGAAATGTTTTGCTGATGGGCAGTCTTAATGAAATGTTTTGCTGATGGGCAGTCTTAATGAAATGTTTTGCTGATTGGCTGCCTTAATGATATGTTTTGCTGATGGGCAGTCTTAATGAAATGTTTTACTGATGGTAAGTCTTATTGAAATGTTTTGTGATGGGCAGTCTTAACGACATTTTTGCTGATGGGCCGTCATTACATGAAATGTTTTGCTGATGGGCATTTAACGACAATGCTATGGGAGTCTTCATGAAATGTTTTGCTGATGGTAAGTCGTATTGAAATGTTTTGTGATGGGCAGTCTTAATCACATATTTTGCTGATAGGTAGTCCTAATGACATATTTTGCTGATAGGCTGTTTTTATGATGGATCTTATATCAAGTTTTTCTGACAAGATTTAAAACTTAGGCAAGATTTACTACATGTGTCCATCGACTCAATTCTATTAACTAGCCTACTGTACCTTATTTTGTTTAGCTATCGTCTGTAGTAAGAAGTTAGTTCTCACGTTATCAACATTAGGTACCAAGATTGAAGCAAATTCTGGTACACTATCAGATGGATAGAGATATTCTTCTACACGATTATTCCAATGATCCCATTCACCTGGAAATCATTTAACAAATACCATTTAATCAGACAAATGACATGTGAGCCATGGAAATCTGTTTGTCCTCTACTAATAAATTTTAAGAGTGCATCCAAATGATTTTAAATTAAAGACATTTAGAAGAGCCTTTCTGGTCTTTGTATACACATATCCGGGGATATCTATATCATCTATTTAATCATTCTGATCTCCCTTTCAACAATATTTATTTGAAATATTACTCTCTGATACACATATATTGACTAGAAAACCCTTTATCATTCGTTTAAGTTTAACAAATTCTTACCATTATCACTAACAACAAATTCAAATATAGTTTCATCGCCACTCATTACTGGATAATCTAGCTTACTACTATGTTTGAGCATGTATTCCTGTAACTTAGCTCGATCTTCTAACTCTAACAATGCTCCTAAACTCCACATTAGAGCAAATATAAACAGTCTTTCTAGATGTTTAGCTGGTAGACAGCCTTTATCATCTTTTTTAGGTATCAATCCCTCCAATAAATCACATGTCTACAAAATACAACATCATTGGGGATACATTAGCAGTTATGCTCAATCTTCCACAATTATATACCCCTTAATTGGATATCCTTTAGGAAATTCCTCAAAATTACTAACTGATGTGTTAATTGACAAGGCAGTTTCAGTTATCCAGCTTATATATTTAAGGACTTAAGGAGATATAGCTGTCTGAATAAATATTTGAGATGCCATCTAATATTAGATACCCTATTCTGATCACCTTTCAATAAGAAAATACCACATATTAGGCAACTAAATAACTTCAAGCCCTAGGTGAGCTGATATCATCAAGTTTAATAACTTCCTACCTGTTTAATCAAATTACATTCTAATACCACCATTTTGACTAATGTATTCTGGGTAACAAAAGTGTAAAACTCATCATAGCATTTATCATAGAAAACATTTAATATTTCAGCTTCTTGTGCATTGCGAGATTTTAACCAACCCTAGAACAAAATTATAACCCAGCAAATTATTTAGATATTTTTAAACAGTAAAGATCAGTAAAATACAGATTTCAGCATATACAGAACAGTACAGCAAGATTCAAAAGGAGAAATACCACAATAATGTGAACAAGGATCTTACCTGTAATATTGGCCTCCAATCCAGAGCAGAACTAGACATAAACACCATACCATTTCTAGAAACAGTAGCTGGGGAAGCATTGTCAATATTGTGGACTTCAAATACAATCTTACAATTAGGAGCCATTGGAATACGATCACCATTAGCTAGAGTTAATGTTTTATTATCATCTAATACAGAGTTTAAATTCTCAATCCAGATAGCATCTACTGGTCCATCTAATATAAGCCAGATATGATCTCCTGCAAATAGAATGAAATAACATAGCAAATAAGAAACTGTTTGAAGTATTGATGTAATTGTCACTAGATATTTCATTGGCATTATTGGTGTGTAAACACAATTGATCACGTGACAAACTGAATAAATGACGAAGTCATTGTGTTTACACACCAATAATGCCAGCAGGCCGAGGAAAATTCCTGCTTAATTACGACTTAATTAGGGACTTGTTAGACAAACTGGTGTTTTATGTTGGTCAATTGTTCTTGAGGTTATTCTCATACTCTTACTAAGCTATCTGAATACTAATTTTTATAAAGGCTGTACAAGATAATTGTCTAAGTAGGTGCATACTTTAATGTGTCTAAGAATAATTGAGTAGAGAGAGAAGAGAGGAAACAACCCAGTCTAAAGATAATAATAGTGTTGCATTCAAATCCTTAGGGCTTCATTTGTATTGTATTGTTAACTATTTTAAGTTATTTTTAAATATAGCTGGTCTGAATATTACTATTGATCCTCAACTTGGATCATTGCTAAACGTAATAAGAATGTTTCCATGTGAAAAGGAACTAAAGATAAATACCCTGAACCCAAAACCCAATAGTCCAACATAACAATAACTATCAGAGGAATAAAACGAGTCCAAACAACAAACCTTTTTTAGATTTCAAAGTACGTCTCCAGAGAGTAGAGAAAATACCATCAGTCCAATCATTAGTAGCAACATCTAGACGCCCAAACATCTGTGGTGCTGTGATAGATTTAGGGTTCATCCTCATTTCACGATGTGGTGTACCACAGTCAGTCATAGATCTCATCAATACCTGTATACAACATGTTTTACCAGCTCCACTAGGTCCTAACGTCATCATACCGTGACGTACACGTTGAGTTTCAAATAACTACAAAAGACCAATTAGAAACCTGAATACAAACACTTAAATAGACAAAAATGTTCATTTAATTTGGATTATATCAAGTCAGACCACAATCAGTTTCTATAAGGAGATCTTGATATGGCAATATAACTAATGTATGGACAGATCTAAATGACTAAAGTAACAGATTAACAACAATTCTAATCAAGACAAATTTATTGGACTTCTCTATCAATATGCCATAATCTGAATTTCTCTTTTTTTTAAATACATACAGCAAAATGATAACAAGCGCCAGTGTAAATGAAAAAGTAAGGGTACAAAATGATAAGAAATCAACTGTGACTTACCTGAACTACTTTCAGGTTCCAAGATGGATGGTTGATCAAGCCCAGGTTATTGACCTGGTTATCAACAGCTACCTGTAAGTCAGCGTAGGAAGCACTATCTAATGTTATACCAGGAAATAAATCAGCGATTAAACTTAAAAATAGAGGTTCATCTTCATCTACCTACAATTACCACAGATCAAAATAAAATATGTTTTTACTAATGTTGACTGGTAGATTGAGTTTTTAGAAATTAAAGTTTAGTTCTAATTTTAAGTTTTATTTTCACCACAGTATTCCTCATTGTTATCCAAAAGAGGTATTACATGACACACTTAAATAGGTAAATATAATGTAATCGACATCAGAACATAGAACAGAACTGTAATAGGAACTTTGTTAGATTACATTGGAGACAACAATTATCAGATAAAAAGAAAGTAAATTAATTAAGATGGGGTTACCCTCAATGTTAATTCTCAATTGTTGGACAGGATTGTTTTGGTTGGATACTTTTTTTATGGAATATTAAAGTTTTCTGGTACATAACTTTATATTGGTGGAGCAATATTACTTACCAATTTAGACAAGTTCATATCTCTCAAGACTCTCATAACAATAGTACTTTCAGTATCATTTGGTCTAGCTCTCTTGTTAGCTCCCAGTGTACGTAATACTGATAGAATATTTCTTAACCCAAAATCATAGTGAACCTACAATAAAACATTCAGAAATTCAATAATATTATTATTTTTCATGTAATGATGGTTGTAGGATATCCTAGAAATAGCTTTTCGAAAAAAAATTATGCTTTCTGGTTTTCAGTATTTTTACAAAAATTAATTTTATATTATCTATTTAAACAAAAAATCATATAACTGTAAAATGAACTCTAAAAATACTATAATTTAAGCTACGTACTGCTACACACCTGTTTTGAAAGTTGTTCTTCACAAAGTTTATACAAGGTGAAAAACTTCTGAGCTAACAAAATATTTTCTATAAAACCACAGGCAGCTAGTTTGACTCTCATAATAATCTGTAAACAAACATAACATTTATCAACATATCACATCATCATAATAATCTGTAAACAAAATATAACATTTATCAAAATAACATCATCATAATAATCTGTAAACAAAATATAACATTTATCAACGCATCAAATCATCATAATAATCTGTAAACAAATACAATGTTTATCAACATATCACTTCATCATAATTATCTGTAAACAAATACAATATTTATCAATATATCACATCATCATAACAATCTTTAAACAAATACAATATTTACTAATATATCACATCATCATAACAATCTGTAAACAAAATATAACATTTATCAAAATAACATCATCATAATAACCTGTAAACAAAATATAACATTTATCAACGTATCACATCATCATAATAATCTGTAAACAAATACAATGTTTATCAACGTATCACTTCATCATAATTATCAATATATCACATCATCATAACAATCTTTAAACAAATACAATATTTATCAATATATCACATCATCATAACAATCTGTAAACAAATACAATATTTATCAATATATCACATCATCATAACAATCTGTAAACAAATACAATATTTATCAATATATCACATCATCATAAAAATCTGTAAACAAATACAATATTTATCAATATATCACATCATCATAACAATCTATAAACATAGTTTGTAAACAAATATAATATTTATCCCCATTTATAAACTTATTTAGAAGTGTGTTCTTTGTTTGCTGTGAAAATCAGTGATTATAATTCCATATCATTGTTAAGAAATATTTTACCTGTCTATCTGGAACCATCATACTGACAGTACGGAACTGAACTTTTAAATTTTCTGGTAATTCCTGACGACCAGCATAACCAGGGTTCTACAAAGGAAAAATATACTAATAGTAAATTAGTGGTTAAAATTTTTTATCCTATCCTATTAAGTGTTTTAATTTCCCTTCAAAAAAATTCTGATTCCAGTAATTTTGAGCTCACCCTGTCTCAGATTTTGCCCTGACAGATATATGCATCTAATCCACTTTCAACTGCAGTGGATGCACAGTAAGTATTTATACTAAATTAATATCAACTATCAAGGCAAGGAATAGAACCACAAACTATGTACAATAAATAATCAATATATAAAACTATAAAACATACCATAGTCAAGAAAATACCAAATTCAGGATTCATATCAACTAAATCACCATCACTAAAGAGGAAATCTTTCTTTCGTTCTTTTTTAGCAGAAAGTACAATATAAATCTGTTGAGCTGCTACAGATAATACTGGTAACTCAATACGGTTAAATTCATCAAAACATCCCCAAGATCCTGACTGAGCTAATCCTAGAAAAAAACAGAAACTTGTTAAATAATAACTGTCTATCAAGACTCATGCTATGTAAACAAATATTTTTCGAAATCAAAGATAAAAGATAGGCACGCAAAGCGTGCAGATAGGCCCTCCTCAGGCTTATCAGATAATTGGCAAGAATTCATGTTCCGTTTTAATAGATAATGGACAAAAATTCATAGGTGTACCATGAAATCAGACTAAATATGAATCAAAATTGTCACTTTAGTAGAGTACTTATTAAAATGCAATCAAAACTGTAGTTTGTAGAGTGAGCACAAGACAGCTATTCTCATTTTTGCGAAATTCCGCTAAGTCGGACAAAGTATTTCTGCTAAAAATTATGCGATCATCACCAAAATCAATACAATTTTTCTTTGTGATGCCATAAACTCACATACCAAAAATTATTAAAATCCAATCAAAACTGTAGTCTGTAGAGTGAGCACAAGCAAAGTTACTCGCATTTTTCCGAAATCGCGCTAAGTCTGACACTGTATCTCCGCTAAAAATTATCCGATCATCACCAAAATCAATACAGTTCCTCTTTGTGATGCCATGAACTCACATTCCAAAAATTATTAAAATCCAATCAAAACTGTAGTCTGTAGAGTGAGCACAAGCAAATGTGACAGACAGACAGACAGACAGACAGACAGACAGACAGACAGACAGACAGACAGACAGACAGACAGACAGACAGACAGTTGATCACAATATACGCCCTACATTTCATGTGAGGGTGTATAAAAATCAATCTGAGCATAAAGAGTGTGTTATCAGACCAAAACAGTTCAAATTGAGGATGTACAATTTCCAACAGTTATAGACCTGCTTCATTTTCCCATAAGATGCAGAAGAGTAGGACGTAAAACTCTATCCATTTCCAACAGTTATAGAAGAAACTGAAGAGGACCTATAATCTTTTTGATTTTAGGGTTGTCAGTATAATTATATATATAAATTGCATCAACAAATACTATTAATTTCATCAGAACATCACTTACCTTTATAAATACGTCCTAAACCTCTAAAATCCATCTGATCAGAACAATTAAATACCACTACATATTTCCCTAGAGCTTTACCCATATCTTTAGTTGTTTCTGTTTTACCAGTACCAGCTGGTCCTGCTGGGGCACCTCCCATAGACATACCTAGAGCTTGAGCTAGGGTAATATAACATCTGAAAGAATGCAACACAGATTAAATTAATCCTAAACAAAAAATAAATAAATAAAATAAATCCTCAAAAATCAGTTACAATATCTGAAGATCTTGAACACTTTTCAAAATAGTAAATACTAGCCTTGCAGTGTTTCCCTTTGACAAAAGATGAAAAACATTAATCCATATATGAGATAATACAGAACACTGACCTATCAGTTAAAGGTGTAATAACTAAACGATCAGTACATCCTAGGAATTCATTTTGATAGATAAAATCTACATCAGTTATCTGTACTATACATTGATCTGTTTCTTCTTTAAAATAAAATCTGGCTTGTTTCAACCATTCAAAATCACTCGGTGTTTTAATATGCATCTTGACCTATAATAATATGATTCATTAGATTGAATAAGGGCATGAAATGAAAAGGGTTGAAAAAAGGGTTTCTAGCTTTTTATTTTTTTTTTCAGACTTTAGTAGAGGTCCAACTATAAATCTGAATGGTGAAAACAAACATTAAGAGATTTAAAAACATACTTTATATTTTGATTTAATTCCTGATCTTTGTAATTTTATTTGTTTGTCAATTCTGCTGTATGTTGTTTTTTACCTTCGGAGAAGTGAGCATAAGACATTCTAACTTAGGGTAAGCTTGAAAGACGACACCTACCATTTCATCAAAGATATCACGTTGATGAACATGAATTGTAACCAGAGTCTCATACTTGACTCTCTCAAACTTTGTTAAATCTCTTGTCGTCTGATCAATCAACTTATTCAACAGATCTAAAAACTTCTGATTGGTTGTTGGCATGACCTTCTTATCAGATCTGGCCAATCGTAAAGCTTCTTCAGCATCTCGTGTCCATAACATCTGAATACCTAATAATCCAACCTACAAAGTAACAAATGGATATCAACAATTTGGATTGACAATTTCTGCAGGTTTAAAAGACTATTTACATATTGTCTATTTGGAGTTACAGGTACCAATATGATTATCTGGTACACCTTTGTCCCATTGAAATAGATCTTTTATAAAATGAACTTCTATCTAATATAAAGAAAAGTTCAGACCTGTGCTATATAATTATTACAGAAATTGAGCAACTCAAAATCAGAACTATTAATATATCTATAGGCATCTCGAATGACACCATTTAGTGATTTCATAGCTTCTACCATTAATTCACCTAACCATATCTCAACATTACCCTTAGCACTCACTGCCTTTTCAAGCTGAAATTATATAATATATAATGAGTCACAGACAAAACCTATTATATTCACATTCAATCAATAATAATTTTATGCCCGTTTGTATGCAAAATTCAATTTCAAAGTGAACCAGATCCAATTTAAATACTGGTTACAAAATGCCCATGTACATACTTCTTTCTTAACTAATTATTCAAATGTATTCCTACATTTTTAATCTGGAAAAAAATGACATGCCCACTTACACCAACTTTCTCTCCTTCTCTAGAAACAACAGCAATAATTCTATCATAATCCTTTTCATGGAACTGGACTTCACTTATATTCTCAAACACACCAGTAAGATGTGCCTGAATAGTATGAGAATCACTGGCTTGACCCAATATTTCTAACAGTGCAGGATCAGATATAAAGAAAAACCTGGGGAATACTAATCTCTTCTTTTCTAAATATCTAAAAATAACAAACATTAATGTTTATAAGTGTCTGTTAGATCAAAGGGATCGATAAGAGGTATTGCAAATCATTTGGAGATTCCACACAGCTAATTTTAGTTTGCATAATATATTCTTTGAAATAGACATTAGTGAGAAGCTACAATCTAGAATTTGGCACACTATTACCAACTAGATAGTGATGGAGTCCAACTACATCAATATTCTTGACTTAGCAATAAAGTAAAACAGAAGCAACTGAAGCAATTGGTGGCACCAGTACAATCTGATCAACTTTTCCAGATGCTATAGGTTACCAAAGCAACAGCCAATTACAAGGTTAACCAGAAGATATGAAAAGGACAATGAAGCTTACCCAGTAAGAGATTTCTGACACAGTTCTAACTGTTCTAATAAATGTGGTAAAAGTTGTCCTAAGGTTTCATCTCCAACACAACACTGTACAACATTAGTTACTTCATGTGCTCTCAACATAATCTTACCCCATGATTTATCTATATTCTGAAATCTTTTAGCTTCCTACAATTAGATAAGAATAAGAGATATATTCCAATGTTTTATGTTAAATAGAGGCAGAAAACTTTCTTATAAAGAAAACAAGTCTGAATATAATTCTGAAAGTAGGTTTTATAAATAATAATTGAGAAAAAATTTTTTTTACTCATCCTGGTCCAATAAAAGAAATATACAGTCCACTTCATTTTTTGGTAGAGAATATCTCTTTACAGGCAAGTCTTTTTCTGTCCATTATTATCTACCATGGAATCAAGTGGACTGCTTATTCAGAAGTCAAATTTATCATCGATTAAGGTATTCTAAAGTAAATATTGCTTGAATCATAAAAAGCGTTATCTACTGCACTGTCTCCCAACATTTAAAACTAAAATATTACATTATTGTTTATTTCTGTATTAACTAACAGCAATATATGGTGATAAATAGAATCTCAAACTCATCTTTTTTTATATCAAAGATATCAAATCTCTCAGAGTCTCAAAATGTTGCACTTTTATCAACTTTTGTTGATACTTTTGATATAAACAACACCCCTTAAGAAATTCTCTATATACCATTTATCTATTAGAGTAAAGGGCTACCTGAGGAAGTTGTTTAGCAATGTCACCACCAACAAATACAGCTTCTAAATATACCCACAGATTCTGTGTTGTTAACCAATTCTCTAAAATATCAGTAGTATTTGATAGTTTAGCTACCCATTCTTGTATATTCTTTTTAAAAGGTGCATTATACCTGAAATGAATTGAAAAATATTTCTCTTTCCTTGTGAACTAATACAGGAGCCTGTTTAGTCGTTAAGTGTAAGGTAAAAAGTCATCAAAAAAAGTTTGAATATAAACTTGTCATGCTAAAAAAAAGTTCTCACAATAAATTTTTTTAATCATATTTCACTTGCACTGCCATTTAGAACTTATATCCCTAATTTATAGCAAATATTGAGAAGACTTCATCAAATTTTAGTCCAACAGATCTTAAACATATTGAATTTCATCGTATAAAATGGCATTAACCAAAACATGGATACAAACCTGTTGCTTAGTAATGAACTTAGAACCATCAAACTGTCTTCTAATAGAGATATAATCTCAGTTGTCTCTCCACCTTTTAATAACAATTCACCTCGAGCCTTGAAATTAGCAAAACTTAAAATACGACCATTCCAATCAGCAACACACTGGGATAGTTTAGCTTCTATATCTTTTTCTTTTACAGCTGAGATACAAATATCCTGTAGAATTGAGGGGAAAATTATCTTTTACTTTAAAACAGGTTTTTCTGAGTCATTTCCTACTCAATTTTATTCAAATTTATGGCACTATTTTAGACATGTTATTAATATCATATTCTATTCTATCATTGAGCCTTCAATAAATATGCCTGAATTGACTGATGGTACATGATGAATTTCGATTATAGTTCCTGGAGAATTAAAGAATAATAAAGTTTCATTACCTCAATGTCTTCTTTATATTTGAGTAATGGTGCTTTCATGATATCTCTTAAAGAGAAATTCTCCGATTCCAAATCAAAAGTATGTCCTGTCATTTTAGCAATACGATCCCAATGTCTTTCTTTCATGGCTTTATTAGACATTAACTCTAATAGAGGACAAGTTTCACTAAAATCATCAATCTTCTTCTTTAAATCATTAAAAGCTTGCCATTCCTTGAGAGCTTTAGGTAACTTTCGACATCTGTAAAATATTTATTGAGATTTCTTAAGACACTTTCAGAATTTACAAAAATATAGATTTATGTGAATTGTTGATAACTGCTCATGCTAAAGTTAATGTTATATGATTTAATGAGGTGAAGAAATTTCCTTCAGTTATGATAAGTAATGTGAAGCTACTATCAAAAATAATGACCAAACTCACCTGTTTTGTAAATCCAGTAATTCTGTATTGATTTTCTCAATGTCTACCTCAGTCCAGAGGATTTCAAAATATCCAGCAATAACTGTCATAACACTGTTATATAGACCATAAAGTTTCTGAAGTAATCCCAATTCTTTCTTGATTTTAACCAGATTGGGATATTCTGTTACTACTAAACCAAACAACTGTTCACCAGCAGAATAGATGTTGTACTTGTTCCATAGTTCATCAAATTTACTCTGAACAAAGTAATACAAAAAATTAATTAGATTCATCTCACAGTTATTGTCTAATATATTTTGTCATTCAGACAAGCTGGCTGTATAAACTGATCTCAATTACCCATTTATTTACCTTATAATTTAATACCTACATAGACTAAGCTTACATGTGATTAGCATCATTCACAAACAATCTCTCCTGACTTTATATGTTGAAAGAGTATCAAGATATTATAAAGAGACCTCAAAGAGATATAAACTATAAGCAAGTGAAATGTTAAATTAAAAAATGTTAAAAATAGTCAATATCATGTGCTTCTTTACCTATGTCTATTTGTATATATATCAAGCAGTATAAAAATGTTGATATTAAAAATAAATTAAAGTGCTTACCTGAAATATCTGAAGTCGTTCATTAGCTTCTTGTGGTGTAATACCTGGACACATTGGTCCTTCCTGTAGAAATATATATAGATAAGATCAATAGGCATCTCAATACAATTATCAGTTTACATTGTATAACTTAGGCCCGCTTACAATACAATTTTTTTTTAAATAAGAACAATTATTATGGATATACACTTCTAGAATATTTATTACTTTCAACGTTTCAATGTGGTTCTCACACCGTCATCAGGAATACAATGATATGAACAACAAGCAAATAGGTATATATAGGCAACAATAACAACAATATAGTTAGCTAAAACAACAAAGGAAACCATGCAATTAACAATTAAGGAATTAATAGGGATAATACAGTCAGATGAGTGAAGCCAGTGGATACTATGGATGAAGGATTAACA
Source organism: Nipponacmea schrenckii (assembly GCA_030562195.1). Taxonomy (NCBI): domain Eukaryota; kingdom Metazoa; phylum Mollusca; class Gastropoda; family Lottiidae; genus Nipponacmea; species Nipponacmea schrenckii. The sequence continues at coordinate 16,454,725 of CM060202.1, forward strand.
GATCAACGCAGTACAGTGTCCCATATTCTTGGTAAATGGTATCCTTGGTCTCTATTGAGGGTGGGTTGAAGTTTTCTTATTAGGATGCTTTCATGGTATTTGCGGATAGTTTCGTCTGGGAGATTAGTAGCCAGGGCTTCAGACTCATTCCATTGTATAATATGGTTAGGGTTTTCTATAAGGTGTTGACTCAGTGCTGATTTCCCATTAGTCATGTTGCAGGAAGTCTTGTGTTGTCTTATCCTCACTTTCAATGGTTGCCTGCTTTCACCAATGTAAGTTGCGCCACAATCACACTTCACTTGATACACTATGTCTTTCTGTCTGTCCTTGTTGGAGGTTGTGGGATCGGTTTTTCCATTGGCTTTCAGTACTGATTTAAGGTTGGCTGTTGTAGAGAATCTAGTGGTGATGTTAGTGAGTTTTTTGATTGTTCTGCTGATTTTGTAGCTGGCGGGTCCTACAAATGGGATAGTGAGGTTTATAGGTGGTGGGTCAGGTTTCGTGGATATACTGGATTTATTTACTTCTTTGATGGTTTCTGCTAAAAAATTCCTAGGGTAGTTGTTATATCTGCTTAGAACATTGGTCAAGTGGTTAATTTTGGACTGGTAGCTATCACGATCACTACATAAGGATTTAGCTCTGGTTATTAGGGCCTTAACTGTATTCTTTTTGGTGAGGCTTGGGTGGTTTGATTTATAGTTGATATACTGGTCTGTGTGTGTGGGTTTCCTGTATACTGTAGTTGAAATGGATTGGTTGGTTTTCTTAATTAGGATATCTAGGAATGGTAGCTGATTGTTGACTTCTTTTTCTGCGGTAAACTGGATTCTAGGATGGTGTGAGTTCAAGTGGTTTAGTAAGGTGATGGGGTCAGTATCCTTGGGGAGAATAGCAAACACGTCATCTACTTTGCGAAGCCAACAGAGGGGTCTGATCGGGGAGCTAGAAAGGGCCTTGTCCTCAAATTGCCCCATATATATCTCAGAAATAAGTGGGGACAGTGGCGACCCATGGGTAATCCATGAATCTGTTGATAGGTGTCATTGTGCCAAGTGAAATAGGTGGATGTGATACATGCTTCTAGAAGGGTCATGATGTTTGCTGTGGTGATGGTGGAGTTTAGTTTGTCCCGGTTAGTGGTTATCTTCTGCTGTATGATGGATAAGGTTTCTTTGGTGGGGACGTTGGTGAAAAGATCAGTCACATCGTAGCTTACCATAGGACCACATGTTTGGTTGATAGCAGTTATATCTGTAGTGAAGGAAGATGAATCTTTGATGTAGGAGCTGGCCATCTTGCCTAGTGGTGACAGTAGCTTGGATAAGAATTGGGCTGTTTGGTAGAAGATGCTTCCTCTGGAGTAGACTAGCATACGGATTTTGATCGGATCTTTGTGTATTTTAATGGTGGCTCGAGCATACGGTGCTGTGCAGTTGATAGGGTTGAGCTTGTTGAATTCTTCTTTGGTGATTTCTCCTTTCTCAAACATGGATTTCAATAGGGTTTTATGTTTCTTCTCCATGGTGGCGGTTGGATCTCTGGGTAGTTTCTTATAGTTTTCCGTGTTGGAGAGGGCTTGGTTCACCATTTCTTCATATTGGTCTTTATCGATGATTACTGCGGCTTTATTTTATTATCCCTATTAATTCCTTAATTGTTAATTGCATGGTTTCCTTTGTTGTTTTAGCTAACTATATTGTTGTTATTGTTGCCTATATATACCTATTTGCTTGTTGTTCATATCATTGTATTCCTGATGACGGTGTGAGAACCACATTGAAACGTTGAAAGTAATAAATATTCTAGAAGTGTATATCCATAATAATTGTTCTTATTTATCTATACCTGTGCTTCTAATATGCCATTGAAGGATTAATTTTTTTTTAGTTTTACCAAAGTACCTTCTGAGGTTGATCTATGTTCTAGGGAGTTAGTTAAATATCAAATCACATTCACTGGAGAGTAACATTGTTTAAACAAAAGAAATTCATGCATAGTGTGCAGCAGTCAATCATGATTTTCGTATAGGAAATATTCCAACCAAGCTGATATAAGCTTATTCTGGTAAATTTATAGACACCCTGTTTGAAATCATATTAGTAAAATAAATTGAATCCTAAAACAGACAAATATGAAACTGTTTTTTTTAACATTATATGTAATATGTATGGGTAATAGTTGATAAAACACAACTCATCAATCTTAATCTACCACTGATAAACAATTGATAGTGAGTTTTATATAAAACTACTGAGGGTAATAGTTGATAAAACTCAACTCATCGATCTTAATCTACCACTAACAAACAATTGATAGTGAGTTTTATTTAAAACTACTGAGGGTAATAGTTGATAAAACACAACTCATCAATATCAATCTTAATTTACCACTAACAAACAATTGATAGTGAGTTTTATTTAAAACTTCTGAGGGTAATAGTTGATAAAACACAACTCATCAATCTTAATCTGCCAATAACAAACAATTGATAGTGAGTTTTATATAAAACTACTGAGGGTAATAGTTGATAAAACACAACTCATCAACCTTAATCTACCACTAACAAACAATTGATAGTGAGTTTTATTTAAAACTTCTGAGGGTAATAGTTGATAAAACACAACTCATCAATCTTAATCTACCACTGATAAACAATTGATAGTGAGTTTTATATAAAACTACTGAGGGTAATAGTTGATAAAACTCAACTCATCGATCTTAATCTACCACTAACAAACAATTGATAGAGAGTTTTATTTAAAACTACTGAGGGTAATAGTTGATAAAACTCAACTCATCAACCTTAATCTACCACTAACAAACAATTGATTGTGAGTTTTATTTAAAGGAGCCCAAGCTTTATTTGTTTCAGACAATCATCCGACAGCCTCAAACACATGAAATCTTTTAGTTAGCTAATCAGAAATAGTCTACAGAGCTTAAAACTACTGGGGGGTAATAGTTGATAAAACACAACTCATCAACCTTAATCTACCACTGATAAACAATTGATAGTGAGTTTTATATAAAACTACTGAGGGTAATAGTTAATAAAACACAACTCATCAATCTTAATCCACCACTAACAAACAATTGATAGTGAGTTTTATATAAAACTACTGAGGGTAATAGTTAATAAAACACAACTCATCAATCTTAATCTACCACTAACAAACAATTGATAGTGAGTTTTATATAAAACTACTGTGGGAAATAGTTGATAAAACACAACTCATCAATCTTAATCTACCACTAACAAACAATTGATAGTGAGTTTTATATAAAACTACCGAGGGAAATAGTTGATAAAACACAACTCATCAATCTTAATCCACCACTAACAAACAATTGATAGTGAGTTTTATTTAAAACTACTGAGGGTAATAGTTGATAAAACACAACTCATCAATATCAATCTTAATCTACAACTAACAAACAATTGATAGTGAGTTTTATTTAAAGCTTCTGAGGGTAATAGTTGATAAAACACAACTCATCAATCTTAATCTGCCACTAACAAACAATTGATAGTGAGTTTTATATAAAACTACTGAGGGTAATAGTCGATAAAACACACCTCATCAACCTTAATCTACCACTAACAAACAATTGATAGTGAGTTTTATATAAAACTACTGAGGGAAATAGTTGATAAAACACAACTCATCAATCTTAATCCACCACTAACAAACAATTGATAGTGAGTTTTATATAAAACTACTGAGGGAAAAAGTTGATAAAACACAACTCATCAATCTTAATCCACCACTAACAAACAATTGATAGTGAGTTTTATTTAAAACTACTGAGGGTAATAGTTGATAAAACACAACTCATCAATATCAATCTTAATCTACCACTAACAAACAATTGATAGTGAGTTTTATTTAAAACTTCTGAGGGTAATAGTTGATAAAACACAACTCATCAATCTTAATCTGCCACTAACAAACAATTGATAGTGAGTTTTATATAAAACTACTGAGGGTAATAGTTGATAAAACACAACTCATCAACCTTAATCTACCACTAACAAACAATTGATAGTGAGTTTTATTTAAAACTACTGAGGGTAATAGTTGATAAAACACAACTCATCAACCTTAATCTACCACTAATAAACAATTGATAGTGAGTTTTATTTAAAACTACTGAGGGTAATAGTTGATAAAACTCAACTCATCAATCTTAATCCACCACTAACAAACAATTGATAGTGAGTTTTATTTAAAACTACTGAGAGTAATAGTTAATAAAACACAACTCATCAACCTTAATCTACCACTAACAAACAATTGATAGTGAGTTTTATATAAAATTACTGAGGGTAATAGTTGATAAAATACAACTCATCAACCTTAATCCACCACTAACAAACAATTGATAGTGAGTTTTATTTAAAACTACTGAGGGTAATAGTTAATAAAACACAACTCATCAACCTTAATCTACCACTAACAAACAATTGATAGTGAGTTTTATATAAAATTACTGAGGGTAATAGTTGATAAAACAAACTCATCAACCTTAATCCACCACTAACAAACAATTGATAGTGAGTTTTATTTAAAACTACTGAGGGTAATTATTGATAAAACACAACTCATCAATCTTAATCTGCCATTAACAAACAATTGATAGTGAGTTTTATTTAAAACTATAACAAATAGAGAAGGAATGCTACATACCAAATCATATCTCTCAGTGAAATTTGCCTGACTTCCTTGAAAATTTTCAACTGATGTCAATAGTTCTTCTTTAAACAATGGTTGTACTCTCACTAGATCATCTTGTACTTGACCCTATAATAATAACATTCAAACCCTTTTCACATTTTGAAACTGATATCACAAAAATGCTTCAACACTGAAAATTAATTAAACTATATCATAAAATTTCATATATATCTTGAAATAGGCATATTATAGGCCTGTTCACACCAGTTGTACTTGGATCTACTGACCCGGGTTGACTGCACAGTTCAAAGCTCTGTTCATGTTTACACGAGGTCAGTCTGCTGGGCCGCAATTACAGTAAAGCCAAGGGCCACCAATGATGTGGTTGTAGCCATTTGTGTTCGACCCTAGTGAAGACTAGAGTCAGCACATCAAGTGCGACTCCAGAGTTGACTCTTGGAGTTTTTATATTGGTACTAGTTTCACCATTAAACTTGATGGTGAGTAAGACAGAAAATGAAAATTCATTTTCATATAGTAACTTCACGAAGAGCAATCAGCATAGAAGGTTAAGTATATACTTACAGAGATGTGACAAAGTTTTTGAAAAGAATATCTGAGTGAATCAACCTTATCAACTTCTTCCTTATCAACCGTTACTTCAAAATCTTGTAATAAACTGTAGGATTCCTGTACAAAAATATTTGATCAAATTATTGGAACATGGAACAAATTAGTTCAATTACAATTGAAATTGTAATCAAATTTTTACTTGATCTAGAATTTCAGGATAAATATTTTACTTTGATCTAGAATTTCCAGACATTTTATACTTTGATCTAATAAAATATTTCCAGACAATTTTTTACTTTGCTTAATATTTTCAGGCAATTTTTACCTTTGATCTAGAATTTCAAGACGATTTTCACTTGATCTAGGATTTCAGATCAAATTTTTTACTTTGATCTAGAATTTCAAAACTTTTTTGTATATCAATCTAGAAATTCCAAACAATTTTTTTTATTAAGATTTAGAATTTCAAAACAAATTTTTACTGTTCAATTTTCTAATGTTATTTTTCACATTGAAGGTTGAAATTTGAATTAAGATAAATAAAAATATTACTTATTAGGATGTATACCTCAATAGGCGCTAAAGCCATATCGATTTTAATATGATTTTCTCGGACTTCAGCTAAACCAGACATAGCTTGTCGGACATCTTCTAGATCTCTGATAGGTCTTGATAATCGTTTACTACAATCATCAACAAAGTTCAGAATTTCTTCCATGTCTGTATGATACTTCCTGTTTAATTCTTTACCATATAATAACTTCCAGGCCTTGATTTCTACTTGTAGCGCCAGTTTTAATGGTTCTAATAAAGAGAAATTTTATTACAATAACAATGGTTGCCATATTAAACTGAAAACGTTGGATGTAAGAAGATGTAGTTTAATAGGTAAGGTTGTTTTTATCTGATTTTGTCCTGACAATGTTGTAAAAAACTCAGAATTTGATCTTCAAAGTCATTGGCTAATTTGGGTTTTTACATGGTTATTATGTATGGCACCATCTTTCTCGAAATATATCAAACACGAATACTTGAACAGTCTGCAGAAGAGTAAAATAAAATAATCATAATTAGCAACAAACCAGTAAATAATTCTATAGGTCCAACAATATCACTTTGTTTAATATCATCAATAGAATCTTCTAATTTCTTAAAGACAGCAACTTTTGATTTATATTCTGATATGATAGGATTTGTTGCCAGAAACTCCTAAAAAATAAATATGACATAAAATAATTGTCTGTATATGATTTACATTTCCTTGTAAACATACTCAATATGCCTATTCAATAAAGAGGTTCTCTTGTTTCTTTTTAGAATAGTACAAGTTCTTTATGTTTTACTTTGTTTTTTCTTTTCAAGTTGGACTTAAGGCCTATGTCTAGAAAAATAGAAAAAAAATATTGTGGCCATTTTCAAGAATTTGCCAGGAGATTTGGAATTAAATACTTATAGTATTGAAATAATGGCCATTAACACATGTCAAAAACAGTTTATTGTCATCAAAATCAAACATGTCTAAATTTACTGCCAGCACTATCCCCATATAGAGCAATTCCATTAAAAAATGTGTCAGAGATTGTACCTTAATAGATTCTTCTCTATTTTGCCGCCAGAGAAAAGAAAATTCATTATAGCGTTGTAAAGCATCTGATATATCAGGTTTGAGAGTAGAGGCTGCAGTTGACAATAACATAGAATACTTGGCAATATCTTTATTATCTAGTATATATTTATAATAGTTAAACTTCTCCATTCTTGATGCTGTTACTGAAATCAAAACAAACATGGTGAATTGAATATTGTTGATCACACAAACCCAAATGATAGAGAGAGTGCTCTGAACATAAACACTTTGACATATCGTTTGATCGTGAAATAAATTTATCCTTTCAAAATTATAAATATTTCTTCCTTTCCAGTTTCTTACTTGTTTTTTAAAAGTATTCATGCCTTATCTCCAAATATTGAAAGAAAATGGATATATAAAATTGTGTGTTACAAACAAAATTTTCAAACATACCATTTTCTACATTCTGATAGGTATACCAAGGTTCTACTCCTTTACTAACATCAAGAACAAACTGAATGGATTTATTTAAAGCTTGTTGGATATCATCTAAGCTAGGTTTCATCACTACCTGTGGTATAACTAGAGTAATATCGGCAATAAAAAACGGTGTTCTACTATCGTTATGGAAACCACTTTCTTCATAACCACTTACACCAGGACGACGATTGCTTAAATATATAAATAATTCAAATAGAACAAATAAGCTAGTTTCTGAGTTATGCATTATGCAAGTGCGTACATTTTCAAGGGAGGTAATTCAACGAGGTAAAAATGGAATTACAGGTTTAAATCAAAAAGAGCATCAAGTACATAAGTTAGTAATGAGAATTGGTAATGTTAAAAACAATGCCAAAAATAAAATCACAATTTGATGAGTTTAGATGCAAAGTTAAAATATCATCGTTTGATTTTTTAAGACAATATCTAGCTTATATTGAATGAGAGTGATTTTACATTGTCTCCTTAATGCAAACTATTTTTGTTTTCTTCCCTCTCTACCTTATATTGAATGAGAGTGATTTTACATTGTCTCCTTAATGCAAACTATTTTTGTTTTCTTCCCTTACAATCTCAATCCTTCAATTTGGTTTAAAGGTGACCAATATCATAGTTTTTAAGATAAATGTCAAAAATTTCCTTGTTCTACCTTTCATGTAATTTTATAATGTTATTATTCAATATATTTCAATCTAACAACATTGTTCAGAACAATGTGTTAACAATAAGAAATATTTCAAATCAGATCCATTGCTGAGTGAGTTAAGGATAGTCCACAGGGGCTTCAACACCACCTCAAACATTTCTAGCCAATGACCCTTAAAAATCTTGTTAAATTGTCACTATACTAGTTTGTGTTATGTGATACCGGTAATGTATATTTTTTGATTAATCTATTTAGAGAAATTGACCCCCATCCACTCTTGTAAGATTCCAACAATGTCCCTATTTCTACATGTGACTTGTTATTTCAGTACATTGATAGGAGATTTCTTACCTAGATAAAAATCGTTTTCTCATGGCATCTAACGAATGTCTCGAAGCTTTCAATAAAGCATCTTGCAATTTATGGTTAAAATGATCCATTAATTCTTTTGATGCTACTTCCATCTGTTCTTCAATGGACAATTCACAATCTTCTTCTTTACCAGTACTACTAGCTATTGATACTGAACTAGATACAGTATCTGATAGAAAATTAAAGACAGTAACAATAGCTGTTCCAAAAAGTATTTAACTAAGAATCTCTCCCAAAAAAGTTCTCTCGGATTAAAATATAATTCTCTCAGATTTCAGAATGAAGAGTTTTAAAATTTAAAAAAAAATACTCTCAAATGAAGTTGAAAAATCCCCTCAGATCTTAAACTGAAGCATTTACGATTTAAAATATTACATTTCTAAAAGAAAACCTGTGAAGTAAATTTTTCAGATTTCAACTTAAATCTCTCAGATTTCAAACTTAAATCTCTCAGATTTCAAACTTAAACCTCTCAGATTTCAAAATTAAAATTCACAGATTTCAAACTTAAATCTCTCTGATTTCAAACTTAAATCTCTCAGATTTCAAACTTAAAACTCTCAGATTTCAAACCTAAAACTCCCAGATTTCAAACATAAATCTCTCAGATTTCAAACTTAAAGCTTTCAGATTTCAAACTTAAATCTCTCAGATTTCAAATAGAGTACATACTAAATATCATATCACTTTCAGCTTCTACTGGTTTAGTAGTCTTCGTTTCTCTTTCTGTTTTAATAGTATAAGCTTTCAGATTTCAAACTTAAATCTCTCAGATTTCAAATAGAGTACATACTAAATATCATATCACTTTCAGCTTCTACTGGTTTAGTAGTCTTCATTTCTCTTTCTGTTTTAATAGTATATTTAAATATTCTGTTTAATTCCATAATAGCATCATAGATTGTTTTACTCATCTTATTAATATCTGCTGCCACAACTTCACAGTATTTCTGGAAAAGCAACAACAGTTACCTTCTAATATACAAGTCATTATAATTCCTATAACTTGTCAACTGTAAAACACATCATGATTGGACTATTATAACAAATTGTTCATTTTCCAATTTCGTTAAATATGTACAGACAGAAGGCTTACTTACTTCTGTATTCTTCAAGAATTCTGAAACCGACCATGGCACCGAGTCTGGCAATTCACTCAGTAAACTTTCCTCTATGTCAACAAGAATATTGTCAATACGTGTAGAAGAAATGTCATTCACCTAAATAAAATAATATAACTATTGTCATAACAAATATTTTTATTCTACAAAATAAAGAATAAAAAGTGAGCTGTAACTTTGCACAGTTTTCTTGAAATGCTTTCAAAGTCTAAAAGTTGGTTTCCCTTATTTTCATATATATATATATATATATATATAACATAACTGGACCGGTAATACTTATATCAATAGAAAGTAGAGGTGTTCTAATGACTGGGAAAAATAGCAGATGGTCCCACAAGTCCTTAATTAACTCATAATTAGGCTATTTATGATGGGATTTCCCTCGGTAGGATACTACCATAGGTATGTACATCAAGTCTCAAATGTCGTTGATCTTTTTTTTTGATCATCCAGTCTGTTAATTTGGTACATAACCCGACGCTGTGGTTGTTAAGTATGCACGCATGCATAACAACAATTGCATTTTTGTATTCTGTTTATTATCTCTAGCAAAAGGCAATAAAACGTTTAAATATCTCTTTGTAAAAACATTATGATTTAATTTAAATAAGTTTTAACTCACTAATTATAAAATACAAAATCAATTTTTAGACGCCTTCATTCATATGACATCATTTGGTCACATGAACAAACATGGAGTCTAAATTTAGCCTTTCAAAGCAGATCAGAGTCAAATGGATTCCACAAGCATTTCTACGTCCACAAAGGTCTTTTGAACTTGAGAATACATGGATTATTCATTAGAAACCCCAATTAATCAATTAGTAAGCTTACTTTAGCTCTAATTAATGAGGGGAACCCAACTTTAAATGGTTGGACTATGACCAATTGAATGTTAACATCAAGAATATTGGTCATAACATATTAATCATAGAAGCAACATGGACATATTTAAAAAAAGGAAAACTATTTGAGAAACACAACTAACAGAATTTCTGAGAACATGGCTATGAACACAATGAAATGAATCTGAAGACTGAACTAGTCAAGCAATCTCCTTTTCCTGATGATAAATTTTTATTTTACCTGTTTAACAATAATCTTAAGATATACAAGAGAGCGTTTCACTTGTTCAAAAAAAGATGGTAAACTCAACGATGTCCATGTATGACTAACTAAGCCTGGTCTAATGGCTTCATCTGCCTATTAAAACAGAAATACAAATCAATGTGACACATTTTAATTAATTGGATTAAAATAAAATGGCTAAATGTCATTGGTACCCTTAGCTCAAAAATAAACATGATATGAAATGCATTGATGCGCAGAGATTTTTCTTTTTCAATTAAAACCAAGTAAACATTTAAAATGAACAAATTTCAAATTTTTCTAAGAGTAGGTTTTTGTCAGAAAATTCAGTTATAATATTCAGTAATCAAAGACCTAAGGTTTTTACAATAGCTCCTGCGAGTTAATTCCACTAAGTAATTACCTTGCCAATAACAGGACCCAATAATACCATATAGATAGGTGGTATACTAGCTCTTATCTGACTATTCTCATCCAATAGTACCTACAATTGGTATAAAAAAATATTTCCAAGAGCTTATAGAGGAACTTTATTGTTCTATCCAAATAATTAGACTTTTCTAACTACAGTTTGGATGAAATAAAGGATCTCCAGCCCACAAATAGGTATCTCCAACCCACAAATAGGGTTCTCCAACCCACAAATAGGTATCTTCAACCCACAAATAGGGATCTCCCACTCACAAATAGGTATCTCCAACCCACAAATAAGGATCTCCATCCCACAAGTAGGTATCTTCAAACCACAAATAGGGATCTCCCACTCACAAATAGGTATCTCCAACCCACAAATAAGGATCTCCATCCCACAAATAGGGATCTCCATCCCACAAATAGGGATCTCCATCCCACAAATAGGGATCTCCATCCCACAAATTGGGACCTTTAACCCACAAATAGGCATCTCTAACCCACAAATAGGTATCTCAAACCCACAAATAGGTATCTCCAACCCACAAATAGGGATCTCCAACCCACAAATAAGGATCTCCAATCCAATAGTACCTACAATTGGTATAAAAAAATATTTCCAAGAGCTTATAGAGGAACTTTATTGTTCTATCCAAATAATTAGACTTTTCTAACTACAGTTTGGATGAAATAAAGGATCTCCAGCCCACAAATAGGTATCTCCAACCCACAAATAGGGTTCTCCAACCCACAAATAGGTATCTTCAACCCACAAATAGGTATCTCCCACTCACAAATAGGTATCTCCAACCCACAAATAAGGATCTCCATCCCACAAGTAGGTATCTCCATCCCACAAATAGGGATCTCCATCCCACAAATAGGGATCTCCATCCCACAAATTGGGACCTTTAACCCACAAATAGGCATCTCTAACCCACAAATAGGTATCTCAAACCCACAAATAGGTATCTCCAACCCACAAATAGGGATCTCCAACCCACAAATAGGGATCTCCAACCCACAAATAGGGATCTCCAGCCCACAAACAGGGATCTCCAACCCACAAATAAGGATCTCCAGCCCACAAATAAGGATCTTCAACCCACAAATAGTGGGCATGATCTAAGGTTTATAAATATTTGAGGAATTGAAATGTGAAATACCAGTAGAAGTTGAATACACTACATGCCAATTCTAAGGGGAGAGGAAATGAGATTTCTATGGGGAAAATAAATCTTATATGAATTGTATTAAGGGGAATGAGATTCTAAGAGAAGGATGAAATGAGATTTCTATGGGGAAAATAAATCTTATATGAATTGTATTAAGGGGAATATGAATGAGATTTTTAAAATGAGATTCTAAGAGAAGGATGAAATGAGATTTCTATGGGGAAAATGAATCTTATATGAATTGTATTAAGGGGAATATGAATGAGATGTTTTAAATGAGATTCTAAGAGAAATACAAATAAGATTTCTATGGGAATGGCCTTCTTAGGGCAATACAATTTCTGGGAACACAATAGAGTCCCTTTATTACCTGTAGTGAACTGATGTTCTGTTTTAAGGCAGCTTGAGTATGGAAGAGAATTTTAGCTGCTTCTGGAACATCCAGATTTAATTTGACCATATATTCACACTCTTTCAATGTTTCAAATATATATGGATCAAAATTCACAAGCAATTCCTTGGTATTGGGATGACGGCATAATACTGGTACTTGTAGAACTGAAACACAATGTATATAAGTTTACCCACTTAGTTTAAGAATACCTTAAACATGAACTGAACAGACTAACTTACTAATTAGAAAACCTGTTACTGATCTGAGGTAAAAAAAAAAATATACATTAATATTATCAAATAAATTGATTTTGTTTGCACTGAAAATATTAAACTTACATTCTATAGCTATATCTACTGATTTTAACCAAGCAGAATGATATAACATTTCATATTCTACCAAAATCTTAGCAACTTTGTTATAATTACGTATAATCTTCTTAGCTTCATCAGTTGCTAGACATTTAGGATGTTGCTGCCAAAAAAAAAAAAGAAAATACACAAAGTGTGTGATGTTAGAAATAAGCCTATGCACCCATTATAAAGTATTTGTTACATGTATGCCAAATAAGGGAAGCCAAAGAGCATGAATAGCACAATAATTTAAACTGGATGGAACTAAGTTAGTGGTTCATATTTACTGAGAACATTTTGTAAACTGTTTCCTTTTTATGCTAAGTAATACTAACCCTAAAGATATCCATAGGAGCAATAACTCTCTCTGAAAGCTGTCTTGCCCATGCTATTTTACCAGATACTGGCGGCATATTTCTCGGTATTGGTGGATCTTCTCTAAATTTATGATACATCTACAAGATTTTAAGAAATATTGTATTATTGATTTCCCTAAAGTTAACATTTAATGATTTTAATAGGGTTCAACGCTGAGTGGTTACGAACACTCACAATTGGGAAAACAGCTCACTTTGTGCCAAAAAATAAATTGAACAGATTTTCAAAAACCTCATATTAAATATTTTAAAGACAGACAGACATTAAGGTGTAGGTGTATAATAAGTGTGATATTGTAAATAAATAGTGTGAAATTGTAAATTAATAGTGTGATATTGTAAATAAATAGTGTCAAATTGTAAATTAATAATGTGATATTGTAAATAAATAGTGTGAAATTGTAAATTAATAGTGTGATATTGTAAATAAATAGTGTGAAATTGTAAATTAATAGTGTGATATTGTAAATTAATAGTGTGAAATTGTAAATTAATAGTGTGATATTGTAAATAAATAGTGTGATATTGTAAATTAATAGTGTGATATTGTAAATAAATAGTGTGAAATTGTACATTAATAGTGTGATATTGTAAATTAATAGTGAGATATTGTAAATAAATAGTGTGAAATTGTACATTAATAGTGTGATATTGTAAATAAATAGTGTGATATTGTAAAAAAATAGTAAGTAAGTAAACAGGTTAATGGGAAATTGTATACATAGCCATCATAATGTCATCATAACATGCACTTCTAAAACCCTGATTATAAACAGAAACCTTTCATATTGTGTTTACTTCACTAAAAGCTATTATTATTTTTATTGAACTATCATGTATAAATGTTTACAAAATACAAACACAAATTAAAAGCAAAGACATTCATAATTGCCTTATAGGATACACTCGCTTCCCTCAAACATTTGGGGGGTGTCAAACTATTTTAAATGGTACCAACAATCTGACACAAATATTGTTGATTTACAGGAGAATAAGCTTAGAGTTTCAACTTTGGTCTATAAGAGTATTTTGCCTAAAGTTTGCCTTCAAAACAATGCACAAATTTCATAAAATGTTGAGAAGCCACATTTGATATGATTTTAGTGTATCAAGGTTTGGAACTTTGATACCCTTTGTTGAATCATTCAATCGTGTTCAGGATTTTTATATAATTTAGATAAAAACTATTATAAATACACAGTCTGTAACTATGTCCACAGAGATGATAACAGAACTAATGGCTTTTATACTGTAATTATTTAACCAGCACTTCAATACCATATGATAAACCCTTATTAATATTTTCATCAAATACCTTAATTATATCTTATACCTTGACTGCAATAGAAAGAGGAGTAGGGTTTTACAGGTAATAATAATAATGATAAACTCTTTATTTTACATGGGTCAGAATTAGGCCCAATACACAAGTACATGGTCCTGTCTCACATTCAGCCCATGGGGCAATACATTGGAAAAAAAAAAAAAAAAAAATATGTTCAAGCTCTTTAACAGTCCTTCACAGAGAAAAAATAATTAAGTAGCACAAAATACAAAATCCATCATTAATGATCAAAAGCTGAATTATTTTAACCAACAATTACTTTTAATGAAGCTGAACAGTTTACTGATAACATAACAGACAGAAAGGTTTCTGTTAACCAAATAGTTTTACTGATGACTCATACTTTATCTACTGTAGCTTTATTTCTCTAAATAGACCTCAGTCAAGAAAATTCACTATTATCTATCGAACACAGAAAGTTATAGATATCAATGGATTAGAAGGTTCAAATTCCGACAGTAAGCAGTTCATAAATAAAAGGAATAAACTAAGCTGAACAATGCCCTTCTAATTCCAAGGTAGGATTGACCCCTTAAAATGGTGAATCTGTCTCTTTAAGCCATCATATTATTTACATATAATTAGAGAGTACAAACAGATTGTAATTTGTTTTCAGATCTGAGTCAATACAATAAACTTTCAGGTCTTTATTGATTTTAATCACTATAACCTTATAAAATATTTCACTTGGTAATAGAAATAACAGTAATACATTTTAGTTACTGATAGACATTGCTGTTTACGATTAATCTTACAGTTCATCATTTAAACTATAAAGGATATTACTTATTCAACGTTGAAATACAGGTGAACAGTGCAGTAACTGATTTGCTTCTTTTAAATCAACATGAAGTATCTCAGAGTTTTCCTTTCATTTCATGTACTTCTGACATTGAGTGTGACTCTCATAAATTCATCTAACATAACAGAAATGATGAATTTGGAGGAATTTTTGGCACATCAAAATCCCCAAAAATTGCGACCAGTTATTAACCAAAGTATTCCAATAGTTGTGAATGTTGATGTATTCCTGGTGTCTCTGATCAGAGTAAATAATGTGCGTCAGACCATAGAACTAAGTTTTTTGTTTAAAATAACATGGAAAGATGAACTTCTTCAATGGAACACCAGTGACTTTGGAGGAATAAAATCTTTTGTGCCACAGGATGATTCAATATGGCTACCACTTCTCACTTGTTTCCAGTGTTTAGAAATGAATGTGTTCAAGGAAGAAGCAACTGGAGTTACAATTTATAATGATGGCCTGGTTGTTTGGCAACCACAAAAAAAAGTTGAAGTTTTATGTGATATCAAAGTTGCATACTTCCCATTTGATATCCAAAACAGTCATATAATCTTCTTTCCCATGCAATATTCTGATCAAATGGTGCATTTAAAAGAAGTATCCATGTCTATGGATATGAAATTGTCCAATGAAAATGGAGAATGGAAGATTGAAAAAACTAAAGTTTCTTCTAACTTTCTATGGCAAAAATCAATACTGAGGGTGGATCTCGTTATAGCCAGACGACCTATTTTTTTTCTCCAAAATGTTGTCTGTCCCATAGTTTTGCTGTCTTTCCTGAATCTGTTTGCATTTTTTCTGCCAGATGACTCTGGTGAAAAAATTTCATTTTCATTGACAATGCTTTTATCACAGACTGTGTTTCTAAGTACTGTCAGTGGATCATTACCAGTAACATCCACAGAAATAGTCATCATAACAATTTACATGATCTTGCTTCTTCTTATCAGCTGTGTTATTTCAATTGCTTCAATAATATTGTCATATTTTTATCATAAACGTAACAAAATCCCAGAAAAAGAAAAGCCAGATGGGCTGTATGAAAAAGCTTCAAAGAGTTTCCTTGCAGTTTTAAATCGAAACAAAGTGCATCCTTTACATTCAAAGAATAAGAAATGTAGATGTACAATGGATATGTTTCTATTTTTCATCATATTTGTAACCTGGGCTATAATCACAGTGTGTTTCTTTAAGATTATTATGAAGACAATGCCACTGAAAATTCAAATCTAATTGAAAAATAATGGCCCCAATTAAAGCCAGTCTCTGATTGGCTGTATTTACGAGTTTACAATCCAATTAAATCACTGTATTTATAACTTCTGTAAAACAAAGGTCGTTTAAGGTATTAGATATTTAATAGCTTGACTTTGTGAAGATGTACCTTGACTAAAGTAAGAAGATCATTAGACATTTAATTTACAGGGATGTATTGAATATTTAGCTTATAAGTCGAAATTCTATTGAGTTTCCTTTTGTACATTTTCAACATAGTGTGTACTGTGTACAACAGACCAAAACTTGCTCTAAGTCTGCTCTGTGCTCTGTTATTTACTTAATCTGTTGCCAGTAATGAGAAATTGATAAAAAACTGAAGAGTTAATGTCCTTCTAACCAGAGAAAAGACTTCTTTCTTTTAGAGACCATTTGGTCTCTAAGGAAGAACACCCTGATGTTCAATAGTTTGACCATTAAAACATCTTCATTTTTTTCAATAAAGAAGCTTTTTTCTCTGTTTAGAGGATTATTAACTCCTCAGTCTAACGTTTCTCTAGTCCCTCTGAGTATTTAGTTGGATCACAGCAAGGAGGCCTCTTTACAAGAAGTTTGCAGTCGCCGTCTTTCCTCCCATTTACTAAAACATTAGAACTACTCTGTATTTTTAACTAGGAACTCTTAGTGTGTTAAGTTTAAGCAATCATTTGATGCTTTGAGAAAATATGTCGCTCAATGGTCTCTAGTCTCCAACTTAACAACCCTCTCCCATTACTTATTGTTTATTTGTTTGGAAGTATTATAATTGCTGATATTGTGAAATAAATAGTTTCCTGAATACTTTTTTGTTTTTCTTTTGTTTCTTGGATTTAAAGGTTTAACAGTGTTAACATTGAAATAAAAAGTTAATTTTTTTTATCAAGTGAAACCTATAAATTGTAAATTGTTGTAAAACATGAAATGTGAACAGACGTGTATGCTGAAAATATAGTCTATAAATAAGTCAGAAAATGTCATAAAATTTCAATGTGGGACATGACAGGCCAGTCGAGAAAAGTTTCAGTACCTTTTTAATGTTCTCTATTTCTTCACTATATTGTGTCAAAATACTGGCATATTTTCCTTCGATGTTTAACTTGGAAATATTTAATTTCTCAAACCTACAAAATATCAACATACAATAATAGATTTTATAAATCTGAAACTTACTGTTAATGGTTACCAACAATTCGGGAAAGAACAAAATGAAAAGGAGCTGACAAAAGAGATTTATTTTTCCTGGGTTTTTACTTTTTGTAATTAATCTTGTCATTCATAAATAATATTCTATTTGGTGACAATATAATAATTTTAAGTTCTGGTGAAAAATAGTCACATGGTATTCAATCCTCACTTCCAGCAATAGTCACAAGTAATTAGCTGTCTTTAAAATTATAGTTTCACCATTCCCTCCCTCAACCTTTTTCTTTAATCATTTGGTATATGATCTGGATGGCAGAAAGATAACTCATTTAACATGTCTTAGTTTACAAGATTCATACTTAATTCTTAGTTTTTCATGTTAATTTTCTTGAAACCATTTTCATTTCAATATTGTTTTATTTAAAAATGGATATCCAATAAGCCTAGCCAATATCTAGCTGAGCAACTGTAAAACAGAGTTCTTTATTTTAAATAACATATTACCTGATCAACAAGTTCAAAGAATTAACAGTTGTAGTCATTTTCTTGAAACTTGAATCCATAAATATTTGAAGATTATTCTGAAATAAAGAAAATTAACAGGTAATAGGCATGAGTCTTATCATCTTATTGTGGATGAATCAGTAAAAATGTTAATTTCTAAAATATATCATTTTGTAAAGTGCTGTTCCAAGCAATATCTCCTCATTCTATGCAATATTGAGTCATCAAGAATGCAGTTGTTAATCCCACCATTAGAATGAATACTTGAATATAAACATATTCTTAAATTACTTCATTTACTTCATGTGATCTGGATTGCTTGGAAAGTTTTACACATTTCAACAACATCAACTACAACACAACATCAATCTACAACATAACATCAATCTACAACACAACATCAATCTACAACACAACATCAATCTACAACACAACATCAGTCTACAACACAACATCAGTCTACAACACAACATCAATCTACAACACAACATCAGTCTACAACACAACATCAATCTACAACACAACATCAATCTACAACACAACATCAATCTACAACACAACATCAATCTACAACACAACATCAATCTACAACACAACATCAAACTACAACACAACATCAAACTACAACACAACATCAATCTACAACACAACATCAATCTACAACACAACATCAATCTACAACACAACATCAATCTTCAACACAACATCAATCTACAACACAACATCAGTCTACAACGCAACATCAATCTACAAACAACATCAATCTACAACACCAATCTACAACACAACATCAGTCTACAACGCAACATCAATCTACAACACAACATCAGTCTACAACGCAACATCAATCTACAACACAACATCAGTCTACAACACAACATCAGTCTACAACGCAACATCAGTCTACAACGCAACATCAATCTACAACACAACATCAGTAAACTAGACAGACCTCAAGTTCTGCAAGTTGACGACAAAAATCCTCAAAGTCATTATCAAAGTCAACTTTTCTTTGATCCAAAACATCATAGGGCTTCTTCTTCACGCTAGAACAAACTTGTTGAAATCGACCAGCAAATGTTTCAATACCTTCTATTTTAGATTCTGTTAAAGGGTGAAATGTATCGATGTTTTGTAATAGTCGCATTATCTGTTGAAAAAGAAACCAATGTTTATTTCAATAGAAATAATTCAATAAAAATAATGCTGAAAGGGAGTGTAAAGAAGTTTTCTTAATTATTTATGTATTGGAATTTCACAGATTTGCACAATTTGCAGTCAGTAAAAAAGTATTTTTAACATTTCATTACCCTTAGATATTTTTGATAGCTATTGATACAGTCAAGTACAAAAACATTTAGTTTTGATGAACCCACCAAAGATGTCTAACTAAAATATTGTAATTGTGCAAATACATCAGATACAAAAATCATTGATGACTGTTTTCAGCTGTTGGTACTATTCGAAATCTTGTAAAAGATCTTGTAATCATAGCCTCACATTGCTAGATTGACTGTAAATAATCTAAAATCACCAGTTAAGTTACACATATGAATAAAATAAACAGTCATTTTCAAATGTACCTTATCGATTCTCTTACAGAATGTTTCAAACTTTCCAAAGATGTACATTTCAGAGAATTCAAATGGCTTTTCTCCTGGTGTTTCTTCAATTTTCTGTTTTGTACGTTGAAATACTTGTTGATATGTTCTATAAAGTCTTATACAATTCTGTAACTTTTCAATAACTTCAACTCTGTCTTGATCCCAAACTCTGTACATGCCTTCTTCAGTGATATAATTCTTACAGGCTGTTACCATTTGATTAGTGACCTTCAAAATACAAAGGTTAGATAAAAATATATTGTAGTCTTAATATATCATTTCTATATTAACAGTTATCTGCCTTGAGATACATGCCAAGAATTTGTTTTAATGGTTTTCAGAATTTCATTTAGTTTAATTGATGAATCAAAGCCATCATGAAAACTCAATACAAAAATCTATTTTAAGGAACTTATTCCTAATGATAGAGAGTAAATATGACATCAGGAAACCTGAAAATAGTCAGAAGAGCGAAGAGTCTGTAGCCTACCTTTATAAATAATGATGTCATTCTCTCGGAGGTATTATAATATCTTGATATACTGTGTATCATTCTTATAGCATTAATTAATCCTGCTAAACAATCTATCATTGATACCTACAATAAAAATATACTAACAACTTTATACTTGATTACTCATTTAGAATGAAATGAGCTATGAGTTTTAAACCTCACTACAAACAATGTTGTTATAAATTCCATCTGTCATGATCTGATCTACAAGAAATATAGTTGACAACTTTTCATCTCTAATGGTATTGTTCCATTTCATCCTGGCATATACTTCAGTAATGTGCAATGTAGCTGAAATCAGTATGTGAATATCTTCAGCAAGGTATTCTCATCAAAACTTGCACATTGTTTCATTCTAAATTAAGTAAACTTTCCATCCCTCCAGCAAATTATATTTCAAATGGGTGATTCCAAAAGGCTAGTAAAATAAATACATGATTTCATTTTGCCATTGAATTTGTTAGCTTGCTATCTCTTTTGCAGTTGATAGTTTTATTGCAGTGTCCAAAGACTAATAAAATTAACTTACAGGATCACATCTATAAAGTGGTTCACAGTATTTCTCTAGAGTATAGAGATATTTCACGTTGTCTTTCGCTTCATTAGCATTGTCTGTTATACGTTTATCTAATTCTTTCCATTTCTTTAATATCTTACATTTAGCTATATTGATAATATTAATAGTCATACGACATTTATGAGATTTAATCTGTTCCAGCAAGGCGTTAAATCTGGCTGTCAGCTGACGCCAATGTTCTAATTCTGCCATGGGTCCAGTATCATCTGCTTCTTTTCTCATCTGATCACTTTCAGCCAGAATCTACAAAATAAAATCTTGACTTCACATCTCAGTAATGTTAGTACCAGGGTACCAAAGCAGTTTCTCAAAATGCAAGAATTTAGTCTGCCGGTACTTGGTACTTATTTGCATAATCTACATGAGCCACATTAATAACATTTTGGATAAATTTTAAAATTAGTTTTTTTTTTCTAAATCTATAAAATTTTGCACTGTTTAAATGAACCAAAACTCATTCAAATTTTGCAATCCATAAATGATTTATAACAGCATTAATTTAAAACAGCAAAAATGTTTTATTTCAATGGGTCTAAAGGTGACAAAGCTTGGACTTTCCACAACAAAACTATGTGCATCCAGCCAGTGCCTTCAATAATTCCAGTTCCAACTATTGAAACCTCTACCTGTTCTATCTGTTTACACCAGTTTGATGTCAGTTCTTCCATCATAGCCACTATTTCAGGATTACTGGCAACTTGTACACAATCACTCACAGTTTTAATACCTCCAAAAACTACCTTATCACCTTCACAATCTTCTAACCTAATACCTTCTTTAACATGGGCTTGTGCACCTGACACAAAAAAATAATTTATATTCTTGTTTTTTCATTTATTCATTCATTTATGCATTCAATATTTGAAACTTATAACACTATCATGGAGGTGTTAAGAAATTAATTTAGTTTCCTTTAAACACTGAATGTAAATAAATTACACATTATTAATCCCTGAACTTGAAATAAGTCCAAGGTCACTTGGTTTCAGCCACTCCATCAGTATATTAAGAGTAGCCACTAGTTCTGAATTTCTTTCAAAAATCCACTAAATAGCCTCTGTGATTGAAAGTTTTTGTTGAAATTCAATACCATTTCTAAAAATACAACAAATTCAAGGTAGAGATTCAAAATGGTATCCAAGCGGCCAAGAAAACAGACTTCAAAATAACCTGGTATTGTAATAAAACATGTTTCTTCTTACTTTTGAGATAAGCAATAAAATTTTCTTGTAAATCTTTAAACTGTGCTTTTTTCTTTCTTCCCTCTGGTGTGTTATCCATTTCACCCCATTCTTGCTGGCCCTCTAATGCAGGCTGATAAACTTTAGATAGCACTTGTTCAAATACAGATAATAAACCTCCTTGATTAGAAGGGTCTAGATATCCAAACTGTACCTCCTGAAAATATCATTTTCAAAAATTCATACCAAAGTAATAAATATTCGATAACATGATTTTAATGAATTGTCTCCTAGGCTATCAAGCACATTATCAAGGTTCCTCTGTAAAAATCATGCTGTCTCTGCTGGACTGAACACACAGCTTATCTGTGAAGTTATCCTGTTCAAAATGACATGTTTACCTCTGGGATGTTCCTCATGGTTAGGGGTATT
Source organism: Nipponacmea schrenckii (assembly GCA_030562195.1). Taxonomy (NCBI): domain Eukaryota; kingdom Metazoa; phylum Mollusca; class Gastropoda; family Lottiidae; genus Nipponacmea; species Nipponacmea schrenckii. The sequence continues at coordinate 16,477,351 of CM060202.1, forward strand.
TCAGGTCTAGATCGTAAGAAATATACACAGATACCAGTCAATGGTTCACCTGTACCACCTGTTATAAATAATCTCATCATCTTACTACCTTTAGCTGCACCAGCTATAGTACGACCACTTTCTACAATGAAAACAACATCAATGGTTTTAGTCCATACACCTCCAATGCATGACCAGATAAAAGGGCCTAACCTGATCATTCTATTCACATATCATCAGTTCATGAGGAATGGTGTCTCAAAAAATACTTTTCTGTTGTGGCTACTTAAGTGAACTGCAATAAACTGATATAATGAGAGTGAAGTTTAGCCAATATGGTAATATTAGAATATTTTTGTTATTTCTAATGTGCACAGAGTTTTTTTCTGAGTTCAAATTATTGTCTTATATAATATATATATTCAGACAAATAAACTATTTTTAAACTGTACCACAAAGAGCAGAAAACTGACTGTACAGATTTCTTAACAAATATAAACATATCTTACCTTCCAAAATGGAACATCAGCTTCTTGATAATAAAATTTCAAACTTTTACTTGGCTTGTCCTTATCCAGAAATTGTTGAAACAACTTCATGTACTAATGAAATAAAATATTGAGATAAAAAAGCCACATATGTTTATTTCAGCTTGAGAGTTTGATAAAAAAAAAAAAAGAAAAAAAATTCCAAAAAATGTGTTTCCAAGGCCCAAAAAAATTGGAAGGGGTAAAAAATTTAAAATTTAAATTAAGTTTTTGGAAATTTTTTTAAAATTTTAAAAATCAAATGGGGCCGGAGAATTTAAAAAATATCCAAAATTTACGTTAATAAAAAAATTTTTTTTAATTAAATTTTTTTTTAAAAAAAAAATTTTAAAATTCAAATCCGGGAACCCGGGAAAAATCTTAAAAAATTTAAAGGGGCTTTTTGAAATGATTTTAAAAGGGTTTTTTTTCAAAAAAATTAAGGGAAATGTAGTTAAAGTGAAACAAAAAAAATTACCATCAAAAGAAAATTTAAAATTTTCCCCCCGTTAATTTTTTTCGAATCCAAAACAAATTTTTCCCTTTGGATTTTATAAACTTAAATTTAAAAAAGATTATAAAAAAATAGTCTTAAGGGGTGTAAAAGTTTTTTTCCCTTTTTTAAAAGTTCAAGCCAAAAACATAAAAACCCATTTCTTCCGTTAATTAAAAAAATTTACCGTTTTGAAACCCTTTTTAAAAACTGATTTAAAGTTTTTACAAAAAATTTTAAAAATGGGCCCTTAAATTCCTTTTAAAAAATTTTTTTTAAAAGAATCTTTCAATAGGGGGGAAATTAAAAAAAAATAAATTTAAAAAAATTATAAAAAAATTTTGGAGAAGGGGCCAAAGTTTTGAAAAAAGAAAATTTTAAATTCCAAACCCAAGAATTCCCGGAATTTTTTCGGAAAAACCCAAAATAAAATTTTCCAAAAAATTTTGTTAAAACAATTTACCAATTTAAAAAATTAAAAAAACTTAGTCCCCAAAATGGTAAAACAAGTTACAAAAACCCCAGGCCAGGCCAAAGAGAAAGGGGCCCAAAAATTTTCTCCAAAAATTTTTTTGGGGGAAAAAATAAAAGTGAAATTTGAAGTGTATTTTAAGGGATTATGAGCTTTTTTTGTAGCTATATATTAGTTCTGAAGACTATAACAATACTCAAAACCCTAATCTACCCTGGAAATGGGAAACCATGGTTTAAGGCCTACCTGTTTTTCTTTAACAGTTTCAATAGGGGTAACTACAGGTGCACCGGTCAGATTACTTCTTCTACGCTGTTTCATCATGGTAGCAAAACTGTCTTTTCTCTCCTGTAGTCCTCCTTGAGCCTCCAGATTTGGATTAGTCGCCATTTCAGGATTCCCTTCAAAAATGACATGTAGGCCTAAAAGGGAACAAGGTCCTTAAAGAAGTAGCCTTATAGGAAAGAAAGAACTATAATACCGGTATTTCAATTTCATACAATATTTATACAGAATGATACTGCAATTTCTCTCTATTTTATTAGTAATTTGCTTGGAAAGATTCGCCTATAAGAACTCTTTTACAATTCTGTCGCCCATTTCTGGGGTCATATGATTTCAGACAAGTTTAATAAAATTTGTAATTTCTAAAATTCTTACTTTTTGCCAACGGTCTGCCATTTTTGTCTATTGATCACCCTGAACACAGGAAACTGAATTGCAAAAAAATAATCTAAGGTCAATGTCATTTTCAAGGTCAAACCATGCCGGTGGCAAAGAAAATTTGATTTTGAAATGATGTATCTTAAAGTACTAGAATTTGGAAATATGCCATTGGCGGGCTTTAACTTTAAATTCCAGTAAACAAACAGTTCCTGACTGCGCCACTGCTTTATGGACATGGACTGTAAAGATAGCTTGCCAGGCGAGATAATATATATGCCCACTGGCATCAAAGAATTTGAATAATAAATTGGGTAGTAACTCAAAAAAAAAAAAAAATGTACCGGTATTGAAAACTTATTTTCATCAAATCCTTTGAAACCTGCAGCTTCTATGCACCCATGCGATTTTATAAGTCAAGGGCAATGACTTAAAAACTGTTCATGGAAAATCAAAACTTGACAGCCGTCGTATCTATTCCAATGCTCACACCAAGTTTCATCAAAATCTTCAAAAATTGTAGCTTCTATTGCACCCACAATACCATTTTGAATCAATTTTACTAAGTCAAGGACAATAACTCAAAAAATGGTTCATTGAAATATCGTCAACTTCGATCTTGACCGACCGCCGTATTATCAATTCCAATACTCACACTATGTTTCAGCAAAATCCATTAAAAATTGTATCTTCTATTGCACAAATAAAAATTTGACTCAATTTTAGAAAGTCAATGGCAATAACTCAAAAAATGTTCATCGAAAAATCTTCAATTTGGAATTTGACCGCCGTCTTATCAATTTCAATACCGGTACTCATAACAAGTTTTATTAAAAAGTCCATTGGAAAAACCCCAAATTTTTCTAAGTCAAGGACAATAGCTCAAAAACCGTTCATTTAAATATCGTCAAGTTCAAACTTCTTAGACTTATCAATATTAATGATCACTCCAAGTTTTATCAAAATCCATTGAAAATTGTAACATCTAGCCTATTGCACCCACAATAAAACACGATTTTACTAAGTTGAGGGCAAAAACTCATAAACCGTTCATTGAAAAACCATCAAATTCAAACTTGACCAACGTCTTATCCATTCCAAAGCTCCCGCTAAGTTTCAACAAAATCCGTTAAAAATTGTAGTTTCTATTGTGTCTACAACAAATGTTGACGGACCGACGGACGTATAAAAATTGAATCTGTTGTGGTTATCTTCAACTTCATAAAATAAAGTTTTCTCCCTTCATTCACAGGCACAGGTTCAACAATCAAGAGACACCAAACACAACGGCAAACGTCAACGTTCGATATTGCTTGTAAACTATTACTCGGCCTAGGTTTACAACAAAAAAGCTAATTAACAACTTTGATACCATGATTGCTCAAACCACTACTAAAGATTTTTCAACAAGAAAATAAACAAACCTCAATGAAAATTATTTACAAGAATAACACACGCAAAATGACGCAAAAAATGCCATAGCGCATCCATTTTAGCATTCGAATGATGTCACTACGCCAAAGTCTTTCATTATGAAGAACACTGACCACGTAAGATACTATAATTGAACTATAATAAGGTGAATATGATGTTGATTAATTGGTTTTGTAATGTTTAATCGAATGGTTAATGTAATAGTGAAGAATTTGTAAAGCACTATTTTCATGCGAATTCGCACACATGCTTCGTGAAAAGGCATAAACGTCAAACAACTTTGACGTCAGAAGAAATAATCGATTACGTCATTGCTGAGAACGACGTCATTTTAATCCACGTTTAATAAAAACACCAAGACTAACACCACTCCACTCCCCACCCCCTAACCAACACACAGTAATCCTAATCCAGCAACAAAACATCAATAAAAAACAAGCGCACACACAAAAGTCGACATCCACAGTTATAAACGATTGGCAACAACAGCCAAAACTACCGAAAGCAATAGGCTATGGTCAATTTGGGTTAAGGCCTTTATCACCGATTCCTATATTCCGTTCTAATATGAAACAATAACCGTTATAGAACTTTTAGAAGTTGCACCAACTCAAAGACCATATAAATAATTATTTATTTATATGGTCTTTGACCAACTGTAACCTTCCCTCGCATGTGGTTACCAGAGTAGTCAAATTGGTTTTTGAACATTTAGGCCTAATTGTTCTAAACCAATAACGTCAAGAAAAAAATGGAGTTTTACATCCTATATTATTACGGCTTACAGTACTTTGCGAAATCGGCACTTTGCGAAACGAAATATCAGCACTTTGCGAAATAAATATTTCGCATTTCAGCAGTTTGCGAAATAATTATTTCGCAAAGCGCAGAAATCAGCACTTTGCGAAATATTTATTTCGCAAAGTATATTAATCAGCACTTTGCGAAATCAGCACTTTGCGAAATATATATATTTTGCAAAGTCCAGAAAATCAGATTAGGGCTTAAAGGGATTGGAAAGAGGTTATTCTAGCCTTTGTGTGTGTATATGGGACACTTCCATCTTCTATTTGGCTATTGAGTCCATCATAGTGTTTTTCAAGAAGATTTTGTAAACCTCTCATTAGGGATAGAACTTCGGGCAACCTCAGATATATCCCCCTCCCCCTTTCGGACGTAGACCTGTCTCCGCAACTGGTTGGTCCGTTTGTTAATTTATGGCGCCATTTTAAATTGATTGGTTACCAATTAAAGGACACAACCATTAATTCACCACAGGGAACTCAGACTACTTTATCTAGAAATGACAAAAAATATAGCGATTACATCGTAATACGCCCACATTTGTAATGACAGCCAATTCATCTTGGTGGTTGACAAGAGTTATCAGTAAATGAAAGATTCTGAGAGTAACACTTTCATATTACACTGTTTTATTAAAAGCTTTTATCTCCAATCCACAAAGAAACTTATTCCCTATCTTGTCCACAACGAATTCAAGAACAAGGGCGATAACTCGATTGCTCCGTGGGTGATTACAAACACTCACATTAAGTTTCGTCAAAATCCATCAAAAAACCAGGGGACGGTTTCACAAAAATAAATTCAAGATTTTAAGAAATCGGATTGGCTAATAAAAACCGACTTAAAATCAATTTTAGTGGTAAACCAATGACTCGAACACTAAAATCATTTTAAGTTAAGACAAACAGACAATGTGTGGGGCGTAATTAATGTGTGAGCGTATAACATTGGCCGACTAAAAGAAATAGTCAAATAGTCTTTATTTAAATTTAAAAGAATTATGAATAATAAATCTCCAAATATTATAAAAAAAATATTTCGAAATATGTAGGCTATTCTATGCATGGAAAACAAGGGAGCAATATAAAACGACATAGAATATATGATATATGATCCCTTTAAAGGGATTGTAAAGAGGTTTTCTAAACTGTGTATGTGTATCGGGGACATTGATAGAATCAATTTGCACCATTCCAATTTTTATTCCGTATTCCTTTATAATTTATTGCATAGATATCTATAGTCGTTTCCGGACGTTCCTCACAGCTGACGTCATAAACGCATTAGTTTTAGTGGAATTGCAAGGCCACAGACGTCGAAATAAAAATTGATGCTATCAATGTCTCAGATTCACATGAAAAGTTTAGGAAATCTCCTTACAATCCCTTTAACAACCTAAAAAATGAAATGGAGTTGGTTTTGCAAGAACTTCCGATGACCATCCCTTAATTTAGCAATAACGCTGTGATCGGCTTGTACCATACCCTTCCAGAAGTACGGATGCCTTTTTAAAATGCATTCTTTGCGTGGGCAGTAGAACTTGGCAACTTCTTTCTGCAGAGTCGGTTCCAAGAAGACCATTCCAAACGCTCCTTGACCAAGCTGGTCTTTCTCAGTTAATTTTGAGTAGTCGAATTGTTTAAGTACATCGGCTTGACTATCAAAACGCACATTTTCCTTCATAGGAATCTTTGGAAGCTTGAACATGATGGCGACCACGTTTAGATTAAAAGAAAATAATTAAAAGAGAATAAATTTGTCAAGGGAGATAATACATTATAAAAAAATTAAATAAAATATAGGTAAAGGAAACATACAAGCATTACAAGAAAATGAAATTTATGAGGGAAAAAGACAAAACTAGACAGAGCATATATGAGAAGAACAAGCAAGTCATAAGAAACAGAGTGATGCCATAGGAAGTAAAATGATATGATACAGAACAGCAGAACATTTATCATTGACAAATCGCAGCCCCGTCGTTAGGGTGGGGCCCTTGCAAGTGAGGATTGGGCTACAGCAATTGACCTCTCTCACACCATGGCACCAAATATGGTTGAAAATAAACAAATTTAGTACGAGGAAAGGTTTTCAAAATCGAGATAAAATAAGTAAAAACCGACAGTAAATCAAAATCACAATCCATAAGAATCATCCATGTTCAGACTAAATGTCAATAACAATGAGCCAACCAATATGGCAGCACCTGGTGTTTCGAAAAGAGTTAGCATGCTCTGCTTCGTGCACGACACCCGCCATTGTTATTAACAATATTATGTATTCTCCGGGTTTCCTAGATTAAAAAATATTCCGGGGAGGACACCCGGCCGACCCCAGCCATGGCAAGCTTAATTGGAAATGTTTCCGGGGGAGGCGGTTCTGAAACACATCTTAAAATTTAGAGTGGTTCGTAGAGGGAAATCACCCTCAAGGGCCCAAACACATATATATTTCGCAAAGTGCTTATTTCGCAAAGTGCTGATTACTGCACTTTGAGAAATAAATATTTCGCAAAGTGTTGATTACGGTACTTTATTTATTTCGCAAACTGCTGAAATGCGAAATATTTATTTCACAAAGTGCTGATATTTCGTTTCGTTTCGCAAAGTGCCGATTTCGCAAAGTAATGTAAGGCTATTTTCACTCAGTTTGGGCTTTACAGTGTTAACTAATTACACGTGTAATAAATACTTCATACCTGTCTAGGGGGTATCAATGGAACTGTTGTATATTATAAAAGGATAACGTCAACAATGGAAATATCGTCATACTATTCTGTCTGCTGAGAATAGGCCCATAAAGACGTTTCCAATATTTGCTTTGAATTTTAAGAAGAGTAGGACTAAAATAATATTTGAATATGGAGGCGGATTCAAAGGATCTACCACTATCTTCAAGAAGGACAAGCTTCTCAATGGTGATCACAGAATTTCATTAAAAATCCACAGAGGACAACACAGGTACAGCGAACTAGCTTATTATTTCTCACGCAAAATCGTTTATTTGAGAAGAAATAGCGAAATCGATTGGCGAAAATTTTATTCGGAATTTCTACTGCTAAATTGAGACCCCTATCAGCCTAAAAAAAACAGAGCTGCTAAATTTTCTCACTTCAGTTTCATATACTCATACCCGTTTCAAAATCAGAGATTTTATCACACCCGGGACACATTGACAACCACTCATGTATCTGGTAATTTTAGAAGCTCAACATCTCTTTACAGGTGTAAAAATAAAATCAAAAAAGTAAAAAAAAAAAAAAAAAAAACCCCCCCCCCCCCCCCCGTTCTCCCCACCAAGAATTTTTCGTTAAGTCCATTACAAAAACCCGGATCACCAAAACAAGCAGGAACCTTACCATCCAAATATAAGTGCACCCAGTAGTAAAAATTGCACTAAAAGTTTGCGACCGGTGTAAATTCCTCAATTTTCCCACTAACCCAAAACCTAAATTAGTATGTTAACCGAGTCAATCACTCCCATTCATAACCGGGGGAAGGAAGTTATAAGAAAGAATCAAATCAGAGTAAAAACCAGAAAACATACTCAGCGTCTAGTCAATTTCTTCCCAAAGAGTGAAAAACTTTGATTATATTGGTCAGCTAAAAGGCAAGAAGCAACCAAGGGTAAAGCCATCATTTTTAGAAAAAATACCTGAATCAATGACGAATCTGAGATGTGTTGAAAACGATGAGAAACATGGGAACAGTAACATTATGGGACTTCAAGATGCAGAAATGCAGGGCGAAACTAGGTTTGTTTTGGAGTAGTACTTAGAAAAATAATTACATTCATGCCACGGCTTCTCTTTTCTCAATTCAATTATTTTTTTTATTATTTTTCTTTTTTTGTGTGTGTTTCTTTTTCTTATTTCTTTTATTCGAATATCAAAAATTCCTCTATAAGAAAATAATAAAAATCAGTTACGAACTATAAATTTATTACTTTAAACGACTTTATATTTCAGAGGTTAAAATTGTGGAGAAAATAAATCGACTAAGTTGAGAAGACTCAGTAAGCACAGGTGAGCACCTCTTGCTTCTAAGTTAGAAACTAATACTCTCGTTATTGTTTTCATATAATAACAGCCATCAATAGAGCACGCGCACATGATGTGTAAACGAAGAACTTAAAGGGTAATACGTTAGAAGAAACATAAAATTTTGCCTAATTTGACAATCAGTATTTCCATCAGTGGACTTACCTATACATCAAAACCCCCTAAAATCCGAAATTCCCAAAATGCTAATTAAAACGCAGCCATCCATCAAGCGAAATAAAGTATAAAGGGAAAAATCTAAAATTTGGGTTTTCACGGTCCTTTATACTTGAAATAATGATGTTAGCGTTGATTTAGACGCTTTTATTCTAAACTGAATGGTCCGGGCTCAAATTTTTTAAAATTCCCAATATAATTGTGGTTTTTAAAATTTTGGGAAAGTGTTTGGGATACATAATTTTACTAAAAGTAATATGAAACACAAAAAACCGTAGGACCGTTATTTAACGCCTATTATCCCTTTAAAGGGATTGCATTGATTTAGAAATTTTAAAACAAACATAAAATGTGATGCATTCAGACAAGGAGAAAAGTAGCAGATTAGCTGTTTGGTCCTGATTTGCAAAATCATGTTGTATTAAAATCTTTAATGAACGGGCCAATTATTCGAAAATCGAGATAAATCGGGCCTACGTGATGCAGTGGAGATACAAAAAGTATGTAATTAACAAGGTAGTATTTATTGTACAAAGAATGTATAAGACACAAAGAGTATGATCGGACAAAAAAGAAAATTTAAACAATGCTGATTTTATAAGATTAATATTAAAACGTATTCTGTTAACTACTATTGTATTTAATACAAACAAATGCCATCATAAAATGAAATAGACGTTTCTTTAAAAGAGCCACCCCCCCCAACCCAGCCTCTTTATTTATATATATATAAAATAAAATACTTCCTTATACTTTTTATTTTTATTATTTATCATACAAGGACCAATAAAAACGTCTTCAACATTCAGAAGATGTTATGTTGGTTTCAAAAGACGCTGATGATTTCCTCATCAGATTCCTTTTCCATATAGCAGATAAACAAATTACAATTAAAATTCTGAACGATAATACGAATGGCCAAGATATATGTACAATAAGATACCATGCAAGATGTCCAAAAAATTGGATTTGAATTGGGCTTGTTTCTTCGTTTTGTATGACTGCTACATCGATTCCAAATAAGGCAACATTAGAAATTAAGAGAAACGTCAAAATTTCACGTCCAGGTTTGACTCTGCCGCCATGATTACTTTTAGAGCACATGCGCATTCCACATAAGGTCAAGACGAACTGTAAAGTGATCTCCAATATCAAGACTAAACTTGAACCACTGATTATACCTGAAGATTCGGTATGTACTTGACGAGCTGCAACGATACCGAAGAGATAGAATGAATAGGTACCCAGTAAAGATATAATCAGAAGAACCTCCTCTAACTCCATCCTCTTCCTGGTTTCAAAATGTAAAGATTTCCAGTTCCAGAATGCCAAAATGGCGGCTACCGACAAGATGATACTAACTATTATTTCTGAGATATATTGAGTTTTAAATGCTGTCGTTTGATTGATGAAGTCACCTTTTAAAAGTACCACAAACACTATGCTAATGATTACTGTGAAGACTAGGATCACTACACCGACAAATAGTCCTCGGCTAGCTCCTGAACAGTCTTGTTGTTGCTTTGTGGAAGATTTTCTATAATCTTGGTGACTTTTGTTGGCTTTAGATTTACCAATGCTCTTCCACATCACACACAAAATTCCTAGAATAACAATTGTCATCTTTGCTATAAATACTATATATTTTAAATTGTTGACAGATGGTCAATGTACGAAAGTTTAACCCTCCATTGAGCATGAGGAAATTAAGAATGTATGGAATAAAAAAATCCACGAACTTTTAAGTATTCAATAATTTCAAAAGAGTGAGGGCGTAGTTATTACACATATTGTGAAATCCGCAAATGGATTTGGAATATTATATTTGAGATGTAAAATCGCATTGAAAATGGAAATTTACTGAGAGAGTAACGGACCTTACCTGTACAAATAAAACTGTACTGTATGATACACGGGTAAAGATATGAGTTTATAGTTTCAATAATGTCTCCTAGATAAGTTTTCAGACCAGGTACATTCTCTGAGTAGTTAGTAGCAGATAATAATGTTGTATTATTAGTTTGTTCCAATGTTGACGTCACAGTTTCAGCCAACCAGACACAGATATTGGTCGCTGCTAAATGACTAAGACCGAAGCGAACAAATATTCTATGGTGTTTGAAACATGCCTGCAATAATAATTAGATATCAAATGCGATTTTTAATTTTGTGCAGACCTAAATATATGTTTGGCACGGGTAGTCTTCCATAGTATTAAAGCAAGATGGATATATCCCAGATCTTAAATCAATTAAGCACTTTCAGTTTAAGGCAAATGCGTTATTATTTCTATAAAAAGAGGTCAAACATCACTTGATTCATTTTCATTTTTCGTGGAAGGGAGATACAATATGTATTGAAATATCATTAATTGTTGTTGTGAACGTAGAATGATTAGAATGTTCGGTAATGTACAAACCTTGGAATATGTAAATATAAAATAGAGTTGTGTAAAAGCAAAGATAATGTGAAATGACGATGAAACTCCTTCCATAATAACAACTGTTTGTAATTCATGAATTTTTTCTAGAAATTCTCCAAGTTTTAACCCTGTTATAATGATACTTCCTGTTCCAAATCCTAAAATAGAAGTAGTTCGACAAGGAATTGCAAGAAAAAATAATAATAATAATATCACACTGCCATTTTAATATTTAAAAAAAAGGTTTAAATAAAAATGGAACTTTAGATTTGTATGCATACTTTACATTAAGATTTAAAAGTCAAGTATCTGAATGAAACTGGGTAAGCCTGTTTGTCGTTTGAATTAAAATGTCATCTTCTGTCTCCACGTATACTCACCCAGTGCTGTCAAACGTAAATAAAAACTACCAGCAGTAGATTGTAAATCTGAAGGGGTCTCTGCTGCTTCATTCAATTCCTTACAATTTGCCTCATTAAAAACAATTTCTTTACTCATAAAATGACGTATGCGCGTCGGTAGGGGTGTCGCTGGTAATAAACAGAGCATAGCTAGTATCAAGAAAAGTATTCCAGTTATAAAGAGGTACAAACTAAATTCCTGAAAGTAAAATCGTATAAACCAAAATCAATAGAATCACTCACAGTTTGATATGATAATGCTAACACCTACACCCCCCCCCCCCCAACCACACATACACATTCGTTGTTTTTCTCACACCATAGGAAGGGACAAAATCGCAAGTGATTTGTATTAGAGAGTAACAAGTATATTTACTGTTTTTATACGCCCACATTATAATGTGAACACGATAGAGACAACAGTTTTCATCTGATTGGATTGAATTTGGTGCATGTGATCATTAAAGTTGATGTCATCTTCGAAGTTCGAAAATAACATTTCGATATACTGTTTTTGAGTTATTGCACTTGACTTGGTCAAAACACGGCTTGTGATTGCGATAGACAATACAGTTTTCATCTGATTTTAATGAAATTTGGTGTTAGATGGTGATGAGAACATAGTCTCATAAAAGCACTGGCCTAGGTCACAAAGTAAAGATTTATGATAAAGCAAGGTGCAAGTTAAAGGTTAGGATAATTAGATGCGTTAATTATGGATGTCTCTGAAATATTATCTGAAGTAATATAATTTCTTTATCTGAAATAGTTGAGAATATAAGAATTAATTTTCTTCTGATATATCGATAATCAGCTAAAGAGAAAAGCCAAATATTTTTATGTACCTATAATAAATAAAGAAATATAATGCCGGTTTTATTGTTTTTGAAAAAATGAGAAATAGGTACATGCTCGCAGGTACGACACGTAGAACCACCACAGGGTTTGGAGCCAAATTCATTTATAGGCGATGGAGGGGGGTTATTTTTCTCCAGAAGTTGTAATAACGTGTCGTTTTTAATTTTGCGTAGAAATCGTTTTGAGTAACCCCTCTCTCGTAATTTATTGAAAACTAGGTTGCATGCAGAATCAAAATCGGTCTGTTGAGTACAAATCCTATGGAACCGTAGGATTTGTGATTTTATAATCGCAGAAAACGTATGCTTCGGATGAAACGAGCTTTTGAACAAAAGTTGGTGCGTATCAGTTTCTTTAAAAAATACTTTAATGTCCACTTTTGAAGTTTTTTCGAAATCGTTTCCTTTGAACACCGTAGTGTCCAAAAAGTCCATACTATTATCGCTAATGTTCGCCGTTAATTTTACTGAAGGATGGTGATTGTTTAGTATCTCGAAGTATTGCCAAAAGTTTTCTAATGATTCGGTCAAAATGATAAAAATGTCGTCAAGAAATCTGCCGTAAAAAAGAGGTTTAAAAGGTGAAATTTGGTCTATTTCGCGTTCCCATTCAGCCATGAAGATGTTTGCATAGCTTGGAGCGAAGCGTTTACCCATAGCTGTTCCAGAAATTTGAAGGTATGTTTTTCCATTGAAAAAGAAGTCATTACGCGTTAAACATATCTGCAGGAGTTCCAAAATTTCTTTATCTGGTCTTTCGTCGGATGGATTTCTAAGAAATGCTTTACGGACAGCGTCTAAACCAACATTGTTATCAATGTTGGTATACATACTCGCAACATCTAAAGAAATAAAATATGCATTAGGCGGAACATTCAATTTTTTGATTTTTTCAATAAAGTCGGTGGTATCTTTTAGATAAGACGGATGTTTACTTGCCAAAGGTAACAAAAAATGGTCAATATATTCAGAAACTCGGTATGACTCGCTAGCGCAATCAGAAATAATTGGTCTGCCCTTGGGAATTTTATTCGCGACGGTCCATTCGGTTTCAGGATTTTTGTGAATTTTTGGTAAAGAATAAATATGACGTTGGCGTACGTTGGGTTTTGCAGAAAGGTAGTCGTATTGCGCGTCAGGTGAACATTTATATTGACGAGAACTTGGATTAGACCTAAATAATCTTAGAGTTTTTGCCTGTGTTAAAACAATTTTGCCTGTGTTAAAACAGAAAATATATTTTAAAGTGGGCGTATCTTGCTAGGCAACCACTTGTTCATTAACTTACCAAATGTGAGTTGTATAATGAATTTAGAGTAAAGGCCCTGGAAGTATTTATAATCAAACCCAACAAAACCATAATCATACCATATAATCCACTGAATAACATTCCCAAATACTCACTGGAAAACGATTTTTAGAATTAGCCGAAACAAAGAAAACTATAGTATTGTTGAAAGCAGAGGGAAATGCTTTACTCCCTACTTAACTATTCGTGTAATGCTAGCGTTCTTTTCGGAACAAAATCTTTTTTTGAGAAAATTACTGATGAAAATTCGAAATTGGTTAGGTTTTGCATACCCGAATATTCACAGATCTAGTTTTGCATATAACTTACAAAATTGGTTTATTTAGCTGGTGAGATATATTAGATAATCCGTGACGTAGTTTGGACGTCCTTAATTTTGGATTTGGATCTCCGTCGTCTGATGTTTGAAGATCGCCATCTCTTATTTCTAAAATAGAACAAAGGTCTTTCCAGTTAAAGGTTCCCTCACACCAAAGTGATTACCGTATTTGCCATGAGTTCCGAACGCAATGTTCTAAAACTTTTGACTTTTATTCTTGTTCGCAACATTTGATCACTCTGTTGTGATTGTGACTTTATAGGTAACATCATAACATGGTTTCAATCGAACTAAAACAATCTTCATATAATCATATTACTTACATTCCCATGTTTCAACTTGGCCAGTCATACTGGAAATATTCTCTCAATTTAAGATTAGTGAAAAATAGCTAGCCAGGAAAAAATAGTACAAACATGTGAAAGGGAAAGCAATATTGGCTTCCAAAAAAGAAAAAGATAGCTTGCCAGGCAAGGTAACATACGCCCACTGGCAGCATTGAATTTGAATAATAAATTGAGCAATAATTCAAAAAAAAAATTAACTGAATATTGAAGTCAAGGGCAAAAACTAAAAAAACATTCATTAAAAAAAGTCGTCAAATTTAAACTTGACAACTGTCTTATCAATTCAAATGCCCTACAAGTTTCATCAAAATCCATTGAAAATTGTTGCTCCTATTGCATTCACAATAAAATTTTGACGAGATTTTACTTATTCAAGGGCAATAACTAAAAAAATGTTCATCGAAAAATCTTCAATTCGAACTTGACTACCGTCATACCAAGTTTCATTACAAATCCATTGAAAATTGTAGCCTCTATTGCACCCACAATAAAATTTTGACGCGATTTTACAAAGTCAAGGGCAATTACTTGCAAGCCATGAATAGAAAAATCGTCCAATTCGAAATTGATCGGTATCTTATCCAATTCAATGCTTACACATCAAAATCCATTAGAAATAGTAGCCTCTATTGCACCCACAATAAAATTTTGACACTATTTTACTAAATCAAGGGCAATAACTCGCAAACCATTCTTCGAAAAATAGTCATATTCGCATTTGACCGGCGTTTTATCAATTCCAATCCTCACAATAAGTTTCATCGAAATCCATTAAATATTGTAGCTTCTACTGCACTCACAATTTGACGAGATTTTACTAAGTCAATGGCAATAACTTGAGAACCGTTTATCGAAAATTCGTCAAATTCAAAACTAAGTCAAGGGCAATTACTCAAAAACCGTTTATTGAAAAATCGTCAAATTCGAACTTGACCGCTGTCTTATCAATTCTAATGCTCACACCAAGTTTCATTCAAATCCATTGCAAATTGTTGTTTCTATTGTGTCTACAACAAATATAGAGGCAGGGGCAATAACTCAAAAACCATTCATCGAAAAATCGTCAAAATCGAACTTGACCGCCGTCTTATCAATTCCAATGCTCATACCAAGTTTCATTAAGATCCATATAAAATTGTAGCTTCTATAGTGTCTACAACAAATGTTGACGGACCGACGGACAGACAGGGGCGACAAACTTGACCACCACCTTATCAATTCCAATTCACATACCATGTTTCATTTAAATCCATTGAAAATTTTAGCTTCTATTGCATCAACAATAAATTTTGACGTGATGTAACTAAGTCAAGGGCAATAACTCAAAAACCGTTCATTGAAAAATCGTCAAATTCGAACTTGACCGCCGTCTTATCAATTCTAATGCTCACACAAAGTTTCATTCAAATCCATTGAAAATTGTAGCTTCTATTGTGTCTACAACAAATATAGAGGCAGGGGCAATAACTCAAAAACCGTTCATCGAAAAATCGTCAAAATCGAACTTGACCGCCGTCTTATCAATTTCAATGCTCATACCAAGTTTCATTAAGATCCATTTAAAATTGTAGCTTCTATAGTGTCTACAACAAATGTTGACGGACCGACGGACAGACGGACCGACGGACGGATAGGGGCGACAAACTTGACCACCACCTTATCAATTCCAATTCACATACCATGTTTCATTCAAATCCATTGAAAATTGTAGCTTCTATTGCATCAACAATAAATTTTGACGTGATGTAAATAAGTCAAGGGCAATAACCAAAATCCGTTCATTGAAAAATCGTCAAATTCTAACTTAACCGCCGTCTTATCAATTCTAATGCTCACACCAAGTTTCATTCAAATCCATTGAAAATTGTAGCTTCTATTGTGTCTACAACAAATATAGAGGCAGGGGCAATAACTAAAAAACTGTTCATCGAAAAGTCGTCAAAATCGAACTTGACCGCCGTCTTATCAATTCCAATGCTCATATCAAGTTTCATTCAGATCCACATATTCATGTGGGCGTATAAAAACAAAAACAAAAACATTTACAACTTACCCTTTCTACGAGTTTCCAGTTCTCCCAAATCTGTGGAATCATAGAAATCTTCATTACCCTTAATAAATCTGTACTCGTCTTCAAAAATCATCCTGTTTCCCATAGAGTTTGGGTTGTTCTCTTTCTCGTACATCAAAATATCACGATAGTTATCCTCATTTAAACCCCCGTCACTCATATAAAATTTCACCCTCGGGGAAGATCGTGGGGATCGGGACATCATGTCCTTACCCGTCTTTCTTTCTGTCTTTACACCCAATTTGACCACTTCCTTCTCCGTCATCTTTTATTTCTAAGATAACCAAATACAATGAAAATCACATGTCAAATTGTCATATCAAACATTTTCTGAAAAATGATTTAAATCAAATCTATAAAAATTTCTAATTAATTTCTGTCTCGAAATGATATCATATTTTTCTTTCTTTCTGCTTCTGATCAGTATATTAGAGTGACATTTCATTACAATATTGCGCGTGTATTTATATAAAACTCTTTCTAGAACAATCGACAAAAATTGTTATTATTTTGTTTTAATTCGTCACAAAAATGTTAAACTTGGTTTAAATAGTGTAAGTCCAGTAATGTACATGTAAAATAAATAATACGATGGTAGGTGTATTTGATTATACCGTCACCCATACATTAATGGGTTTGGACGTGACCTAAAACTCCGTAAGGAATTTTCAATGTAACCTTGTGCCAATTTGAAGCAGCGTCCCAAAATCGCAGTTATATAAACTAATAAGTGAAGTGGAATTAACGTATTATAAGTTAAAAAGGAAGTATTAACTTATTATCAATAACCTATAGGTCTATAATAAAATATTCAGATCAAGTTGCTAGCAGTTTCATATTATGTTACTTAAAGGGATATTAAGTCTTAGAATGAACATAAAATTTGAAAATTTGAAAATTGGTCAGTAAGAGATCTATTCATCAGTGCCTGCTGCCATAAATAACATAAATAAATTAAAAAATATCCAAAACACCAAGTAATTATCCATAAAGATGCATTTGATTATGAAGCGTTTTTCACAAATGACTTAGTTTTGCGAGTTTTCAAGATTCTGTTACTTTATGACACCAGGTAAGTTCCCTGATGAATATACATGTACACTCATATTGACCTTTCTTAAGAACTAAATTTTTATGCTAATGCTAAGACCTATTATCCTATTATATTTAAAATGTAAGCAATTATCTTGTGTCAGAAAAGGCTCAAAATGTTCACAAACTGGAGCAGCCAGTAACTCAATATCAAAATTTACAAAGATACTTACATTATATGATACACTGTCTTCTTTACAACAACAATTCAAATATTGTAGCTTCTTTTAAAGATATTTTTGTTGGAAATTTTTGAACAATTCCAGTATTGACTTTGCGTATTAAATCTGTTTGGAAAACATGTTGTTTTCAGCCTGAATACGCCGACTGTGTCAAAAGCACATACTTAACACATTCTGTTTAACTATTATTTGAGAAAAGTAATCAGTAAGAAGAAAACATGACTGTAAGATTAGTGCATGTTGGATTATATTTATATTATAAAATAAAATCGATAATAAATATTCTGACGAAGAGATTAACCTACTGATTTGTTATGAGAAGTGTTGTATTGTTTCCATCGTTGTCTGTCCTTGAGGAGCAGTCGTAAAGTCTGCAGTGGCTAGGGATTTATATCATCAACTAGTTTAGCATACATTGTTGCGATGTCGAAGAGAATTTCTCTTGACTATGGAATCTGTCTTCGAATGATGGTAGGAAAAGTGGAAGCATAAAGTGCAAACTAGTGTGCACGTTTTTAAATATAGTTGCAGCATATGGGTTTCCATTTAATATTACTAGCAGATCCAAAATAGCGTAGGTTCCTATGTTAGGGGAACAGAAATTTAGATTGAATGTTTATCGTGTTTATTTTGAATATTTCATAAGCTTTGTTTATTGCATAATATATCATAACAATATGCAAGGTATATTGTCAACCGAAGGTACCATATAACTCCAGTCTGTAGTGTATAAAAAAGACTTTTAAAGAATAGATTGATTTAATAGAAAAAAAAAATAATAAAAGAGGTAAAATTCATGAATTAGTATCAATGACTAGAAATATTACAAATATACAAAATTTTATAAAAAGTGTAATTATGTTATAAGTATTACGAGTTGGACTCCAATTACTACTACGAGTTGCTCGTATTCTAAATACAAAATGTTCGGACATATATGCTCTACATGCGCATAGTTTACTCTCATGCTCGTTTTACACGATTTTTATTAATTGAACACAAGGCAATTCTAAATGTCGTTCAAATCCTATCGGAATAACAATCTATCTACTTTTACACAAATGAAATGAACAATAATGATGGCAGGTTTTAAAACATATATATTAATGATATGACAATAACGTTTTAGCACTAATTAATTATGAAATAATATAAAGTTGATGTATACATTTCTAGATTTGAATCAATAAAGTCAAACCACAAAGTAAACCCAAAAAGGCACAAAATAAATGGTGTTGTATTCGTTTTGGTTTACTTTGCGTTGAATTGTTCAATAATTGTTATACAGCAATCGAAATATATGGAAGGACATCTTGGTTCTTATTTCTAATGTCCAAATACCAATTGCCTGTTTTGTATTTGTGTGAATACGAGTTTATACATGTCATTTGATTGTCTACCAATTCGTCGAGGTAGATGCAATGACGTTGAGGTCAGATATTGCTCAAAAGTTCTAAATGCCATTAATTGAAAGAACAATTCTCTCGACTAGATATGTCCTGCACGACGTTTCCAGGCGTGCTTCCAAATATTAGCCAGACAAACTGTAGAATGAAAGCGGAAGAAAATAGCTAACGGACTGGAAACATGAGTAAATATAGTCCACGGTAATAACCCATAAAATTTCATCTGAATCGGATTAGCTTCAGTTTGTTGCACCTCAAAAGTATTTATACCCCACAAGGCTATATTAGCTACAAGTAAAAACGTCACAAATTCACGCCCAGGCTTGCCTTGTTCGTGAGATTTGGTCTCTGAGTGTCGTCTTAACGTATTCAAAATAAATAAGGTCTGTAAGGTGGCTTGAAACATGCGCAACACACTCGATATGATAATCAACATACTCGCAATTTTAGACTGAGAAAAGGATGCGGCTGTAATACTGAGTAGTGAAAACACAAAAATACCAAATAGTCCTATAACTAATAAGGTTTGTTCCAAGTCTATCGCGCGCTGAGAACGGAATCCTAGCGGTTGCATTTTATAAAATGCAATAATGACCGCAACTGCAGTCATGACGTAACAAATAATTTCAGACAGGTGTTCCACCATAACTGCATCACCACTTTTAGATTTGATTCTGATCATGACAAAGAAGGCAATAATGTTGATGACAACAGCTACGAGTAGGAATATTCCCAGAAACAATCCGCGACTAGAATTCGAACAATCCACTCCAAGACGATTGGCTTTCATCTTCGCCGCCCATTGTTTGTCCTTTTGATTCCGATCCCCAACTTTACCAACATTTCTCCACATAATGAAAATTATACCTAAAATAATGAAATTAAATGAAAGTCAAGAAATTATTCCATTATTCTATGTTAAATACATGTATTGTTAAAGCACTCAAACGTATTCAGAGTATTTTTCTGAAATAACTCAGACAGAAGAAAAGTGTAAGTGAATGAAATGGATGGTATAGAACATCCAGTCCTGTTAACATCTTTTGGGTAAGGTTTTGAACATTTGAAACATTATTGTTTAGGTTGCACTTACCAGCACAGATAATACTATACTCTATACTGCACGGATATAAATATGGTCCCGAAGATTCCACTACTGTATTCATTATACTTTCTTCATTACAACTTTTATATACCCCAGCTTGTGATACTGGAAAAATATCATTCATTTTACTTTTCTCTAGTGAATATAACCAATGAATGCCACTTTCTTAGTTTCAGGTTCGCATTAATATATCACATGCTACTAAAGAAACAGTCCTCATTACTTGACTGAAATAATTCATTATAAATGTATACTAGTATGCAGTCTATACAAGATTTGTGCAAATAATAAATATCTATATCTTACTTACTATGTGAATAATTGAGATCAGAAGAATCTTTGATTTCTATCAGAGTTTCGTGTATAATGTTCTCTAACCATACACAGATATTGGTGGCTATTAAATGCATTAAACCAAACCTTGATATTAGTTTATACTCCTGGATACACACCTAAAAAACAAATTTATAACCATTTCACATTGGATGGAGCAAGATTTTCATTGGATCTCCTTTAAAATTGACCAGGACACTACAGTCTCAAACGTTCCTGGAACTAACATGGCCATGAACCCCAGAGGTATAAATACATGTTGTTGGAAAGTGAAAGTTAAATATGCCCTGCGTCTACTTCAGTCGAAAACATAAACTCGTAATGTTTTCAAATTTTGAGAAAAATTACTTATTTTTAAGAGAAAAATCGGCTGTATTGTTGTTTGGAAAAAGACCGAAAAGTGTTGAAGCAGAGTTTACAAGCTAGGGACTTGTAATTTGGAACATAGCAACTTCAGATGAGCGTGGTCCTTCATTTCAAATTGCAATTTTACATCTTTGGTAGTTTCCGAACGACAGTCAAATTAACTCAAAGGGTGGTGGCCGACCTTACCTCTGATACTAAAATAGCCATTCCTTGGCCAATTGTGACTTAAAAGTATAATTTATTTCTGGAATTTGTAATTTTTTGGACTTCAGACAACATTCATTTTGAAATGACTAACATAAATGGAGTTATCCCCCCTCAATCTTTATAATTCCCACATGATTACATTTACTTACTTACCTTGGAGTTTAAAAAGACAAAATAAAGTTGTATAAATGTAAAGAACAAATGTAAAATTGGACGGAAACCAAAAGTTAAATGCTGGCAACCAGAAAAGGGATCATTTTCAAAGAAAATGCCGAACTGTAACCCACTCTTAATCATACTTCCAATACCAAAAGCTGAAAAATAACATTTGGACACAATGAATGAAAAAATGTAACGAATACTCGAATAAGGGAAAGGCAAACGATTTAACAATAATGGTTTTAACATAATTTCACTAATAACGGCAACGTTTCAACAATGCTTCTCTAGAGGCATATTATACTGAACAGATAAGAAACATCTAAGAAACATCTGAAGCACGGAAAATAGTGAACTGTTTATTCAAATTTCAATCAAACAACAGATAACTGTCATAAAACAACCATTCAAAAAGATTGATTTTCTTTCAAGTTATTTCCATGATTACGTGATCTGAAATTCAATATCTGGTGTTTCCACCTTGGCGGTAGCCCGCAATGACCTGGAGAACAACAGGTCAAAGTTTTTGATTGATGCCGATTGCACTTAAAGCCATAACTCTTGGTCCTCCCTTTAAGTCTCTTTCAACTGTACACTGTAAATTTTCACCTCTTCTTCGCTATCTCGTACTCTGTCATCTGCGTTTGAAATGCAGTAGGCTACCTCATCTGAGAACACGTGGAATCTACACTACTGATACCGCCAATGTTGTCCTTCGCTAGCCCATGGAAGATCTTGCTGACGATGATGGGGAGTGAGAACAGGACTCCTGTATTAGCCGCGACAAGACACTTTCTTTGGGGTAATCCAATTTCGATGGTGACCCGCTTTGGTGAATCTGTCATGCAGATGTTACTGCGTTCTTGTCTTAGTACAACTGAATTCTTTGTTTTTATACAGCACTCTTGTGCAGTTGCAAGTGCATTTCGGCTTTTCATCGCTTCACCTTTCTCCCACGAACATCGACAGTTCCCAAGGTTCACAACTCATAAATCGAACGTCGCGTATCATAAGTTGAATGTCATAAACTGATCCATTTTAATCTAAAAATTATATGTGTAAATAAACATAACTCAAAATAATCAAAAATGCGACGTTTCTTTATCTGTTCAGTATATGTATAAGACATTAAAAGATTTCAATATGATCTTTGGAATAACCATTTAAAACCATACAAGTACACTTGTCCTTACCCACAGCTCCTAGTCTTAGATAAAAACTACCGGTGTGAGTGAAGGTAGAGTTATCATAAGTATACTTCTTTACACTGGTCGACTTTTCAATAGCGTCCACAATCTCTTCTTCGGTTTTACTTCTTTTCTTACAACAAGAACAACACCCTCGTTTACAGTTGGAGGATTTTAGAACAAGTATATAAATAAACAATATAAATAATACACTAACTCCGTATAAATAAATATAAAAACCCTGAAATATATAAAATATAACAAGTATTAAGTAAAATATAAATATACTAGGAATATCAGCCAAAGAAGAGTCGAATTACGTTTCTTTTGTTTCTAGAAAGATTTTTACCACTGCCTCTCTCTTATGACGTTAATTTTAACAAATTGTGTCAATGTAGAACAATAAATAAATGTTGACTAACCTGAAAGAGGTATGGTCTTTGTATGGAAGTAAAAACCTCTGATATAGGTAAAACAGTCCCCAATATTATTAATAACATAGCGTATAATCCACTTAGATTAACAAACAAACTATCACTGAAATGAAGATAAGTAAACTATTACTGAAATGAAGATAAGCAAACAAACTATCACTGGAATGAAGATAAGTAAACTATTACTGAAATGAAGATAAGCAAACAAACTATCACTGGAATGAAGATAAGTAAACTATTACTGAATGAAGATAAGCAACAAACTATCACTGAAATGACGATAAGCAAACAAACTATCACTGAAATGAGATAAGAAACATTACTGAAATGAAGATAAGCAAACAAACTATCACTGAAATGAAGATAAGTAAACTATTACTGAAATGAAGATAAGCAAACAAACTATCACTGAAATGAAGATAAGTAAACTATTACTGAAATGAAGATAAGCAAACAAACTATCACTGAAATGAAGATAAGCAAACAAACTATCACTGAAATGAAGATAAGTAAACAAACTATCACTGAAATGACGATAAGCAAACAAACTATCACTGAAATGAAGATAAGTAAACTATTACTGAAATGACGATAAGCAAACAAACTATCACTGAAATGAAGATAAGTAAACAAACTATCACTGAAATGAAGATAAGTTAACTATTACTGAAATGAAAATAAGCAAACAAACTATTACTGAAATGAAGATAAAGTAAACTAACTATCACTGAAATGAAGATAAGTAAACAAACTATTACTAAAATAAAGATAAGTAAACAAACTATCGCCGAAATGTTGATAAGTAAACAAACTATTACTTAAATAAAGATAAGTAAACAAACTATCACTGAAATGAAGATAAGTAAACAAACTATCACTGAAATGAAGATAAGTAAACAAACTATCACTGAAATGAAGATAAGTAAACATGTCACTGAAGTAAAAAAAAACTATTACTGAAAATAAATACATTAACAAATACATGAGATACTGGTTCGAGTAGTATACGGGCAGATCTTCTTGTCTATTGTTACTGACAATTTTGCATCGTACTTTGCTCACCTAAGAGGTATTAGACATAGTGCTACCCTGTGCAGTGAGAGAACAATAATTAACACAACTACAGAACTTACACAATAGAACTGTTAAAGATCAGATTATACGATAATCTTCTGTGTGATTTATCATAACGTTTATTAGTTGGTGATGGAGGCGGGGTGTCTGGTAGAAAAGCTTCATCTTGACCAGGGGAATTATCTTCATTACCAATACCTGAATTTAAAATTGATATTGAACATAATCACATGACAGAAATTTACAATTCTTTTATTCCTTATTTCTACAGTTGTTTGTTGCACTACTAATAGATTCAATTCTCGGTGGGTAAGGGTGGTTATGTGGTCATCGTTTCTTTCGTTTGACTGCCCGTGACACAAATAAAACACTTTCAGTATATTACAGGTAAAAAGGAGTACAAATGAATTCAAGAATACAATAGAATATGCTTCTGATTATACGATGGGCGACATAAGCGTTTCAGCTTCGTTTTAGTGAAAAGTTCAAAAATTCAAATGTTTTATGGAATACGATTGCAGACAAAAAAAATATGTGAGAGTTTAAGTGTGTTAAGATTTGACTTTTGTAACATCACATCTTTTCACTTTAAACAAGAAAAATGTCAATTTTTGCATAGGCTATGTCTTATACATTACTGGTATATTTACAGGCATCTTTTAACTTATAACACAAAATATTCTTTATTATCTTTGTAACATTAGTCATATACTTTAGACACTAATGTCCCTCCATACTTTTTGCCTTAGATTACCGTTCCAACATTATGTTGTGTTCTAAACAGTAGTCCTTGGTAATGACAGTTTCGTGTGATCAAATTTGGAACAACCACAATGTCATTGTAAGAAATTTCATATTCTAATCCAGATTCAATTCTATATGACTAATACAGAAATCTAAAAATCAAATTAAAATTATCCTTACTGCCCCTGTTTATTATTCTGAACTTTGTAAGGTTATCATATTTCTTAACATAAACATGAATCAAGATTTTTTACTCATCAAAAAAGATACATATCAAGATATCAAAATACATGTTTTTAGGTAAAAAGGTTATCGTTTGAGTAGATTTATCATTAAATATTTTCATGAAAAAAATATCTTACTTGACAGATGGACTAAAATAGCAAACTACATCGATTTGTTATTAGAACATGGTTGGTATCAAGAAAATATAGTTGATGGAACAAATTCAAGAATATCAAGGAGTTGACTAATTGTTCTAGACTACTATTATGTAAGTATATGAAGATGCAAGGCACCATTCTGAATGCGTGTTCACATGCATACGACTAAACGGAATGATACATGAATGCTACTTCCGGTATGTAATAATCCAGCTTCCGGTAAGTGGACTTAATAGGATATTTAAACTTGAAGTCTATACTGAAATATGTCAATCTGATATGGTTACTGACTGGAGCAATAAATTGTGGTTATTTGTTTTGTATATCAAGATGTCTAATAATAAATCAGTTCCAGGCCATTCCAAGTGACAATTATTCCTGGTTGTATTTGACATTAACTGCTGTTACTCCGTTATGGTTGGTTGAGTGGTAATTTTATGACCGCCACAGAGTACAATCGTGTGACGAGCCACGTCGCCCTCATTTTAAAAAGGTTTCACATCATTTGTGGAAATGTAAAACTATGTTTCGCGCATAGACTGAAAGTTGGAATGAAAAAATACTAGTATTTACTTCTGGTATACATTTAGAATCTTGTTTTCTCGTATGTTTATCTGTGCTTGACTCATTTAAGTCAAGATCAAAAGAAATGTATGTTTTCATGGATCGTAAACCTACTTCTATATTTATTTAGAGAGAATAATAGTATGCTATTGCTAGAATGGATGGCTTCTCTGTTTTTGTCGAGAAATTAAAATATTTGAGTCACATTTGATTTGTTATCGTAAAGTTGTTGAAAAAGGTGTGTGTTATAAGGATTAATTTACAAGAATATTTTGGAAATTTATCAATTCATTCCGATTTTGCACAGAAGCTGATTCTTTAGAACCAATGCGGATGTGGCGTTAGAATCATGCTGTCGTCATGACACAATCGTAGACGGGCTCCATATCTTTCATGCAATTGGTTTGAAACTTACTCATTCAGATCTTTGTTCTATTTTATTTCCTCTTTCGGAAGCAGTACAATACGAATACGTCTATAAAGTTTCTGAATATATGTGAACGATTATCTGTAATCATACCACCATTTAGAAAATTCTACCTTGACCTTTCTAACGTTAACCAGATTCCAGCAAAACTAACAATCAAATGGTCAGTTATAATTAAATAATTTAGGTCAGTTTATTTTTCTACACGAATTTCTAGGTTAATGACAATAGTATACAGATTCCAGAAGAATAAACTTAAGCCAATCTAACTTCAGGTCATTTTGATTCATTTAAGAAAAGTTGGGATACTCAGATCTGAGTACACTAGCTTTAAACTAATCGCATTGCTATTTTGAATATCGAATCGCTGTGAATTCTTGGACAAAAGTCTTTATAATGGGTTTTCATATGGAAATAAAACATGTAACCAAAATCTGACTAGATTCAAGTAGTCGCATGATTATTTGGAAATCGTACCAATAAATAGTGGTTGCCATTCAATACCATGGTATGTTTAACAGCGCTATCAGATTGAACATAGAAGGTTATCAATAAGGATTGACATATTTGAATGGACAGGGCCTTGCCAACATCTGTCATACCATAGGAGAAACTAATATTGGCCCACCTGAGGTGATATTTCAAGAGTTTAGTCTAAGCTCTTTCCTCTCACCTTCACTGGAATGTAATCTATTTCATTCTTGCCGACGGGAAATTAAAAACATTCTGTTATTACAGATTCCCAACTACTGGTCGAAGAGCTTGCTCGATAGGTGTATAAAGATAATATGATAGAAATGTGATAGCTGGGTATATTCAGGAAGGAATGAAGGAATAAGAAGAGACGTTACAAAGTATTGAAGGGAAGGTCAAGATATGGAGACAGAGGAAGTAGACAGAATATTTATTAGAAATATAAAAGAAGAGACAGGGGAAAAGACAGAAGATAATAAGAAGACATTGTTTCCAACAATCAAACCTACCAAAAACTGACTAGTTAAAGAAATGTATTCAGTCACCCTACATTATCTACTAATTTTTAGGAATTTGGCAGAATTTATAAAGAATATGGAATAAAAAGTAAAATTATTAGGGAATGGGATTTTAATTATCAATTAATCCCGTTGTTGGCATACACATAAATATACAGTACAGTTAGTGCACGTCTGCTTGTTAAAATACTTAACATTCTACACAACAGAAATAGCATTTCAGAATGCCGAACTATCGTGATCACATAATTGCCAGCATAATGGTTCATTAGAATCAAAAGCTCAATGCTAATTCCACAACTTTTTGCATTCTGATGTATATTGCTCTGGTTATGTCAGGTCGACCATGGCATCTTTAAGGCTATAAACCCCTTTACATTACAAAAATATTCGGCACCGATGAATTTTGTAATGTAAACGGTCGAAAGTGCCGAGAACCGTTCCAATTCTTGTCCACCCAGCGGAGGTGGTCTCTGAACGGTTCCGAGAACGGACTCGATAAATTTGTGTAATGTAAACTGTCTAAGGTCTGAGTCTTCTTCATTGCGCATGCGTGAAAGGCGACCTTGACCGTTTCCCGCGGAATTTCGTCATCATTCCTAAAATTCTAAAATGGCTGCACGACATATATGTAAACAACGAGTTAACAAACGCCATGACGATATATTTACTTCTTTCAAATTAAAGTCTATGGGTAATTTGGGCTCGATAGGTTTCTCTCATAAACAAACTTTTTCTTTCTTTCCTGCGGCGTATGCAGAAAGAGTATAAAAGGTAAAATATAACCATATCAAGCGCCATTGCAACATCCGGGGGACATAAAGGGTTATTTCTAACGTCTTTCAGAAGAGTTCCACTAACAAGTTTTCCGAGAACCTTCACCGTTTACACTAAACGCACGGCACGGTAAGCATGATTTTGTGTAATGTAAATGGGAACATTTTATCGCGGCCTGGTCCGGATCGAGAACGAAACGCTTTATCGCAGTCTTGTGTAAAAGGGGTTTTATGTACATGAAATTGTAAAGGTGTAAAACGAAAGTATAAGTGATTTCCAGACCAGACCAGACAACCTCCAAAAATATGTAAAATTCCCGATAGTCTGACTATCGAGGTAAGATTCGAAGGCCAGTATCTTGACCTTTAATTGACCTTGAACACATCTCCCCTTAACACGCGAAGCCCATTAAAAACATGGAATTAGCCTTCTTCCACCTGAAAGTAGTTCTAATTCGGTTCGTTAAATACACGTCTGACCAACTGTCAAAATATCTATATATAAACAAATTACTCGAGTCGGCTGACTGAAAATACTATCGCGCCTTATATTTTGCACGTTCTCGTAATTACCCTCCATGTCGCGCCTTTTCCCACGTGCATGATTTGAGAATTTATGAGTGATGTTACAGAGGTATGATAAAAGCAACATTTGTTATCTAGACTTTGGGGAAGTTGTGGATTACTTTACATTTTATTTTGTGTATATCATATCACATCATGTAAAACACCTGTTACAAGTGGTCTGTAACAATCATACAAGTATTCAGGTACTTGATGGTTGAAGTATCGTCTGAGGAACTGATATCCTAAGATCTAGTGACTAAATCTTATAGTACAGATCAACGAGTTGGGTAATCAAATCTATAGCGGTTAGATTTTGTTGATCGCTGGTGCCACATAGTATATCAAGGAAGTCCCGAAGACAGTGGAACTTGTACTGGGAAAAAGATCATATTGATCAAAAAAGTATAATTTCAGCAACATAATTGTGGCAAGAAAGATTTTACTTATGTCGACAGTGCATAAATCACTTCGGATTTTTGTGACAAGCTCTATTCAATTCAAGGAAAATGGTTATTTACCAGAATCTCCGTTCGGTAAACTGGTGACCTCACTATCCAATGTTATGACTCTCTCGGCTCGGTCTTCTCGGGATACTTGAGGTCTTCTTATGGGGCTCACAATACTTGGTATGTAGGAAGCACTGCTGGAGAATTGAGGATATTGCTGTTGGCTGGCTTGACCTGGTGTAGTGGATCGAGAGTCCTCTGTCAGACTTGTAGACATACCGGAATTCTTAAATATTCCCACAGGTCGGATTCTATGAGGTGATGCTGGACTTTGGGAAAAGTCATCACGAGGTGTACTTGGTTCTGCAGATCCTTGATTACTCAAAGAGCTCAAATTGCTTCTACTGTCCAAAGAACTTGCCGGGCCACGTGCTCCTGTTGGTACCCAACTACAAAGAGAAATAAAATAATAATAATGGAAATACTCTAAGTGCAAAAAAGAGCGAAGCAGAGAGGCTTTATATGACGACATAACGTGACAATTATTGTGGATACTGAGCATATTATTAAGTTACAGCGCCAATGCTCTTATAAAGATATGATCAAATTCGCTTCTGGAAATTTCAAAAATGTTTAAAAACCATAAAAACAGTAACAGGAACCTCCCAAGTATCATATTACCAACAACTAATCTACAAATCATGTTTCTTTGATGTTCTCATACAAATATTTGAAGTTTTTTCTCTATCATTTTCTTGAAAACTATAAATATTTCACCCTTTTATAAAGTTAGTAGAGGGCAAATATTTTGAAGAGTGGGGTTATCAGATGCAATTAATAATTTATAATTCAATACGTTGCGAATGTGGATCCTATTTCAGAACTCTTTTTAAACCAAAGTTCATGCCGGCGACGTGGGTGGGGAAAAGACTCACGTGCCAATTGGCATTGGCAACATTGTAATTTTCTAAACTTTAAATCAAGACAAAGTTTTGGTACTTGAAAAGTCGTTAAATTCCATCATCATTCATGCATTAATCACTGTGAAGGTTTTAAAACAGACATTAACAAAATTACAATTTGTATTAAATGGCGGAAACGTAGCTGTTGAATTTCTTAAAATAATGTTGCTTATCAATTCGATGCACACTTAAACCGAAAAAAAACTTTTGAAAACATTTGGTTTCATTAAAGCGATAACTTATCCATTTTCTAAATATTTTCCCGAAATTTGAGTTGATTTTAAAATGTGTCTTCTCAGTGAGATATCGTCTCAGTCCAAGAAAGTTATAACAATTTTGCAGCTGGTATATTTTGACATTGAAAGTTTTATGGTCGACCTTTTTAAAATAACGTCTGTATTATCATCTTAGTTTTATCATCAAGAGACAACGAGTAATATTTGTATACCAAAATCCATTAATATAAAGTGAATGGACTGATATCAGCATTACTTCACAAAATAATGATCCCGCTGTACAGAAGGAGTAATTTAACATATAAAAGCGTTCCATTGTTGAAAACTGATCCCTAGGTAAAACTTATTAATAGTTACTCCATTGGGGAAGAGGTAGATTTTCCAAAAAGATGCATAATTTATCAATCACTCCCTATTGTAAGTACTGCTAAGGCGTAGATGTCAATTTATTTGCGGCCAATATAAAACATAATTGTGAAACTGTAGTAAATAGGTAATGACAGTCAAGATGTATCAGATCTGTAAGTAAGTGCTTGTTTATTAATGGTTAATGATTCTCGATTTACAAAATGTCAAATCACAAATAATGATCCTCATTCTTATAAATTCCTATTGAAAACTCTTCTCATGGACATTTCTCACCAAAATATCGAAACGTTCACACACTATATAACAAACCCGATACTTGAGTTTGACAAGATCAGCCTTGACATAAGTAGGGTCGAATTTCACATTAATCACCCTATTAGGGCCCTTATAAATACACCCCTCAACAATCACAACAATACACTAATATTATGTTTTGTTAAATAAATAACGCTCTTTGAAGGTGTTTCTGACAGAAATCCACTTACATCTCAGATTAACCGTGTCTTATCAGACAAAATACTGAGTGTTTTAAGTTTTTTTTTTCATAATAAATTTGTATCCAGGTAAAGAATAAAGTGTTTGAAATTTGTTCAAATATCATAAAATTATGTCCTTCAAGATTAAAGAGCAGAAGAAAGATGTAGATTTGGAGACCATATAACTATCAGGAACATTAATTATCTTTTTAAGAGTAAATGTCCACTAAAGTTGGAGTTAAAAATTACAGTTGATTCCTGTTCTGAAAATTACACAGCAGAAATATATACTGAAGTTTAATCAAAGCCCATCTAATTTGAAAACTTAACTACCGGAGTTGATAACTGATCGCATTATCCTAGTTAATTGACCACTTTTACTGTAATTGAATGAAATGTGATATTGGTCGATAATTTATAAGGAAAAGCAACAAAACTGTCAGGTTTATAATAAAACTTGATAACAATAGAAATTTATTTAACCGTTTAATGGAACAAATTGCTTAGCATTTTGTTCATTAATATAAAAATAAGGACCTGTCACACTAGCTGATTATGATTATATCTCGGGAGGGGTGGATGCACAGACTATTCTTTCATGATGTGAAATAATAAAATATCAAAGCCAGGCTATAAGACTCTATTATAGGTTTTATATAAAGTTTAAGGTGTTCATAAAGACAGTCATATATTCTTGCAATCCAAAATATAAGTTATGCTCGGTTTTGGGCAATTTGAGCAAATTCTAGCATCTGACTTTTATCAACTACAGAAGCATCAAGGCATTTAGCAATAAAAAATTAACGATATTCTTCACATCTGAATGACATGACAGGTGGTCAAATATATTCGACCTGTCTGAACCTGGACCAATCTCGACATATGTCCATCTTATCTTTAATGATTAATCTTTTTCGTTTTTGCCTATGGTAAAAACAGCAAAAAGAATTAAATAGGATAAGAGAAGCGTTATCAAGCTTTATAATCATATTTTCATGTTTTGAATGCATTTCCTTTGGTCTTGAATTTACTTCGGTTTAAATCTTAAACGACGTTGCTTCAAATTTAGAATAAGACAAGGTTGCCTTTTAGGACTTTTACTTCTTTATGCAATACATACATGAATAGCAAGTTTTTTAAGTTTGTGAATGGAGAATGCAATATCGATATCGATAAACTTAAACCAGGATCAATGCTAGCAAAAATGCTCAAAGTTAGAAGCAGTGACCCTTTATTCTAAACCTGATTGTGTTTAACTAATTACAAAAACGTCTTCAAAAACCGTAACATCACCATAACGTTTAGTTTATTTCTGAACTTCTGCTTTTGTGGATATTTTATAAAATACTATTTTGGTCGTTGACCAATCCCAATACTAATCAATAAGTTCGACAATGGTGGCTTTTTGATTCTTCTAACAATACCTACCAATGTATAGTATAATCAATGACTGAAATAAATGAAAAGGCAAAATTAATACTGGATTGTCGATCTTTGGAATCATAAAATCCTTATCATTTTCGTCACGTGTAGGAGATTTGTGCGATTGGTTCAGTAAGAGAGCGCGTGATTAAAAGATCAATTATACATGAATTTTAAATCCATGAGGAATATAGAAATCACGTGTACTTAACCCTAAAACACATTTTTAAAACCTCCTTTCTCGATCTTTCATGCATATATCTGCAAACTGTCATGTTTGATAAGTTGCCCTTTCTTTGATTTTGTCTATTTTCATTTACTTTTTATTACTGGATATGGTAGGCATGGTTTATTTTTCTTTCTTTTTTTCTTTTAGAAAATGAGAAAGATTGAACGAGTATGAAGTGGCAATGACAAAACAATAGTCCACTATAGATATGAAATTTTATCCGGGTGCATTACACAGAACAATGAATATTCGCCAGGCAGATGTTAAAGTCCCTTGAAATAATAATTTGCAATGTCCTTGAAAACTTAAACCCTTTGAATAATAAATCTCAAGTATGTGACTACAGTGACCAGAAAATACACTGAATTTTATTGCCCAGTCATTGAAGAGAGTGAAAATTGAAACCAACTGGAAGCTGTGACACAAAGTGACTCCCTGTCATAGAACAATAGGAACCCCTAGCGAGAAAACAATAAGGTCTCGATTGAATTACTCTCTACAAAAATAAGGTCACCCACGAACAGAATTTGTACTTCTTTTGATGTGGTTCTCGTCTGTTCTTTAGTAGCAGTTAAGAACTTTTTTCTGATACTATCAGAATTATGTGCCTCAAGGAAAGGTTACAATTTTTCTCATTCGTCCAGCTTTCATTTGACAATTTCAACCATAGACCACATTAAATTTGTTCAAGCTGAGAAAATATTCGCAAACATTTGAAGTTACATCATGAAATGACTTTAACCACGACACCTTAAAGACATTTATTGACAAAAATCGTAATAAA
This sequence comes from Nipponacmea schrenckii, assembly GCA_030562195.1. Classification (NCBI taxonomy): domain Eukaryota; kingdom Metazoa; phylum Mollusca; class Gastropoda; family Lottiidae; genus Nipponacmea; species Nipponacmea schrenckii. The sequence continues at coordinate 16,510,587 of CM060202.1, forward strand.
TAAGTCCCATGTTGTAAGAAGCAGGTTTGGCTAATTTTTGGCAACTGAAACCACAAACAGTATAACAGCTGGATACAGCTTAATGTTCTTCAGTCCAGATTTGAAAAATAAACAACGAAAATATAAACTGTATGACTTAATCTGATGTATTTACACATAAGTGGTAAGATGTGCGAAAAGGTTGAAACAGACATTATGACATTTTGTTGTCTGTTTTCAATTTCCATTAGAAGACAAGGAATGGTTCTCTGCTGTTACCATATATCAGAGAATTTTTAATTATGATATTTAATATTTGTAAAAGTTGATAATATTAAAGGTGGTTGTTAAATTGTTGATATAGTTAATGCAATTTTTTTATAAAATGCACTGCGTTTTAAATTGTCAACCTACGAATGTAGCCATGTTGTCTATTGTCACCAGCCTTATTTGTATATATTTACACATAATATTATATAAAAATACATTCAACTAAAGTAAGATAGTAAGCTGAATACGATTGAAGAAACAGAATCCAAACATTTACATTAGTAAGACAAGGTTACACTTTAGGTCTTTATCTATTAAGCACACGTGTTAATAAACTTGATTTACAGTTTAGATTGTAAAATGTGATATCCATCAAAGCTCAGGATAACATCAAATTAAATTGATTTACATATGTTTACTAATTTTACCGTCTGAAATTTCAATAATCTAACACAAGTAGGCGTTTAAACCCCTTCAAATCTCCTCAGATCAAAGTCGATGTTTTAAAGATTTATACTTGGTATAGGTAATTTGATAAGAACATCAGGGTCTCTTTCAGTTTTTTGATTAAAAGAAGACAACCTTATGGATAAATAATATCCATTCTTGTTAAGTTGTGTTTTGCATGATTTGTGTTTTTCAGATTTTACATAATGTACCATTCAAAACGAATACGTTAATAGAATCTAATGATTGACCTCTGTGTAGTCCCAAGTCATTTGTAATTTATCTTCAACATGTTTGATCTATTTAAACTTGCCACGAGCTAAAAATTTCTGTACCAACAAGTTTATTGAAATAATATTTTCTTTCACATTAAAATTCTAAAGTAAATATTTGTTTTTCAATAAAATATCTTGTAAGTTTTTAACCCGTTTCCCAAGTCAGGATTGTATAGTTTAATGGGGGTTACACTGCGTTGCGTTAAAAAATTTGAAATAGTAGAAATCTGTAGTGTTCCGTTGTTGAAAGTGTGCACAATTGGCATTCAAATGACATACTGTGATATCGTAAACTATTGCCCAAAGCACTGTTGAGTGTTGTACGACCAAATCATATTAAATTACGAAAAGCAAAGAAACAAAAAGTCTTGTTTCAGATGAGTGTTGTACAACATATCAAAAATATTTTCCTAAAATATCCCAAACGTAATACTATGTACAAACAAATAAATTTACTGTTTCAGTCATTATTTTTGATAATTGTTGAACAGTTAAATCATTCAAAGCCATATTGACCTTATCAGTCCAGTGTAAATCATAATTTAAATACTACACTACATAAACACTGATATAGAATACAAATCTCATCGACATTATATATAGACATCATATGTGTTTTATTAGCTGTTGATGGCTTGAAGTTAGCTGTCATTGCCGTCGACAACGGACCAAGTTCCTACAGAACCGGCTTACTGTGTATATGAAAACGGGTATAAGTTATACCGTAACCTAATACATAAAATTAATGAAAATACAAGATATAAGTTATCAAACTGATGTACATATCAAACTAATCCTCACATCTTACATGTGATAGATTCCACATGTACGTTCTCAAGCGCGTACATGACATTTAATATAGACACAGGTAAAAACATTTCAATTGGCGCTGGGTATGTTTTCTGTTATGTCTTGAATTTTGATCTCTTAATACCAGTTTCCTGTCAATGGTACCGTATCATTTTTAAAATAAAATAAAAATACAAACATTATCTACGTGGACTCTCGTGTACCTAGAGGTGACAATTGTTCAAAAGAGATGGCTCAGTGCTTGTAATGGCAAAATATTAAAATAAACTTGTAAACGTTGTCTGCATCTTCTAAGTATGCGTGATGCTGAAAAAAAAAAACCTAAACTTCCCCTGTGACAAATATAATAATTGTACGCCCACTTTTTGCCAGATAGTCTAAAAGGGTGATAACAACTTTAATCTTATAAACATTTACAAAGCCTTAGCAAAGCATTAATCTTGGACGATACACACTCACAACATTATAAAGATAGTGAACACTTCAGTTCGCTGTTGACAAATTGAGAGGTATATCGCTTCATTTCGGCTAGATTTCAACCCTGTATCATTATAGATGCTGACAGACGAGATGACAGATTCCTGTTATCTGATATACACATTCATTATCGACAAATGGCATCAAATTGCAGGAATAAAAATATACACCTTTCAGATGTGACATTTAATAACGTAGTTCGCTTCCATTAGGATTTTGATTTCGGGATTGTGTTTCAAACTATCTATTCCTACGTTTTGGTCAAGGTAAAGACGATCTCGTGGAAACTCCAAAACTTGCTACTTTTAGAAAAAATATAAAAAGAGCAAGCTACAAAAACAGAATTCCGCTATTCATTCTCGAGAACAGTTCGACGATAAAACAAAATAACAGCAGTACATTATAAGCTCGTTGAATGTTTGTCTGTTTACCCCATCAATTATTATCGCTATTCTTTTGTTTTTAACGCTTCTTTGACATGAAAGAAGATTGATAAACCACAAAAACTATCTTTCGTTTTCTTTTTAACTTCAGAAAGGTATCTTTCATGTCTAAGTTTTACTAAAGATTACCTTAATTTTCAGTCACCTACTTTTATGTTCTCAATGACTATTCATTAAAAATAAGAATATCGCGTTAAAGTGCATAGACTTAGTAGGAATCAAAGCGGATAACTTTAATTTAAGTTGATTCATATTATTTACACACTTTTGATTTTCTGCAATTCAAGTCGCTCGCTCCCATTAAATTGATACTTTAGGGGTTCTATGACCATAAAAATTGTGTAACGACTGTACGGCGTCCCTGGTAATTCCTTTATCATTAGTTAAGCAAATTTCCATATTATCTAAATTTTATGTGATATAATATATAATATAGACTGCAAATTGGACTTGTAAGTCTAATGAAAGAAAAAAAAAACTGATTGCTGAAACTTACATTTGTGTGTCATCCGATTCTGAATTACTGCTAGTATCATACATTCCGTCGTTAACAAAATTGTCATTTTCACCTGGATTTTCATTATTTTCTGTTTCCATGGCGATAACAACAGGGCTGGGAGCTACAGTAACATAACCGTCTCTTATACTTCTAATAGGGTTTGCATTTACTCCTGAATTACTTTCTAAATCCTCATTTCGGCTTTTTAAATTTAACGTGTCATTTGAATTTTCACTTTCTAAATATTCCTCTGATCTCGTTCCGACAGTATCCGGAGGATTATTCCCGATTTCCATATCGAATTTAATACTTTTTCCCACGCTGATTCACTTTACGTTCATGTTTACTATAGAATCCTACACGCTAAGAAATTCTAGTGTAGTGAGGGCCATAGACAAAGGGAAGAAACTTACAACCCCCAACCGCTAACGCGCGCGTGTATATGTCACGTGACTTTATTCAAGACACACGTTATGTCTATAAGTTTCTCAAGTCAATTTGTAAAAAAAAAAAGTTTAAGTTTCAAGATGTTCGAAAAAATGTTAAAAATAGATAGTTTTGTATGAACACTTTTATTCTATAAGACGAGTCCGATATTTTGCAGTTGACGGGCATATATGTAATATAATTGAAATATCGAGTGTTGAAATTATGCATTTCATATTTTAATAGACCTTAGAATGAACATAAAATTTGGAAATTTTAAACTTGGCGAATAAGGGCTGTATTCATCAGTAAATATACGTGCTGCCATATATAACATAAAAAATGAATAAATTTCCAAACAACTAACTAATTATCCATAAAGATGTATTTAGTTATTGAAAAACGCTTAATAAATTGTGAGCTTTCCAGATTTTAAGGGATTCTGTTACTTTATCACACCAGATAAGTTCACTGATATACTCATATTGACCATTCTTAAGAACTAAGGTGTTAAAAGACGGAGTATCCCTTTAAGTTATATCCCTATTAGGTCTATAAGAATATTCATTTCGTAAGATTCCACAAAGTTTATCGAGTGCCAATCGTGGCGATAAAAATAACAGTTTGGCACCACTGCATGTTAATTTGATGTTAGAAATAAAGTACTATTTTATCATTAGTCTAATTATAATTATCTCCCTTTATCAGAACGATAAAACTATAGTCAAAATAAAAATTAATTGAAGACATTTTCAGACTATTCCACAGTGGGACATTGTGATAAGAAGTATGCCATGTTTCTAAACATTGATAACCGTCTTCGGTGGTCCTTTGTAATTTTGATTTCAGGGGTAAACGAAGTGACAGAAGTGTGATGAACCAATTCCTTGTTCAAACCTTTTTTCACCCTTGAATGGATACCTTTGGCATCAGGTGATCGAGGATGCGAAAAGAATCTAAAGTCAGATTCGAGTCAGAATATTTACCTTAAAATTGAAGGAAGTTGATAAAGTCTCTTCAATGGGCAGAAATCATAGATAGTGCTATACTGAAAAGAACTAAGGAACATTTTCACTTAATTTGCCAAGAATATCAGAGGTTGATGAGGGGGTTTATTTTGTTGATGCTTTCGTGATGTTCTGAATGAAAAATATTTCTGACAACGTGACTGACACAAATAAACCGACCCTAATCCTACCATGGCGGTAAACAACAATCAGATTAATGTATTTGTTTTTCATTGTTTAATCTGTTTTAAAATCAATAGATTATCTAATAGACAAATACAAGCTATGTTTCCCCAATGCTCTAACTGGAAATTTCTGGACAAGGCCATCATACATATTTGTGACATATTTGTGACCGTTAATTAGACATATTAAGAAGACTAGAATGCATTTTTGATAGAGAAAAAGATTCGAGTTCGATAGAAAATACTGAATTACTACGTGCAGAATACACTTGCGGTGATTCTAACCTATAGCACAAACGACAGTCGTTGTGATTTTGAAATGTCAACTAGATTTACAAATGAAATGAAATAAATGGAGTTTTACGTCCTACTCTTCTGCTCCTTATAAGCCAATGACGATGGAGAACGCATGCAATGAAAAGTGTGCCAGGACAGCGACATAAGCCTTCTCTTTTTTCAATTTCAAACTTCCACTACATGGTGTTGTCCGTCTTCATTTGCCCAAGAGAAGCAGACGGTGAGACGTACACTAGATTTACAAGCGATGAGATATATTTGATCTAAAAATAACATAATTGCAATAGTTACGTCAAAGTTGTGTAATACGAATGCTTTGATGGGATTTATTGTCATTTTTACTAATTTACAGGCGCCTTTATATTCAGCTTTGTACATAAAGATATTTGAGTTAGTGTTCCTTTAAATTTAAAGGTCCGAAGCACGCCTGGTTAATCGCGAATGGAATTTTGACAGATCGCCAGGGAAAGATAACTCTTAATTTATTATTTATTAATGCGCATGTGTCAGATTTCCTAATATTTATATTTTTCTGATATTCACGAAACATCCGATTTCTGGAAGAATTTACGAAGAAAGCAATATGTAATGGCTTGAAGTATGTATTGCAGTTCGCAAATACCTCGTCTGAACACTAAGCATGAAATTTTGGTTTATTTTATTGCAGATTACTTCAATCACATCACTAACAATCACATCAGAATTAGAAACATCACTCAGTTTTACTTCTCTACTTCACTGCGGTATTCACAAGCTAACCTGGCCTCTACCTTGTATTCTAAAATGGTCGACTTGAAATAAATATTGGTCATTAAATAAGCTTGCCCTCCTAATCCACCAGCCCAAGCTATGATCTATGCTTATTTGATTACTTATGATATGACAGCTCTACTTTCTAGGCCTATTATTAGTATTTAAAATACAGATGTGATGTCACCCTTTGTTTTTTGCGTACCAATATCCAACATATTGGTACTGGCAAGTGGCCAAGAGTCCAATATTAAAGTCAATATTGGACTCTAAATATCAGCCACTTGCCCATAACGAATGGGGATTAGTCTGACAACTACTCACATTAAATTCACTCATACTTTATTCAGAAAATTAATCCAGGTTTCAAAATGTATAGTGTTCAATGTTACGTCCAATTAAAACTTAAAGTTTATCTTCAAATCCTTACTTTCAAATGAAAAAGATAATTTATTATTAATTAGGGCGAAATCTGTGAGCATCGATTAAAGTTGTATTTCAAATTTTGTCAAATAAGCTTACCAATTGATAAATAAGGCTTTTTTCATTGTTATTTCGTGCATTCATAATTTATTTAACGTTATGTGGACACAGGAAGGTCCATCTGTGTTTTATGGATAGTTCTGGTAGATGTTAGCTAGGTATTTCCTACGTAATTAGGCCGATTATGAGTTAATTCGGGAATTATTAGACAAACTGACAAAGTTTTCCCATTAATTAGAACATCTTTACTTTTGATTTATATAAGTATTAAAGAATCAAACAATGAAATTTTTTTTTCGAAACACCAGGTGCTGCCATATTGGTTGGTTCATTGTTATTGACACATAGTCTGAATATGGATGATTCTTGTACTAAAGGGCTTAAACGTTTTGATTTCAGGTTTGTTTGTAAATAAAACTCTAGTGAGTTTATAGTGAGCTGTTTTTTTTGTTAATCTGTATTTTAAGTTGGTTAATGGATCTCAAGTTTGTCAATGCGTCTAATAATGACCGTATAACTCGGACCTTCGGTCCTCGTCAACGGTCATTATTAGACTTAATGACAAACTTTCGACCATTAACCTATACTTAAGTATAAACTTAATTGGGGACACTTAGTTAGGTTAGAGATTAGGGTGATTGAAAGTAACTAGTTACTGTTCAATAAAAGGCACTGGCACAGGGTTAAAGTTTTGTTTACAGTTATCGTGATGTTAATACTTAGTAAAATAAAGTAGTTTTTGTAAGGTAGATCTGTAAAATAGATACTATGATTAAATTGATTTTAATTGATATAAAGTAATTATGTAAAAGTAGTCCTGAAACAATACTATTACTACAGTACATATTCTTCTTATATCTATCACTGTAAAAGATAAAGGTAGTAATTATAAATGTTTTTTATCATATGGACAGAAGTGATATATCGCTTTTGGAAAGAGAATATTGAATAAATAAATAATAAAGTAATAATTAGTTCTAAACAGGTTATAGTAAGATGAGAGAATATTATAGGCTTACATAAGGAAAGATACTTTTTACATATGGGTTTCTGTAGTTCAGTTATTACTAACTTTCACAATTTTTTATCCCATGCTGAATGCTAAGTGTGAAAATCTCCAGTATTCCATTTTGGCAGAAAAAATAAATGGAAGACAATGTTGCTCAAATCCTATATTTTATCAATGCTTAAAAGCAAGAATAACTCTATTTTTTTTTTTTTTTTTTATTTCCTACTTTCTTCAGTCACTAAAAACATTTTATGAGATTTTTCACGTTTAAGAGGGCAGGAATTTCATATGAATGAATCAGAAGTCAATCTTAAGAACTGAAGTGGTCATTTAGACCAAAGATTTTTTGTCCGGTTTGTTTGAGTTTGTGTTTTCTAAATTAATATTTTAGTGTATGCAGAAAGTGTTTAATGTTAAACCAACCTAAATTTCAGGAATTTTACATACAGAATTGGTTAAGAAAAAAGGAGAAATCATGCAGCCAACCAGTCAAGGAACAGAAAGAGGTATAAGAAACAAATTTCAAAACAAACATTGATGTCTTATTGTTGATAAGTCATCTAGTTTCTATGATTCAAACTATGACTTTAAAAGTCTAAAGTACTCAAATCATTGACAGATTTTTCTTAAAAGTTGTATAGAAATTCATTAAATGTAGTATAAACATTTATGATGTCGAACAAATGTTGGTAATGGCTACTTTATTATTCTGCGAAAGCCTGTTGACGTTGAATAATGATCTTCACTCATAATTCCAGTTAATCTAGCTGTAGGCCTATATTGGTAAAGCTAATCCAGGAAAGATCAGTGCCAAGAGGTTTGGCTAAGGACCAGCTGATACCAAGGATTCTTACCGGTAATTGTAAACCAAAGTTGTTATCCTGATTCCTTCTTTCTTTCTAGGTGATGGCATTAGACCTAACTCTGAAAATGCTGAATTTGTTGTCAAGTTTCCATGGAGAAGAGATAATCAGTCAGAGTTTGGTTCTTTGGGAAGAGATCGTGATGCCAAACCTGGAGAATTTGTTCTTCAAAGTGTGTTCCTGGAATTCTGCAGAATGGCAGAGAAAAAGATTGAACAAGTTTTGGCTGAACCATTAGTAAGGAGTATTCCTGTTTTTAAAACATACAACCACATTGAACCACTTTTTTGGGTATCTTCCATAGAGATTGTTATATTTTGCTACTTTTATTGATATGATGTATGCTTAAAAGCAAAGTTTCTTACTTAGATTTTCCTATGTCAGAATGACATATGAGAGAGATTTTTGGTTTTTGTAGTGCAAATCAGCATTGTTTATGCTACAATGAGGCTCTTTGTAATCATCACTAGATAAATGACTTTTTTTATATAATGTTTTATAACAATTCAGTAACTTTTTCTCATCCAGATATGTAATATTGCTGTTTTGCATTTTATTTCAGGAAAAGTCTCTATCCAAATCATTACAAAGAGGTGAAGATGCCCAATTTGATCAAGTAAGTCATGTAGTAGGGTCAAACTGACTGCAATCACATAATTAGTACTACAATAATAAAACACATTTATTTAGATTATCCATCTTACAAATATTAATGGTATTATGAATTTGTTATATCTGTTTAGATATTGATGATCTCTGTTAAGATATTAATGATCTCTGTGTAGATATTGATGATCTCTGTTTAGATATTAATGATCTTTAATTAGATAATAATGATCTCTGTGTAGATATTGATGATCTCTGTTTAGGTAGTATGATCTCTGTTTTAGATATTGATGATCTCTGTATAGATATATTGTTGATCTCTGTGTAGATATTGATAATCTCTGTTAAGATATTAATGATCTCTGTGTAGATATTAATGATCTCTGTTTAGATATTAATGATCTCTGTTTAGATATTACTGTTTATAAATGTATTTAGATTTTAATGGTATTAGGATGTGTAGCTGAACACAGTCTACCGTCTATACTAAAGTCATTATTTATCTGGTATGAAAGGCAGTTGCGTTTTGAAGATGGTATATTGTTAGAATCACATCGACAAAGACATAGGAGTAAAGGGTATGTTTTAAGTTTTTCTCTTGTACAATGCTACAATGAGACTGTATTTCCATGGTTGTATTCATCACTAGACCAATGACTTGATATTTAATAACAATTCAGTGATAGTGGTCACTCATTCCACTACCTTTGGGTTCACCATTTGACAGGTATACATTGCAGGGCTGTGGATTTATTAATTTCCTGGATGACATATGTGGCCAAATCAACAGCCCTGTGACTTTTTCTCAACTAATAATAAACTCTTTATTTTACATGGGTCAGAATTAGGCCCAATACACAAGGACATGGTCCTGTCTCACATTCAGCCCATGGGGCAATACATTGGAAAAAAAAAAAAATAAAAAAATAAAAAAAAATAAAATCGAAAATACATAATATCTCAATATACAATTCGTCTGAAATACTAAAAATACACAAGTACATGTGTATCAAATGGACAGAGATATGTTCCGGCGATCAAGTACATGACCACAAAATAAATATACAATACTCCACGTACAATTTGTTTAAAAATACACAAGTACATGTGCATGAATGGACAGATTTTCAACCTACAATTAGTTTATAAAATGGATGTAATATATAGTTCCTGCGGCCATGCACACGACCGCAAAAAATCACGTATTATTTCAACTTACAATTTATTTTAAAATACACAATTACATGTGTAAATAATGAATAATGGACAGATTTATCTTCCGGCGATCAAGTACATGACAGCAAAATCCATATATCATTTCAATGTACAATTAGTTTTAAAATACACAAGTACATGTGTATAAAATGGACAGATTCATCATTCTGCGATCAAGTACATGACCACAAAAACCAAGGAATAGACAAGTACATCTGCATGAGACGATCAAAAAAAAAAAAAAAGAAAAAAAAAAAAAAGAATTGCCAAATCGTCAGTGCATGTGCTGCGAGCGGGCTACCCAACCCTACTCCATTTTATGTTCTTATTTTCTATGCAGGGGGAGGTAGGATTTGTCCATGCTCAAGACCAGCTTTAAGGATGTTTACTCATCCCCCGACAGTAGTAATTTAGATTTTCAAAATGGTTCAAGTTAGGCCAAAATAGAATTGTTGGTGGTGATATACCTGTGGGAAAGGGAAAAATAAAATTAATAAATTACTTAAATCATTAAATCATGGAGAAACACAATTGTTAAGATAGCCATCAGCAAGTAAGCCTATAGTTGGTATAAAGAATACCCGTGTAACAGGAAGCATGTTTATGTTAATGAAAGATTACCAAGAATCATCCTTCGAAAAGTCTTAAAATCTGATGCTGATTTAATATTTTCGTCTAGACCATTCCATAAAATTGATCCTTTGTATTTAATACTTTGTTTAATCAAATTGATTCGTGGTTTTTGCACCACAAGTTTTGAATTTATGCTAGAATAAGGCGTCTGTTTATAGCTAAAGAGGCTTGAAAGGTAGGAAGGAGACAAGTTGTTCAGAGTTTTATACATAAATTTATACGAATTAAAATTATGCCTGGTTTTAATGTCAAAACTATTAAGCCTTTTAAGATTCAGTGACAAATCAGTATTAAGGTTAGAACCAAGAATTAATTTAAAAGCAATTTTTTGTTGCCTGTGTAAAATATTGTTATGGGTAGTTTAAAAGTTTCATATTGTATTGATGAAAATGTTCTAAGCATATCACAATGACATTCAGATTTTCCCTCATTTCAGAAATAAAGACTTTCTAAGTGAAAGGAGAGATGTAAGTTTTGTCATTTTATTTATATTTAATCAGTTTAATTGTCTTTTAAATTATAAGTCTTTTCAAAAAAAAAAATGTTACAGATTTTCATTGATGATAATTATCACAGATTATATGTTAATTTTTTTATTTCAGTTGGCTGTTGAGTTTGTTAACTGTTTAGTTTTGATAGAGGTTCTAACAAAAGTAAGTAACTTTTATATTATATATAAGAGAAGAGAAAGAGTAAGCTAGATAGATTATATTTTTTTATCTTCAGACAACTGATCTATTTTACCTTGAGTCTTATGGAAGTCTGTAATCTTTGCTTGACATTAATGGGTAGGCCTCTTATTTTGTTTTAATTGTATACTTATAGAATTCCTACCACCCAGGTCATGATGATATGATAAACTATATTATTAGTTCAGCTTTTAAACATTTTAGATCAAGAGACAGGTAGGTAGTAGAAACATTTTTGTTTAAATTTAGACATCCATATATCACATTACGCTTTGTCCAGGATAGTATCTAATAGACATCATTATTTTAATTAACCTAGCCAATCATTTCACGAAGTTCAGTTACATAACAAACCACTGATTCTTTTATATTTGGAAGTTGCATAATATTTGGATTGTTCACCACCCAAATTTTTGTATTCTTTTACCATTATGAAAGTTATCTATTTCAGTAATCCAACAAATCCCAACTCAGCTAATATAAATACAATTGCTGATCTCTATGCTGAAGTTATTGGTGTTTTAGCTATGTCTAGGTAATGTAAAACGCCATTTTTAATAATAAAACAAGAACGTGGTAAAGAAGAAAAAGAACTTTTATTACAGAAGACAGAAGAATCTGTAGAGAAAAAGGAATCTTAGAGGCTACATTTTCTACATTGTTATTGTGTTACAACTCTTCTTATAAGTAATTTTCAGAAAAATGTGTTACTACTAGACAATGGTAACAGTGGATGATTTTTTTATTTTATAGATTCCAGGCAGTAAGGAAGACGTTTATGAATGAATTAAAAGAGTTAAAACTAAGAGATCAAACACCATATACAGCTCAAGCTATTATAAGTTTATTGATGGGACTTAAATTTTTTAGAGTCAAGGTAAGAATTTCTTGGCTTGTAACATCATAATGTTGGCTAGAATTATGGCACATTAGGCTTAAAAATTAAAATTAAAACTTTTTTGTTTACTTGTCAATTAACTCTAGAATCTACAGTTTTCGATCCATTGATCCTTTGATTCTACAATTTCAGTTACATCCAATAGAAGAATTTGAAAGCAATGTAGCATTTCTACATGAGTTAGGGGTGTATTTTCTAGAAATCCGAGATAGAGAAATAAAACATGCTCTAGCTGGATTATTTGTCGAGATTTTATTACCAGTAGCTGCTGTAAGTTTTAGATTAATTTATTGTGTTCAAACCCATAAACATATAAATTTGCTAGAATTTCTCTGAAGAGGTAAGATGGCGTGTATCTGATAAATCACCTATAATGACTTCTGCCTCATTTTGTGCACATCAAGATGTAAAAATTGTCGGTTAGTGTAAAATTCCCAAAGCCCAAAAGCGCCCAACGGCAAAAAGACGTCTGGATAATCAAAACTACTGGTCGGATAAAAAATTTGAATTTTCAGTGAGGGAACGAGAAACGAAAAAAAGGAGAAGTTTTAAATGATTTACTTTTTTATCGAATGCTCTCTTATACTTTTATAATAATAAATTATGTCTAACTCACTGAGCCACTGTGGCTCCTGTGGAGAGACAGAGGTGATACAAATATACATACATATTCACATGTGGGCCTGTATCACCATGCATCTTAAAATAAAAGGTTTACTTACAGTCCGGAGACACAGTATTTAAATTAGTACACGTAGATTTAGGTGTATGAACTGTTTTTCACAAATAAATAAAGATACAGCAGTACTATAGAACATTTGATAAAAAAGTAAAACATATAAAATGTCTCCTTTTTTTGTTTCTCTTTTCCTTAACTTTTTTGCTGTTGGGCGCTTTTGGGCGTTGGAAATTTTACACTAACTGAGAAATTGTTATTCCCATGGCTACCAGAGATTTGACCTTATAATTTTATTATACTCATTGGTTTAAAATTTTGAATTTGTATTTGCAGACGGCGAAAAATGAAGTCAATGTACCGGTATTAAAGAATTTTGTTGAATTATTATATTCTACTACTATTGATATGACAACCAAACGTAAACACACCTCAGTATGTACCTTAATAATATTTATAACACCAGTCTACAAGTGCGACTCGAAGTTTCAACAGCTGGCTTTTCGCATGTTCAAAGGGGCATCTACATTCTATGATTTTGAAAAATAGATCAATCTTGTTACATCTTAACATATGACAATTTCATCACAGATAGAGATATTCTCCACAAGCTTTTTGTTTTGCATCTATTTTGACTTGAGAACTTTGAATATATATTTTGTATTTCAGCATCTGTTTCCCTTGGTAACCTGTTTACTGTGTGTTAGTTATAAAACATTCTTTCTAAATAATTGGCCATACTTCCTCTCAGCTTGTCTTTCACAGTTAAAAAATAGAGATGCTAAAATGTCACGTATTGCTCTAGAATCTCTTTATAGGCTTCTTTGGTAAGTGAACGGTTTCTATAATTGTTTAAGTCCAATTAAAGACCAAAATATTCTGTTCCTGAAAAGCTGTAAAATTGTCATATAATTCCCCCGATACAAATTGCTTTATATATATTTTACAAAACAATATGAAACAATTAGTTTATGTAATGTGATTAATTATCTAAGACATTGTAGATTGATAAAGATTTAAACCGAACTCTGTGAATATCTAATTGTTATATTGTAGGGTCTATATGGTTCGTATTAAATGTGAAAGTAACACAGCCACTACAAGTAGATTACAATCTATAGTTAATAGTTTATTTCCTAAAGGCTCGAAAATAGTTACACCTAAAGATACACCATTAAATATCTTTGTTAAAATCATACAATTTATAGCAAAGGTAAGTCACTTAACCACTTTAAAACCAATTATCTTCATTCCATTGAATTAAATGATAATTATTGATGTATTTTATAGCTTTTATAGTTTCTCTCTTTTTGCAAATGCTACTTCTATTTTTCAGATTCAATATAATGCCCTACTCAATTACGCATTAATACTTCAAACTCTCTCCTTCTATAAACATATCAATCCTCTTATAGTTAATGCATGTCAGCTTACATGGATAGGCGTCTTCTTTTTTGGATGAGGCAATAAACTGAGGCTCTGTTTGCTATATGTTGCTTTTTTCATCCAGTAATTTATGTGTTTATTACATTACAGGAAAGATTGGAGTTTGCTATGAAAGATATAATATTTGATTTATTATGTGTTGGTCGAGCTATTAAATTGAACCTTACACCTGAGGTAATTGTTATATTTCTCTTTTTAAAAATCAAGACAATTATAGCTGGACAAAGATAAATAAACACAAGCTTCCTTAGTCCATTAGGTACAGTAGAGTATGTGGTAAGACTCGTTTCACACTGGAACAGTCCTTCCTAATGCAGTGCCTTGACCACCAGACTAGACATGCCAGGAATGCTGCCCTTGGAGTCTCGAACCTCTACCAGTCGGAGTGTAGAGGCTCCTAGCCTCCGATTTGAATTGAACTCTACTCAGGATCAAATGCGTTTTATAGTTAATCAATATCTTTTCCAGAGAATGAGTGTAGGTTTGAGAGCTTTTCTAGTCATTGCTGATAGTCTTCAACAGAGAGATGGAGATCCTCCTATGCCTCAGTCATCTTCTACTTTACCCTCTGGTAGTACAGTCAGAGTCAAGCGTACATTCTTAAATAAAATGTTAACAGAGCAGACGGCAAAACAAATTGGTGTCTTACCATGGTATTCTCACATCTTAAAAACATTTGATGCAATGTTACGAGCTTTAGATTTACTGGTTGGGCGGCCATTGTTGATGACCAAATCTGAGAATGCTAATAAAGATGCTGATGAACTTATCATGTAAGTTATCAATTAAGTGCTTGTTTTGAAGATTTTTATAATATAACAATAAGAATAAATGTTCTCCTCTTTCTTGGAAATGTTGTTTCTAAATATTGAACATAACATATCCGCTGAGGCAATTATCCCGAGGTCAACACAATTTTAATTTTTATACATGTTCTAGAGTGTGATCTTTCATCTTTTAGAGGGGATCGTAAGCCGAAGATAGATTTATTCCGAACTTGTATTGCTGCTATACCCAGATTGATACCTGATGGCATGTCTTCTGGTGAAGTGGTAGAATTATTAACCAGACTGACAGTTCATATTGATGAAGAGTTGAAAGGGTAGGTAGACTTAGATTTGACAAAACAATATTATACAATGTATGATCTTTTTATTAGGTGAAACTTACAGAACAGGTACATTTTTATTGCATAAATTGCATCATATATACTTATGTAAGGGAAAAATTATAGACTTTTCAGTAAAATTTGTTTTAGAATTTAATTTGAAAGAGATATGTTGCTCTTGAATCCTATTTAGAACAGTTTGATACAGGTCTTTACTGAGAATTTCACATTTCAGTTTGGCATTCCAAGCTTTACAGAATCTTATGTCAGAATCTCACTTGTGGAAAGAATATGTTTTACATGGTAAGAATAAATATTTTTATTTGAATATTATTTACTTGGACTCGAGTTTCAATCAGACAACTCTGTATTTAATACAGTCAAATTGTTGATCATTAACTTTCTGATTTTTAGGTTTTGTACAGTTTATTATGAAAGATATCTCAGATAGTAATACTCAACTATTGGATGGTGCATTACGTATGTTGATGCAGTTATTAGTACAATGGAAATCATCCAATAATACAACAAATAACAGTTCTGGTAATAATACAGGTGGTGCATCTAATAGACAGGTAATAGGTCAAATATACTCCATATATTTTTTTTATAAATATTAATACTGGAGTAGTGGTGCATCTAATACCCATTATTTGAGTAGGTCAAATATAAAAAGGGGACTGATAGTTTGCAAATTTAAGGCACTTCTTTTTATTATATATTCCTTCTATAATAACTATATATATATATTTTATAAAATAATTAATGATAGGCAACCAATGCCTATCTGTGCATGTTAAAGATTAAATATAATATGAATAGGCTGATTCCACTGGTCTAGCAAAATTTCCCTCATGGCACAGTACATGACATTTGCCTGTCACTCATTAGCCCAAATGGGTGCAGAGAAATTGGACATAAAACACTATTTATATAATTTATTATAGGAGAGACAAGAAACAGTATATACTCAACCATTACACCCTATAGTTAATCTAGATGTATTACATGAAGTAGAAGGTCTAGCTCTAGTTATGATGTGTAGTTGTCGAATGATGACTAGAAAATTAGCTCTGATTCTATTGAAAGAAGTTCGGAATATTTTCAACACTTATAACGCTACTCAGGTAACATTTACTATGTTTATTTTAATTAATACAACCTATATGGTCACTCAAATCAATCTCTGATCTATCTGGAAAGGGAAGGAACTGCTTATAAATGATCTTCGTATTGAATAGAAGTCTCCCTCTGATTGTCTGATCAGTCTAAGCACTTTCTTTAATAAATCAAATTTTATAATTTATTTTTATGTGAATTTGAATGTTAGCTTGATTTTGGTATTATTAGTCTAAGAATGACATTTCATTGACAAAATGCCAACACAAATTATATTTTTTGTATCAATGAGAAAGCATAATGAATGGTTTTATGATCCAAGTTTGGTTGTGGCCATATTATTTTATAAAAATATATTTTTTTCTGGCTAGGTGTGTAACCCATGTTTATTAGATGTAATAGATAAAGCCTGTCCTACAATACTAGAAAAATTACAACAGTATCTTCCTCTAGCAGAAAAGGTAACTTATATTTTTTCATTTTGTTTATATGCGGTGATGGTCTGGACAGAAAGAATCAAGGTTGTGATTGGAATATTATTAAAACAACTATTTAATATACTCAGTGCCACAGGCTATGCTCAACAAAGATTGTAGACATTGTAGACTGAATAGCATTATCATGTTCATTAATCCTCTGTGTAGCATTGTAGAATAACAAACTAGGGCTGTTAATTTATCGATACTTAAATGTCTGAATTGAATATAAGACTATTTGTATACAATAATAATTCAGGAAATCATGATGGGAATTGGTAAATATCTTTAATGTTTAAATGTCTGATAGGAAAGTTTCACAGCATTGCATTGAACCTTACATTTATATTCACATATTGTATTCATACTCTTTTGCTTACTATTTCAGTCAGTTTATCTAACATTGTGCAATATTGACTTTGCCTGGGTAGTAGATAAAGCTGCTACCACTTGGGCCAATGTGGAGGGAAGTTCACAAGATGGTAACCAAGTCAACTATAGTTTCCATAGAATTGATTTGTGGATCAGATTTGTGGCAGCCATCATGTCCAAAGATTTTGCTTTGACAACTTGTCCTCATGCTATAGGACATGCTTGGCCTATTGTCTACACCAGACTGACAGCTTTGTTTCCATTGGTGGATCCCAAGTAAGTGAATATCATATCTTGTCTAGTAGTTCAATAATTATTGAACTCAAATAATAACTTTATTACAGCAAATCTAAAAAGAGTTAGGGTTTTGAGATAAGAAATTCTCTCATTGCTCACTGTATGGCCTTGTTTATCTTTCTTAAACAAACAATAGAAAACAATATTGTTAGTTCATTTTATGATTCAGATTGTTCCTATATGTAGTTTCCCAGACATGATATATTTGAATGAGATAAGTGATAATTAGGTAATAGACAATGGAGTAATTTGTTCTGGTTATAACTTAACTTTTTATCTAATTCTATTTCAGTACCCAAACCAATGATAATCGAGCATCATCAATATTACGAGGTAGTAAGAAAATGACAACAGAGAAAGATGTTCACATGCAGTTATGGCAGAACTATGTTGTTATGGCTTGTAGTATTGCACAACAAGGGGCTGTTATTCCACATAGATGTTCTAGCCCTGAACTTGGGTAGGTGAAAGTAATCACTTCTTTTTCTTTTTTGTTTTTTTTACTTTGGTTGATTTACATATATACCGGTACTAAATGTGTTATAATGTTATTCAACATTATATTGTTCTTTTATTTTTCAAAATGGCACACAACTGACATATTTAAGATCCTTTATCCTTGCCCAATGTTTTCGGTGTATGTAATATGACTTTACAAGTCTTCATTGGTTTAATAAAAAAATTTGAAAAATAGGACTTAAAACTTTCTTGAATTTAAAAGAAACCATTATAAAATTACACTGTACTCAAGCCATTAGTTAACATATTTTGTTCTCTTTTTTTGTTTCAGCAGTTCATCACCAGAAAGTATTTCAGAGAAAACTGAATCCCGAATTACAGTCAATAATAGTACTGCTACTAATCTGTTTCATTTATTGGTACCATTGTTAAAATGTGAAAATTCCGATATGAAGGATATGGTAGTGAATGGTTTAGGGTATTGCAACCCTGGTGTTTTCAAGTAAGTGGTGATAGTTTAAATTGTCACCTATATGCAAGTAGATAACATAGGATCAAAGCTGATAAAACTTAAAATTAGTACAATATATTTTCTCCTATTATTTAATTTGTTTCAGTATTATAAACTTAAATAAAAAACATAGAAGTAGGCTTATGCAACCATAAGGAATAATCAATACCATGAATGGTATAATAATAAAAATATATACTTTTTTTCTAGAGAGTTGGCAGAAGAAATGATCCACTATATAAAAGAAGCTATAGATAAGAAACAAGACAATTTAAGAAGACGTCGAAAGAGAGACATGCTACGTTTACATTTAGCTCATATCTTTGAATTGATAGCTTCAAATAAAACATTTGCTCAAAGGTGAGGTTAAAAAACAGCAGTGGTTTTACTGAATTATTTGTGTAAGGGTAATGTTGAACTTAGTAAAAAAAAAGACAGATGTGCATTATCAGATTTTTATACTTTGTTTCCCTGAAAGAAAATTGGTACTAAAGTCAGATACCTTAACAATATTGCAGATAGAAAAAACATGGGCCATCCCCACATAAATAGTATTCCTTACTTGCTCAGGCAGCCAGTTCCGCAACAGGCATCATAACTTATATATCTCATTTTGTTATTTTACAGTGAAGCTGGAGTGATTGAAAAAGAAAATGGCTGTCTAAGTTCTATGTTTGTAGACTATATTGATGGAGCCAGACAATATCTGGAAGGAGAAAATGACCGAGATTTACCAATTTTACAACAAATCAGGCTACATTTTAGTGGATTTATACAAAATCTTATTTCAAATACTCCTTGTAAGTGAAATTTAGTTTTTTCTTTCTGATGTTCTGCTTATAATAGTGTGAAAAGATTATGGTGCACATCCAAGTAGGATTGAAATCAGAAGCACATGTAGTCCACTTGAGGGATTGAATAGTTTCTTCCAAAAAAGAAAAGATGACTGATCATGTTTTTAATTGAAGCTGAATGTGCTCAAATACCTTTGGTAGACTATTTCTGTCTTGTAGAGATGATATTCTTATAAACATGTCTTGTAGAGATGATATTGATATAAACATGTCTTGAAGAGATGATATTGATATAAACATGTCTTGTTGAGATGATATTGATATTAACATGTCTTGTAGAGATGATATTCTTATAAACATGTCTTGTAGAGATGATATTGAAATAAACATGTCTTGTAGAGATGATATTGATATAAACATGTCTTGTAGAGATGATATTGATATAAACATGTCTTGTTGAGATGATATTGATATAAACATGTCTTGTGGAGATGATATTGATATAAACATGTCTTGTTGAGATGATATTGATATAAACATGTCTTGAAGAGATGATATTGATATAAACATGTCTTGTAGAGATGATATTGATATAAACATGTCTTGTAGAGATGATATTAGTTTAAACACATCTTGTAGAGATGTTATTGATATAAACATGTCTGGTTGAGATTATATTTATATAAACATGTCTTGTTGAGATGATATTGATATAAACATGTCTTGTTGAGATGATATTGATATAAACATGTCTTGTAGAGATGATATTGATATAAACATGTCTGGTTGAGATGATATCGATATAAACATGTCTTGTTGAGATGATATCGATATAAACATATCTTGTTGAGATGATATCGATATAAACATGTCTTGGAAAGATGATATTGATATAAACATGTCTTGTAGAGATGATATTGATATAAACATGTCTTGTAGAGATGATATTGAAATAAACGTGTC
Organism: Nipponacmea schrenckii; assembly: GCA_030562195.1. Lineage (NCBI taxonomy): Eukaryota > Metazoa > Mollusca > Gastropoda > Lottiidae > Nipponacmea > Nipponacmea schrenckii. The sequence continues at coordinate 16,531,069 of CM060202.1, forward strand.
TTTTTGAGATGACATGGATATAAATATGTCTTGTAGAGATCATATTGATATAAACTTGTCTTGTGGAGATGATATTGATATAAACATGTCTTGTAGAGATCGATATTGATATAAACATGTCTTGTAGAGATGATATTGATATAAACATGTCTTGTAGAGATGATATTGATATAAATATGTCTTGTAGAGATGATATTGATATAAACATATCTTGTTGAGATGATATTGATATAAACATGTCTTGTTGAGATGATATTGATATAAACATGTCTTGTGGAGATGATATTGATATAAACATGTCTTGTAGAGATGATATTGATATAAACATGTCTTGTAGAGATGATATTGATATAAAATGTCTTGTAGAGATGATATTGATATAAACATGTCTTGTTGAGATGATATTGATATAAACATGTCTTGTAGAGATGATATTGATATTAAAATGTCTTGTAGAGATGATATTGATATAAACTTGTCTTGTGTAGATGATATTGATATTAACATGTCTTGTAGAGACGATATTGATTAAACATGTCTTGTAAGAGATGATCATTTGATAGTTAAACATGTCTTGTGGAGATGATATTGATATAAACATTCTTGTTGAGATGATATTGATATTAACATGTCTTGTAGAGATGATATTGAATAAACATGTCTTGTGGAGATGATATTGATATAAACATGTTTGTGAGAGAATGATATAAATCTAAAGATGTATAAACATGTCTTGTGGAGATGATATTGATATAACATATCTTGTTGAGATGTATTGATATAAACATGTCTTGTAGAGATGATATTGAATAAACATGTCTTGTGAGATGATATTAATAAACATTCTTGATAGATGATATTGATATAAACATGTCTTGTAGAGATGAATTGAATAAAATGTCTTGTTGAGATGATATTGATATAAACATGTCTTGTGGAGATATATTGATATAAACATGTTAATTGAAATGATATTATATACTGTTTGTAGAAGTACTTGATAAATATCATGTAAAAAGAAATGATATATATGTTCTGTTTCAGTGATTTGAAAGACTTTTTGCTAGAGAATTAATATATTGTTCTTATTTGAAGAGTGGTCATTTTAGTCACACTTTTGGGGCAACTGACAGAAGGTAGGTTTCTTTGTTCACAAAAATTAAAACTTAAAACCCATATCAGTTGACGCATTTAAAACGTTCAGAATTTGGATTTTACTGTTAATTGCAAATATAATTTGGATCCGTTTTTAAACATAAATACACCTGGAAAATCTCTGTCACTGTTCATGATGTGCACCTTGGCGTTTTTTCCATGACTCTACCTACATTTTGCATACATATAACTTCATTTTGATAGATGAATGAATGAATACAAAACTAGGCAAATGACTATGTTACAAAAGACAATGACATCATTCATAATATAATAAAAATATTGGATAACTAAATATTATTTTGCTTTTGTAAATGTACCTTATAGATTATCAGCTAAAGAAGAAACTTGGAATGAACAAGAACTATGTGCAGTAAAAGCTATGTCAGCTGTATTATGTTGTGGACGTATGTTTGACTCTAATGGTCTAAATGATGATGGTTATATATATAACTGGTTGGACACACTACTTAGCTCTCATGATGAAAAGGTAAGACAAGATTGATTCATGTATTATATCCTACATAGTAATATGGTCATCAATGACTCCATATATTATATCTTACATAGTAATATGGTCATCAATGACTCCATATATTATATCCTACATAGTAATATGGTCATCAATGACTCCATATATTAATATCTTACATATAATTATATAGTCAACAATGATTCCATATATTATATCTTACATATAGTTCAATAGTCAACAATGACTCCATATATTATATCTTACATATAGTTCAATAGTCAACAATGACTCCATATATTATATCTTACATATAATTATATAGTCAACGATGACTCCATATATTATATCTTACATATAGTTCAATAGTCAACAATGACTCCATATATTATATCTTACATATAGTTCAATAGTCAACAATGACTCCATATACAGGTATTTTATATATTACATATAGTATATCAACAATGACTCCATATATTATATCTAACATATAGTTACATATAGTCAACAATGACTCCATATATTATATCTTACATATAGTTCAATAGTCAACAATGACTCCATATATATTTAATATATTACATATAGTCAACAATGACTCCATATACAGGTTATTACATATATTCAATAGTCAACAATGACTCCATATATTATATCTTACATATAGTTAAATAGTCAACAATGACTCCATATACAGGTATTATATATTACATATAGTAATATAGTCAACAATGACTCCATATACAGGTATTATATATTACATATAGTAATATATTCAACAATGACTCCATATAGTTATATTACATATAGTTCAATAGTCAACAATGACTCCATATATCTTACATTAATTATATGTACATGATTATAATATATGCCTATACACTATTTCATATACATGCTCATTATTTTATTACATATAGTTAAAAGTCAACAATGACTCCATATACAGGTATTATATATTACATATAGTAATTAGTCAACAATGACTCCATATACAGGTTTATATATTACATATAGTCAACAATGACTCCATATATTTTCTAACATATAGTAATATAGCCAACAATGACCCCATATACAGGTATTATATATTACATATAGTAATATAGCCAACAATGACTCCATATACAGGTATTATATATTACATAAAATATTAAAACAATAAGATATATGGATATATATTACATATAGTCAACATATCTATATTTTCTAACATATGAAATAACAACAAGACCATATCAGGTATTATATATTAATAAGTAATATAGTATGACTCCATATACAGTATTTTTACATATAGTAATATAGTCAACATGATCCCTATAAAAAGGTATTATATATACATATAGTCAAAATGACTCCATTATTTTCTCAAAGAAATGTACTACCCCCTTAAAAGGGATTAATATTCATTGTAAAATCCTTCATATACATTTTTATTAATAAAATATTGAAAACTAAGTTGTAATACTACTTCTGCATTTATAAATACTAGTTTCGAAACTACGGAAGTTATCAAGTTTGTTTCGAATCGTAGTATGTTAATAAATGGCAGGTAGTATATAATATCTGAGTTTTAAGTATCTCTTCTAAATTTTTATATTCTTATAACATATTCATAAAATAGTTATATATCCGGTTATTCTCAATGTTCCATTAGAGTTCATATTCTTTGTAAAATGTTCACCACATTTTTATTAATACAATAAAGATTAGAATGACTTGTTTATTAAGTTGTAAAGGTAGAGGCTAACAAGTCATTTCTTAAATCAAGATAGATTAGGAAGGAAATTATACCAATTTGAATACTAATTGTCGTATATTATATTTTCTAATCAGATGAAAGAACAGGTAAGAGATATGTGGCATGCAGTGATTTGAGTGATAGTTGGTTCTACTTCATCATTCATACATCATCTATCATATATCATACAAACAATTTGATCCGTTACTCATACCTTATGTTAGCTTAGTTTGTCTCAAACAAAGGTACTACCTTTTAGGTAGCCTATTATTGATTTACTCATTGTTAATATGTATTGAATAAGAGTCTAATCGTAATAGCGCTCATGTCGGCTGTGACTGTCTACGACTCGTTCAGTTTTTTACGGCAATGTGATACATTTCAACATGGCGGCACCCATGAAACTTCACATTGTAAGTTTTGTGTGTTAATTTCTAACCTTTTTTTTAAAGTTTTGCAACGCTTCCTTGGTACTTCGACTACCTGTAGTCATAATTTAATCCCATATTTCAGTGTTGATATGATTATTTCACTCAATTCTCCTGAAAAATTCAGTTGAGTGAAATATTTAATTTCAAGCTCGTCAGACCATTCATCAGCCATCTTGACTTCTGACTTCTGACTTGAGATACAAACGCCATCTACAACTCAGTTGCGTCGCAGAGTAGTTTTGACTCAGGTCGTACCATCTTTATTGGATCTGGCTGAATCTCAGTTGCGGACAGTCGCACAGAGGTTAGTTGCGTCATAAGCCATCTCAGGTCGGCAGGAACTGTCAGCCTACCGTAGGCCTACAGTTGCCGCAACTGACTGGATCGAGGAGTGTCGCAAACCGACATAAGCCCAGCTTTATAAAGATTTGGACAGATTCAGAAGCCATTGAACTTCAAATTGCATATTATGTCATAATGAGATTGGGGTCAAGAATTTTTTTAAATGACAATGATGATAAGATAAGTCTTAGCCTTGGAGAACAATTTTGATGCCAATGTAGTTGTAAATCATCTAACATTGGCTTATTTTGATAAGAATTGTCTTTTAGACTGTTTTTCTACATTAATGAGTTATTACCAACCCTAGCTTTGTTGAAATATACTTTGCAATCAGAGCTGTATAGTCCATCAAAAGTTTCAAGTAAAAACATGAACAGGAGCAGTCCAAATTATTTTGAGGTTGTTTAGTCGTTATTAACACAATTAGATTCTGTAGCGCTAGTTACTTCGTTTTTGACCTCAAATCAAACTAGACTGCTGTTATTTATGGTTTGAAATGTACCCTAGGTTTGACAACATCAAATTGTTTGAATGAAATCATTGCCACATCATCTTCCCATCTTGTTATATAAATTTGTTTGATATTGTTTTGTTAAGTTACAGGTTTATTATGTTTTAGTTGTTTTCCCCTGATATTTTCTTACAGTAATTTTCCCATTTTTGTTTTGTTGGTTATTGTTAAAATTTCTTATTTAAATGATCTATAGTTTTCCAGTTTAAATGCTTAGGCTGATCTGAAAAAAAAATAACATTTGCCCAAAAATATAGTTCCCTGAGTTGATATTGAACAGCTGATAAGTTGAAAGGTGGTGGAGAGGTTGGTGGAATATCATTTGCAAAGCAACAGAGCAGGATATTTCTCTTTTGAGATGTGAATATTTAAGCCATTATAACATCATGATTCAGTTAGTACCTGTTTCACAAAAAATCTTACATTTAAAACTTGTCAGTAGGATGTGTGGGGTTGGATCTACTGTAAATTTGATATTTTTTTATTAATTCTAAATCCTGTTAACTTTTAGATCTATGACCTAGCAAAAGAAACAGTATTTTTACTGTTAGAGTTTAATAGTGATGTTCAAGGTTTATTAGATTGGGTAATAGATAGATGTTATACTGGTGATATTGAGGTAGCTGATGGTTGTTTTAGTGCTCTAGCTGCTGTCTTCCAAACTAGGTTAGTTACATGTTTTTATAATAGGCTAATCCATTCTACTCTAGAATAACAAATTATCAGAGTAGTTATTTATCACTTATATCATTATTTATCACTTATTAACAGCATTTTCTCAGCAAAATGCTATGACACTGATTTGAGATGTTTTTTATGCATTTCCAATATAAAGTTAAACCTCTCTCAGTAACCACAATAATATGCTGTTGCTGGATCAGTATTAATTTGTAAAATTATAAATCTATTATGAAAATTATAATTCCAGAGAATACCCCTGCGACCATGTGGCAATGTTAAACTTAGCTGTATTGAATGTGGGAAATCCTAGAATACAAACGCATGAAACAGCACAGCAACTACTTCATCTCTTGGATACAAGATTCTTCCAGGAAGAGCCAATCGTAATGGAGAATACAGAGGAGGATGCCCCTCCCATCCAACCATTAAATGACATTCTATTAGCTGTTTCTTACTGTCACTCACAAGTGTACCTGTCAGAGCAGCTAGCAAATATACATCCTGATCTGACATTACCTATGATTTCAGGTAAGACATACTAAGTGACATCATGGATTAAATTTAAATTAATTCTTCACAAGCCGTTAGTAAATTTTACCACGATGTGCCACTTAGCAAAAAATTATTCTGCAGTTGGTGACTGTTATTTGGTTATAAAAGTTTTTAGTATCACTTAATGGTCGAAAGCTTATCAAGTCTAATGACCATAGATTGCTTATCAAGTTTGAGACCCATTTACTACCTTGAAATTCAGATAAATAATATATATGTACATGTAGCTCTCTACAAGCCAAAGGATATTGACAGCAAGCTAAGTGCCAATATTTGCAGTCCATTATTTAACTATTTATTGGACTAGCCATTTGCCAGTACCATCATGTCAGATAATGCTCTGCAACTTCAAAGGGTGACCTTACATCTGCATTTTAATAGGAGTTAATTTTACAACTACATGACATAAAGAATGAAAATAGATTCACATTTACTGATGTGAAATCCTTGTTTCAGAAATCACTCACAGGTTTCAAACAGCACGACCATCAGTCAGACAAACATTGCTGAAGAATTTGTTACCATGGTTACACAATATGGAACTAGTTGATCCATCATTACCACCAACTAATCCACTATCTTCATTTTTAACTCGTCTCCAAGACAACCAGAATGAGAATTTTGTAACAACTTTACGTGGTGATGGCTGGGGGTCCACACAAGCTACTGAAATGGTGCTGAACAATATTTTCTTTATCAATGTCAAGGTATATGTTTGATTGCTTCATTTAAACCCAGTGGCAGCGCCATCTTTTTAAGATTAGGGATACAAATACATGTAATGTGACTGACACAACGGGCAAAGCTCTCAAGGTTGAGATTCAAAATGTTTCAGAATTGTGGAGTGCTGAGACCAACGCCTTCCATTGTCTTAGAGGTTCTCCCCAAGAAAAAAATAAGTGGACAAAAAAAAAAAATAGATTTTTGTACTCTGACACATGAAGGGCAAACATACATGTATATAAAAGTCATAATTTCAAAGATACCCATCTTCTCTGTACCTGATTAAAAAGAAAATTTTAGTTTTATGAAAAAAAATGTACTTGTGGTCATTTTGATTTTGGTGCATACAATACATGTATTTCAAAGACTAAATGTATAAAGACATCTGTTTACCTTGGTCTAGTGATGTATAATAGAAAGAGACATGCCTAATGTGCAAAAGTCAATATGTTTATTTAATTCTAGTTTGGAGATGAACATCCTGCTGAAATGGAAGCTCTGTGGTCAGCTCTGTTAACTTGGCCCAGTAATCTCAAAGTTATTATACGTTATCTTGTAATAATAACTAATGTAGCAGCTTCTGATTTACTGGAATATGTAAGTATATTATATCATTGACATACTTACATACTCTTGTGTAATATTTTCACTATAAAAAAATAATGGACTTTGGTTTGGATTTTGATAAACAATTTTTTGTGTCTCAAATAGCAAGTTCTTGATAAGTCTGTTGTTTTCATTTGTAATACAGAAAAAGTTTCCTGTGGTTAGGTCAGAAAAATAACTGCTAATATTTGCCTTGTTGCACACTGCAACACAACATCAACAAGTCTTTTCTTGTCAAAGAAATAGGGTGTAAAATTTCCAATTCATACTATTTTAGGTGAAAAGAGTAATGAGCTATCTGGGAAGATCCAAGCCTGAGAAGTTAGTGGATGAATTAATGAATGAATTACAGGTAATACAGACTATTTTATTTTTTATGTTTATATTGAATACTCTTCTCTGTTCTCTGTGCATTTTTGCCATATGTTTGTTTCTTTTAAATTTGAATTAATATTCAGGACCTTAATTCAATTTTTTGGCAGATTGTGGTGAATCGCGTGATTACAAATTAGCAGATACTATTGATGGCCTTTGTTTTTTTTACAGAGTATAGAAACACTAAATATGAGTATAGAAAGAACCCAGACCCCTCCTTATTATCGCCTATCACCCATGAGGAAAATACCCAATGTTAATAATACCACAGATGATGAGAAGGTAGTTTGTCAGTCTCATGATCAGTTAGAGAAGGGTATACTCCACACCAAACGACACAGTACTAATGAGGACTTACCAAGTGACAGGTTAGTGTATTATTACAGGACTGGTGTTGAATTTTGGGCTCAAATACATTAGTTGGAAAGGAAGGAGAGGAGGAGCTTTTAGGACAACTTGAAAACTTTCTCTTTTTCAAATGAAACAGTAATGTAGAAGGAACAGTGTACTGTACTATTGTACACTTGGCTGTTTTAGATCATTAGGAAGGTCACTGGTGGGTACAAGGTTGGATCTATAAGATATTCTCATAGAAGCTAAAGAAGATTGGAATTTATAGCAGCCATTAAAGTAAGATGGAATATAATGATGTTTGTTATACCTCTTTCAGTACAACCAGGACAAACTCAACAGTATCATTAAGAAGTATAGCCAGTACCAGTTCTACTCAAGATCAAGTTACTCTTACCACAGGTTATCTTCTCAACATTATAGATCTTCAAATGGCTTTATCTTTGAATATTCCAGTAAAATACTATAAATTCATATAACATCCATCCCATTTCTTATGATATCTGTCTTCATTAGCCCATTCGGTGCAGAAGAGAAGGACGTAAAACTACATTCATTTCATTTTACTTCATTTTCCCATGATATCTAATTTTAGAAGAAGAACTAAGGGGACAGACTCCAAGTCATGTATTTTCAAGGCCAGGAGAAAACAGACGCAGTGAATCACCTGTACCCTATCCATTACCCATGCCAGCTTATGGTGGTTACTTTGCTCCATTGAATCAGTTTTTACCGGAGAATTTACCATCTAATCCAGGTTTTCACAGGTTAGTTTATATCCTTTAGAAGATCATACTCATATTAGATTCTGAAGACTGTAACCTGGTAGTTGCATGGAAGTTCTAACCTTGGCAGCAAGAATCAAAGTACTTAATTGCAGAATGTGTTAGTCTTATGGCTGTATGATGTATTATTGTATATTTTAGGAGTAATATAGCTATAATGTTTCTATCAGACCTTGTTTTAGATGGTTTAGAAATTGATTGGTCACCTCATCTACCTCTGATGACTCATGTCATCTTTTTAGGTAAGGTGAAGATGATAATTTTTACAATTACTTTTGTCTGATTGAACAAACGTCTAGACCAATTATATGAATGTCCATTTATAATCATTATAGATCAAACAAATATGTATAAATGTGGACACTTTTTGATTATTTTTTGGTGTTTGGCAGCTAATTTAGGAACAAAAGGATAATAATCAGACATGCACATTTTTTATGTCAAGTATTTGTATGTGCCACAATGTTTAACAATCAACATTTTTCCTCTGCTTTGTATCATGGTGTACGCATACATAATATTTTCACTTGGTTCTCTATCTCCAATATTGTATTTATTTTGTTACAATCTTTTTTCTTTCTGCAGGTTTAGATCATGGACGACCATTAGTGTATGAACATTGTAAGAAATTATTGATCAACCTGTTACTGCTGGCTTCATCACATGATCACAGTGATATAGCACGTTTGTTACTGGAGGGCAGACATAACCCATCAGATACACTGAAAATTATATCAGAAGATAAAGATCCATCCTTAAATATGGGTAGGTTTTATTATCCCAATGGGTTTTGTATGGGCATTGAAGGTATTACTAATTTATCAATTTTAAACCTGACCTTTACATTTGATATGCAGAAATATACAGCACCCATCTTCACAATGTCAAGTTATTGTGAACTGTTCTTATACATCATTTGGTTCCCTATTTTGTCACTGAAGTTTGTAAATGCCAGCATATATACCCTATTAAAGAACTTGACTTGAGCAGCCATATTTCTGTGTCAATACATTCTTCCATGCTCTTTGCAGTTATTTAAGTTACATCCAAACTTTTAAATTATTTTGATTTAGAAACACCACCCAGAGAGACTAGTGTGTCCAGTCAGATGATAGCTAGATCAACATTTAGTATTGATAGTAGTGCTACTATCACCCCTGAAACTATGAGTGTCATGACAGATCCTGATAGTTTTAACTCTGTAGAGGAAGTGGCTAAAGCTATCATCAATTTCATGGACAACAAGTAAGTCTTTAAATTGTGGATGTAAAGTTATTGACCAAAAGAAGTGAATGTTTAAGCAAGCAAATGACTCCAGATTTGAGCAACTATTGGCTGAAAGCAAACATTTGAATGGAAATGAAAGTTTTAAATCTTTGTCTAGGTTTGACACAGTAGATTTTTATTTTTCCAGAAAAGGTAGACCACTATGGAGTTGTGATGACATCACACCAAAAATGTTAAACACTCAAAGTGCTTCATTATTGGAATATTTCCTGAAATGTGTGGTTCGTTGTTTTAAAGAGTTGTCACCCTTGGCTTTGGTTGAACAACGCTGGTCACAAACAGCTCTTCAGTTAGCATTGTCTTGTTCTTCCAGACATTATGCTGGACGCTCATTTCAGGTTGGTTTTGAGTTGAACTGTATTTTGATCTTATTCTTGTAATCAATAGATTGGTTTCTCTGCCTTATAAAGATATATATAAACATGTTATGAACAGAAAATAGTCATAACAATAGGTTTAATCCTGGTGCAAGTTGCAATAGTACTTTCAAATTTTGGGGGGGATTTTTCCTATATTGATGATATGAAATGAAATTCAGGAAGCTGACTGATATGGAATAATATATAGTTTTTGATAGCAGGAATTTTTTTACAAACAGCACATATTAAAATAAGAAAAAAATAATTTCTGTTATTAAAATGAATGTTTTATTGTAGATATTACGAGCATTACGAATTAGACCATCAACACAGATGTTGTCTGATATATTATCTAGACTAGTAGAAACTGTAGCTGAACAAGGTGAAGACATGCAGGTATTGTTTAGTGTTAGACTTTGTTTGTTATATTAAAGCCTGATGGTTATTTTAAAGTTAAAAGAGTGTTAGAATATACTTCAAAAGCTATATGGAAAAAGTCAATTGAACAACGCATATACAGACTTTTTCAAATTGTATGGTTTCTTTTCAGGGCTATGTGACTGAAATAATGTTGACCTTGGAAGCAGCAGTTGATAACCTTGACCTAGAGTTCCGTCCATTAGATTTCATGCGGGAGATATTCATGTCTACACCCAATCTTGCCAAGGAGAATATTGAACGTAGGCCAGGAATGACAGCACCAAAACAAGCTATACCCCACCATTGTCGTAGTACCAGTTATTCTGTAACAGTTGTTACACAGAGAGCTAAAGCTGGTATACGTAAGTAAACAATTAAATTACTTAGAATAATCAACTTTTATAGTACACATTCATCCCAAAATAACATACCAGTAAATAAGAAATTATGAAGGAATGAGCAGATGCATTTAATTGGATATACAGATCAGTTACATTACAGTAATGTTATAGCCTTAGGAAGAATATTTATGTATTGGTGAGATTTAAATAAAAGCCTATTGACATCTTGGATTTCAGTTGATTTACGTAACAGAAGCAGCACAGACTCTGATACCAGAAGATCTAATCTAGCCAGATCACGCAGTGCTCAATCTCTAAAGAACCTGGATCAAGCTGGTACAGAAGATAAAGTCACCTTGTTAACTCAGATGTTCTGGATCTGTGTATCCTTACTGGAATCAGATTATGAATATGAGTTTCTATTGGCAGTCAGACTGCTCGATAAGGTTAGTATTAGTCACTTTGAAGCAGGGCTGTTGATTCAAAAATTTCCCAGTTGTACATTTTAACGAGTAAATTATGATCTTTTCCTTATTTTCCTCAAGAATGCATACAAAATATAAAAGATTTGCAAATAAAATGTTCTAAAAAGCTGTTAGTCATTTTGGAAATTCAATCAGACATGACTGGCAAATCAGTTAAAGGAACTGCCTTGAAGCAAATCACTTTATTGATATTTGTCATTATCGTTCATTATCTTTTGCCAATTATCCTCTTAGCAGATGTGTTGCATGATAACTTAAAGCATTTTATTTTTTAGTGGTCTAATTTTGGAAAAATATTTTCAGATTCTTTGTCATCTTCAACCAGAGAGACCAGAATGTAGGGAGAAACTAGAAAAATTATTACAACAGATAAAATGGCCCAACTTCCCTGGTGTACAGACGCTGTTGTTAAAGGGTTGTACATCACATATGGCTTGTGAAGCTACATGGTCTCTATTATCACGTGTTGTGTTATGTATTAATGCTCCTATAATGGATCCCTCTGGAGGCTATGGTTAGTGGTAATTTATATCTGATTTAGACTCTATACTTTCCATATATCTCTATATTTACCCAGCTGGAAACGGGTACAGATAATCTGGGAAAGATCAATGCCAAGAGGTTTGGCAAAGACCAGCTGGTAGAAAGGATCCTTGTCACGGCGGACTTGTGAACCTAAGTTGTTATTCTTGTAAAAAATATAGTTGTTTCTTTCTTTTATTTCTGTCTGTTTATCTGAATGATTCAGATAACAGGTCTTTCAAGATAAAAACAATCATTGTAAAGCAATAACTTTCTTTTTACAGAACATATAGATCAAACACAAAACATCTCTAGTCATATTATATTGGTGTACATTGCACAATCCATGTAATACATATAATACAAGTTACCAATAAGTCTTCAGTAATCTGTGTAATAGCTAATATAATTTTGCAGGTTTTCCAATGAATGTGATGGCAATGTTACCTTATTTAGTTCATAATTATGAGAAAAATAATCAAACTTGTAGAGATGCTGCTGATCATATAGCTCAAGTTAGTTCCTTATTTTTTGGGGTTTTAACTCATTGAATCAGTAGTCCAAATAAATAATAAAACTTGATTCTTGATTCTGCTGGATTGTTTGTTGCATAAAAGTTCTAATCTACTTCTCCCATACACTGAAAAAAGTCTTCAAGTTTAGAGCTTTGGATTTATTTCACCATGATGACCTACATTTATATCTTTATTAATACACAACCCCTACCCCCCCCCCCCCCCCCCTTTGACATGGTACTTTGGGTCCTGTTACATAAAACTCCTGTTTATTATTATTGAAGATGTGTAATCAGCAGTCAGACAGATTAAATAATCTAGCCACTGTAATGACTCTCTATAGTAGAGGTACATTTGGTAAAGACAGTTTTCAATGGACCAAATGTGTAGTGAAATATTTACATGATGTTTATTCATCACCTGTAGTTAGTATGGTCTCCTTTCTGGTTGAGGTAAGTTGCCATTTTCTTTCATTTCTACTGTCTAAAATGTTTGTAATTCAGGGCCATTTCCTGCTGGTCATGCATATTGTCTCCATTTTTTTTCATAAATAATTTTTCATTTACATAATAGGGTTAGGGAATAGCCTTTTGCTTATATTAAAATCTCATTGTCTTGACTTCAAAGCAGACATAATTGATTGGCCAATCCTTTTAGAGTTATAAAATAATGCATCTAAAAATTTAAATATTTCTTGAATATTAAAAATACTTAAAAGAAAATAGATGCCATTTTTTTATCACCAGTTCTGTGATTGTTATATGTTTTCTATTTTAGATTTTAGAGAAAGGTTCATCTAATTACCAGTCAGCAGTCCTACAGATTTTACATTGTTTAGTTCATTATATAGATATCAACTCTACACCTAGTAGTTTACTGAATTCAGAGTTGTTTCATTCAGCATCTAAACATGTTCAGGTAAAAAAACATTAAATAGATATCAACTCTACACCTGGTAGTTTACTGAATTCAGAGTTGTTTCATTCAGCATCTAAACATGTTCAGGTATAAAAACATTATATAGATATCAACTCTACACCTAGTAGTTTACTGAATTCAGAGTTGTTTCATTCAGCATCTAAACATGTTCAGGTATAAAAACATTATATAGATATCAACTCTACACCTAGTAGTTTACTGAATTCAGAGTTGTTTCATTCAGCATCTAAACATGTTCAGGTATAAAAACATTATATAGATATCAACTCTACACCTAGTAGTTTACTGAATTCAGAGTTGTTTCATTCAACATCTAAACATGTTCAGGTAAAAAAACATTATATAGATATCAACTCTACACCTAGTAATTTACTGAATTCAGAGTTGTTTCATTCAGCATCTAAACATGTTCAGGTATAAAAAACATTATATAGATATCAACTCTACACCTAGTAGTTTACTGAATTCAGAGTTGTTTCATTCAGCATCTAAACATGTTCAGGTATAAAAATATTATATAGATATCAACTCTACACCTAGTAATTTACTGAATTCAGAGTTGTTTCATTCAGACATCTAAACATGTTCAGGTATAAAAAACATTATATAGATATCAACTCTACACCTAGTAGTTTACTGAATTCAGAGTTGTTTCATTCAACATCTAAACATGTTCAGGTATAAAAACATTATATAGATATCAACTCTACACCTAGTAGTTTACTGAATTCAGAGTTGTTTCATTCAGCATCTAAACATGTTCAGGTATAAAAACATTATATAGATATCAACTCTACACCTAGTAGTTTACTGAATTCAGAGTTGTTTCATTCAGCATCTAAACATGTTCAGGTATAATAACATTATATAGATATCAACTCTACACCTAGTAGTTTACTGAATTCAGAGTTGTTTCATTCAGCATCTAAACATGTTCAGGTATAAAAAACATTATATAGATATCAACTCTACACCTAGTAGTTTACTGAATTCAGTGTTGTTTCATTCAGCATCTTAGCATGTTCAGGTATAAAAACATTATATAGATATCAACTCTACACCTAGTAGTTTACTGAATTCAGTGTTGTTTCATTCAGCATCTTAGCATGTTCAGGTATAAAAACATTATATAGATATCAACTCTACACCTAGTAGTTTACTGAATTCAGAGTTGTTTCATTCAACATCTAAACATGTTCAGGTATAAAAACATTATATAGATATCAACTCTACACCTGGTAGTTTACTGAATTCAGAGTTGTTTCATTCAACATCTAAACATGTTCAGGTATAAAAACATTATATAGATATCAACTCTACACCTAGTAGTTTACTGAATTCAGAGTTGTTTCATTCAACATCTAAACATGTTCAGGTATAAAAATATTATATAGATATCAACTCTACACCTAGTAATTTACTGAATTCAGAGTTACTATGTTTCATTCAGCATCTAAACATGTTCAGGTATAAAAATATTATATAGATATCAACTCTACACCTAGTAATTTACTGAATTTAGAGTTGTTTCGTTCAGCACCTAATCATGTTGAGGTATTATTTTGGTGTTCCTGACATTTTTCAGGGAGCCAACTTTAAAGAAGCATTAAAGATATTAAAGTTAGCTGTAACCAGATCATCTACCCTGGCAGCAGCTCCACCACCTAGTTCTAGTGTGAACAGTGAATTGAGTGTCTTCTCTCATACTTCTTTTGCTGAGGCTGAAATATTCACCAAGATCCATAAAGAACTACCAGGTAAGCAGCTACCTGGTTGGTGAACATTATGGGATGCTTGACAGAACATGTTTGTTCAAAGCATTGTGAATAAATGTGAGCATCTGTAATTAAGAAGTTCCTGTAAGATTTGGTAAACTTCTGTCTAAAACTTGTAATTTTCTCTTCAAGAAGAAAACAGTAATCTATGTGGTATTTGCCTCCACATTGAAGCCATGCTTGATAAAAGAGACCTGTAAAATATTTGTATCTGTTTTAGGTCGAACTCTAGACTTTTCAGTGGATTTATCTAAAACACCTATAATTGGTAGAAAGTATTTATCATCAACTGAGGCCTCCAAATCTGTGGAAGAGACAAGTCAAGCTAGTTCTTCAGCTTCATCATCAACAGTTTCATTATCTCGTAAACCTTCTAATAACCAAGATATAGATTCTGTTTGGAGGCGTCCTCAAGCTTCACAGGTATTGTTTCATTTCTAGGCTTTTTGTAATTTGGACCAAAATTTTGACTCCCTATTTGATATCTAATCTGAATTTCATCTTCTTAAATATTTCTTTTACTGAGACTAAGATTTATATTGTAGGCTCGAACTAGAGAGAGGTTGGTCAATCTACTGACATGCTTTGGACAGAGAGTTGGCTTACCTAAGAGTCCATCAGTAAGTTTGTTTTTTTATTTTACAAATCTTAATTTAGGGTTAAAGTCAACCCTTTTCAAAATTATTCCCACTTTATCTTAGGTTAGCACAAAATTATCCCTTTAGCAACTTTAAACCCAATGATTTGCATGATGTATATATAGGATACATTGCAGGGTATGAAGCATGGCTTTCATCATTTTAATAAGAACATATCTGATAGGTTGGTTGGATTTTTGCATGTAATTGGTGAAAGTAAAGCATAAGTCCAAGAATATGTTGTTTTAAACCCTAGCTACAAAACTATAACCTATTTGCTGGAAATACGTATAGCTTAGTTCGGTGCAGAAGTGTGACTTAAAATGTGAAACAGTATTTAGACATCTTTTTCACAAGTATGATTAACTGTATGTATTTCTATGCTACTGTTAGGATACAGTTATAAATAAGGTACAGTAAAAGGGCTTGCTGTGGTAAAGTTTCACTTCTCAAAATTGGGTTAAGAAAATTTGGTGATGGAATCTATTATTTATTTTCATTGGTTCATTTAGTTTCAGCTAGACGTTCTTAGGATTCCTGCATATAATCTGCTCCGTTGCCAGGCCCAGTCCAAAAAACTACCTTTTTATATCTATCATCATAATATTATAATATATTTTGTTTAAAGATATAAATTACCATTTTCTAAATGCGTTTGCGATATTTTTTTGTCAATCTAATCTTTGACCACACCTCATTTTTTTTCAGTATTTTACTTATTTTCTACTAAATAATTTTCTAAGACAAATTGTAAGAATTAGATTATGACATCTTTTGTATTACCTATTACTCTATATACTATTTTAAGAATGTTATCTTACATTCCCCTCCCCCCACAGGCCCCACCCCCTACACTCTCCAAGGCTTAATGAAAGCATTCAAGCACTGTCAACCCCTCATAAAAAAAAAATGGAATTTTTTAGTTGTTGGTGCTGGTCTATTTTCCAAATTTATTTATTGAACAGAATCTGATGTAAATGAATATCTTGAAAAATCAAAATTTATCAGTTGAACTTTTATAAGAACAACAACCTAAACAACTTGTCAGTGAAATTCTGGCATGAGGGGTCATAGGTTAAACTTATTATTTTGATTACAGGTTATATTTAGTCAGTCTAGTGATACATTAGATCATCAACAGAGTGTAGCTTCTAGTGGAGAGGAGACCTCTTTACCAGAAGTTCCTTCAAGTAAGTTTTTCATTTGATGCTTTAGGTAGGTTACCTATAATTGACTTCACACACAAACTTGTAATGATTGGTTGTGAAATTCTGTGTAAATAAATGTGGGAAAAAATTTGTCACTGCACACTTCAAGGTGCAACACATTCCATGTATTCACAGTACATATTTCACTTGGCATGCACATTCCATGAACAACAATTTAATTATGTTTTTGTTTCAGATGAAGGTATACTACATGATTCTAGTGGAAATGAGTTAATGATGACATTTAAAGGTTTTGATTTCTTAGACAATGAACTAGAATCTGAGGTGAGTATGAGGATTCATCTATTACTGATTTTAAAGCTTTTTAAACAGTGAACAAATTCCCATACTGTTATTTCTATTATGAAGTCTTGATGAGAGCTGAGATCTTGATCATGAATCAGCAATACTGGCAACTAATTTGTAGGCTTTTTCTTTGCTCCATATCTTATTTAGTCAGGTTGCAAATATTTCTAATGAAATACATGCTTCGGAACTTTTTTTACTGGTAATATTTGCAGAATGAAGATTTCTTCTCCCAACTGGATCGGCGTACATCAATCAATATGGACAGTTCACCAACATCTTCTGGCAGACGTCATTTTGGTAGTGTACCAGATTTAAATATGATGCAAGAGATAGCTATTTCACCTAGTGATAGTATTAGTGTCAAGGAGGAGGCCATGTCTAATGATGAGGTATGACTGAATATTTTTAATTTATGATGAGACAGATTTTTTGAGGAAATTTTTTCTGGAAATATAATATAACTACCTTCTAGATTTGTATATTATAAGGGCGCCATTCATACATTTCAAAGGGAAATTCAATTTCAAATTGATGATGATTCAATAGGTTACTCGTCATAAAACTTTTAATTTCCTAATTTCAGACTGAGAGTTCTGTAGCAGAAGATAATGTAGTAACACAAGATTTAGCTGGTTCTAATTCTATTATGGTACAAAATGCTACATTAGAACGTAGCAGACGTCATTCTAGTCCCCTGACAGCATCTACGTAAGTCTAGAATTTACTAACTTGTGTCCTTGATAATCGGCTTTGTATCTGCCAACAAGTGCAAATATGTTTAGCATGTGTCCTGCATGATGATTATTCTTATTTTGGTACATGATTGTGATAGCATTACAGAATGAAAATCCTGAAAAATAAAACAGGATTGTTCTTTTGTTTCAGTCACAGTCTATGTAGTAACCATAGTGAAACAGATATAGTAGAATCTAGTGGATGTACAGCTTCACCTAGTTTTAGTCATCTAAACACTCTGTATTTTAATCTACAATCTGATGAGGTAGAAGACATATGGAGAGGTCATGCTGAGAAAGTTCTAGGTGAAGTTTCACTCTCACATGCTGTCAGTGCTTGTCAGATCTTCCCTAGGTTGTTCAGGGTAAGCTTTTATCAGAATAATAGAATGATTGATGGTTGTGAATCAAGTATAAGGAATTACCCATTCATTTTTAAAGTTTTAAAAGTTTCTGGCTCTGATTTGGTCATTAGATCACTTAGCTTTGAGGATTTATACACATATATTTTTTGAAAATTTGCAATCAGTCTTTTTTTAATGGCTGAAATGATCAACTTCTAGAAAACAGCAAAATATTTGTCTGAGTTCACTTCATTATTATATGTGAGCTGGTTCAAAGAAGGTATTCCCTTGAAGGTAGTGATATTATCACTCACTTCAATAAACAACTAGCATTTATTTTTTTAATTTTCAATTTTACCAATTGTGTTTACACACTAATAATGCTAATGTGACCATCTTTTAATTATATATATTTTTTATACTGATTATTTATATATCTCATTGACTTATATATCCTAATATTTTATATCTATATCTTGTACATATATTTATTCTGTAGGAAATGAGAAGAAGGTTGATGACAATGTGTAAAGAAGCTTGTTATTATATATCAAAAACAGATTCTTTAAAATCAGTTGCTAGCCAAATATATATCCTTTACTTTATTCATATTGATTATCTCTTACTTGTTTCAATGACAATAGAGAAAACTTAGGTTAAGATGATTTTAACTTCAGATAGTTGTTCAAAGTCATCTGCATGATCACTTAGTTAAGTTGTATAATCCCAGTCAGATTACTGCATTTCTTAAAGAATAGTATAAATTTGGTGAACCACTACTGCTCTTTAAGTCTATTGAATGCATTCCATTGATAAGATTCAGTACGGGTTTCTAGAAGATGTTTCATTCTTGATTTAACAAACAAGCAATATTTTTCCTTAACCATTCTGTGTACTACAAGTATTAGATATGGTATATGTTTCTATGGAATGTCCCTTTATATATGTTGAATCAGATACAGTAAGTATTGTAGCTTCGTTTTGTCTGGAATTCTGAAAGGTTGTGATTCATAATTCAATATACCTTTGAAATAGAGTACTAATACTTAAAGTCCTTTGGATTAAGTCAAGATTTAAAGAAGGGTTAACTTCACAAAGAAAATAACACAAGAGGTTGTATGTGGCAAATAAATGAATTTATTTATTTATCAGTATTGACTTTGATACTTGATATTTTAAATTTCCATATCAGAAACAGCCATATTAGATGTGCCTTGGATTTGTTAACAATAGTTACATATTTAGATATTTCTATATTAAATTTTCTTATTACATTTGATATATTTTAATTGCTTATTTGATGTTTTATAGTTGTTAGGAAGTCGTGTTGTTGAGAAACATAGATTTCGTGTGTTAGAAATACAGGAATCTTTTGAGACATATTATATGAGAAAAAGTCAAGCAGAACAGGTTAGTTAATGTTTATGTGCAAGTATATTGGTGTTTCTAAAAATTCTCATCAGAACAGTGGCAGTTTCAGTGGAGGCAAATTCTTCCATATTTAAGCCTAAATCATTTCTAACAAATTTATAAATATGATTTTTATAATTTTTAGCCATGTATATGTCTGAATACACCTGATCAATTATTGTTTATTTCAGAGTTTGGAATCATTAAAGTCTAATATAAAACAACAGTCATTATTTGATGGTGGAACAGTTTCCTGTAGTGGTGATGAACAGGTAAATAAACTTATAAAATATACTATTAAAACATGTTTCCTATCAGAACATGTATTAATTTAATATTAAATGATGTTGCCTGTTAATGGCCACATTACTTTTGCTCATTTTTTTTCATTTGATTGGTAAAATATCTAAAGACAATGTTATGATCCAATTTTTTTTTGATTATTTGATGACATATCCTTCTCCTTTATTTATCCAAAGAGATAGTTTGAAATTGTTTCTCCAAGTTTTTAATTTTGTCCATTTCTTTGTTTTTTTCCAGAAAGTTGATTTGTGTCGTAAATTATATAAACTAATCTTCCAACTAGTACAGTTCTTCGAGAATTATTTAAATTTATTAGATGTCTTCCGATCTGTGACTAGATCACCTCAGGTACAGTTATTATAAATATACTAGTTTATACTATCAAACTGTTAATATATATCACATTAGGTGGAACACAATTATTGAGAGATTTCGTTTCGGATTCATAGAATCAAGTTCAATAAAACAAGTATGAACAGGTTTCAGAATGGGTTCTGATAAAAAGTTAGGAATAAAGGGTAAAGTTTAAATGTGAAAGTTCTCCCTGTTTGATTGTCACCTGTAATTGGAACAGACGTGACCAATTAAAACCTTTTGTTTTAATATTTGATCTAGTAATTATTGAAATATGGTTCTTCCATTTTTAGGTAGTGGATATGTCATTACAAGCTACATCAGTTCAAGTTGAGATGTCGCAGGCCTTACAGGAACTAGAAAATGGCCAAGCATCACCGTTTAATGTTGATAATAAAGTGGTAACTAAACAGGAGGCCATTACTAGTTTAGCTGAATATCTACAAACACAACAATATCTTAAAGCTGTTCAGTTACTTAGATCTTTTAGGTCAGTTTTATCAGTTTTTTTCTAATATAAAAGAATGCACTAAGCGTTAATATTTTGAAATAATATCCAAGATATAATGTAGAGAAATATTAAAGAGAAGAAGTGAAAACATAAGAAAACAAACTGTCTTTTGACATTATTTACAACCAAACAATGGGTATGAAACAATATAGTTCTGTTGTATGACACTCACTGCCTCTGTGAATCAGGTTAAGTGACATGCTTCAATTCACCAATTATCATTTTTATGTGAAACAAGTGACTATATATAGTTATTGAAGATCTCCAGACTAGGTCGAAAGGTGTCTTGGTAGTATATAGAATATCTCAAACCATTATCATATTTCAGATCAATCTGGCCTAATGATGTATTTGGTATGACATCAGAAGATGATATCGTGGCTCTTCTTAATATTTATTGTAGTAGTTTATCAGACAAGAAAACAGGTATGGTTTTCAACTTTTATTTATTTATCAGAGTGACTCAAGTTTTGAATTCAGGTGCTCATACTAACACTCAAGGATTCCACTGGTATAAAGTAGATTCAATCTTGAATATATTTTATTCAGTGTAAAAGGTTGTTTGACTCCCTTCTGTTATAAGTTATGTATATGTTTTCGAAAATAAATTATGAAGAATGGATTGTTTTAATTTTGAAAGTATGAGCTTATATATCATTGTGATGCTTTTGTAGTTGAGGTTAAATTAGCACACCACATTATGATATATTATGTTATTCATCAATTAATCAAGACCTTATGTTTTTAGGAATTTTTGTTTTGACCAAAACAGAACTAGATTTAAATCATCTACAATCACAACTAATGGGAATTCATATGAAATTAGCCACAACCTGGCCGCCATCAATCAACATAAACCCCAGTCCTACACGACCCACAGAAGTTATCATCAAACAACCTGATTCTAGTGTATTATGACTAGCCACTGAAAGTCCTAAACTTTCTATATTTCAAAACGAACTGTTTAAATTCTAGTCATTTATTTATTGTAAGAATTCGTCCCTTTGTGGTTGTATCAATTCTTGTTTATGTTTTACTGAATCAAATCTCAAGTCAACTCATTTTTTATCTTTCTGAATTGCATTTCCAATTTTTATCATCTGATTGGATTGGATTAGAAGTAATTGGAAAAATTTAAAGATAGAATTTTGTTTTGATTTTATTTTTAGAATTTGTTTGTAGAATTGACAGAAGTTTCAAATTAGCTATTACCTCCCTTGATAAATCATATATTGATTTAGATTTATGGTTAATATTGAACATAATGTTAGTAAATTTTGTAAATTTCATACAATCAAATATCAACCATAACCAAATTCAGATTATTCAAATCATATTTTGATAATTTTGTAAAAAAAATTCATAGACTATTTAATACAGTATATAGGTTGTAACTTCTTTAATGTTTCTTTCCAAGATAGCCTACCCACCTGTACTTCATGATTTGACTTCAAAGTAACTTGTTATGAATAACTCAATGGTAGCAGTCATTATATAAATTATTAATTCATGTGTTCACTCAAAAGGCAGTGATACCCCTAGGCATTTTTAGTTATACCTTAAAACTTGGCCCAGATATCCTATAAAAAATGATATAAACCTTCATCAAAATGATACTTTAACTTTATTTTGATTTGTTTATTGATGTTTTTGTATATTTATTATAAACTATTAGTCAACTTATATAATTATTTTAGCATGAATTCATATTTATTTTCTTTAATTTATTTTAAAAAATCTCAGTTTTACCAGTACAAGCTTTTGTTATGTGCATATACTCATATTGATTGTGTCTATAAAAAATATTTCAAATTAGGAGCAGTCTATTTTGTTTTTGGGTTGGATCATAAAAAGTTGACTATTTGTGTATCTGTTTGAATTGTTCTCAATATACACAAATATTTTGGTTGGTTATAAACTATTTTGTTTGAATGTAACTATGTTTATGTTTCAATCATGTTTTTTTTTATCTCTGTATAATTGCGCTATATAACTTCGCAATTGTTTAAATTTGATTTCATTTCAAATCTGTTTTGTTGTGCTAGAAAATATTTGACTATCTTACATATTCACCTAGTATATTAAAGGCTTCCTTAATAAGTCAAGACACAGGAAAACTTTTAATAAACCTTGATATTTCAGTCAATTATTTACTTCACAAAATACAATTTTTCATTTTGTCTGTAAACTTCAAGATTTTGTCAAAATAGAATTAGTTTTATTACAATCAAGGAATATCTCTTTCAATCAAATGTCAATCTCGCATCAAAATCAAACATGAAAATATCAGAAAAGAGTATTGAATAGATGTCTTAAATTCTCTTTAAATCAATAGACATGTACTTCCAAACAAATGCAAATATCTTATGAGTTTTGTAATATTTAATTTCAATAAACTATTATTTTAAATCATTTATCACAAATCATGATTTTCCCTGGGCCACCAAGATGGTACATCTGTTGTACAAACAAGTTTCTGTCCATTTTTATCAACTATAGTTAGATCTCCTTTAGCTTCAGCTACACGCATTAACCCTAGTCCATATTGATTTACACTATTTCTAAATTTACCAACAGATTTTCCTTTTTCTGATGTAATATTCACTGCTGCCTCTATATCAACATTATCACTGAAATAACAATTCAAATGATTGACATGCAAGACCATGTTTAGCATTGTATAAGCAAAAGTGATTCAAATTTCATCTTTTTAACAGGTCACAAACACCAATTCAACATGTTTAACATGACTGTTACATCATATAACAGATGTGACACCTTCCATTACCAGAATAGGAAGGTGACTAAAAATAAGATATTTTAGAGATTTCAATACCATTTTTTTTCATAATTCTTTTTTTGTTTAGCAAGATTTTTATTCCCAACGTTTCAGTACCCTGTTTTGAAACTAAGAACCAAATATTGAAATAAAAATTTACAGGGAGTTCGCATGGACATATGAATCACCTGTTGTCTATTTTAAGAAAGACATCATCTAAAGAAATTGCCCTAGGGTGTGGGCAAGGGACTTATATGATCTACCTGTTAAAGACGAGAGGCATGAGACGTTTTCTCGTAACACCAGTATGATATGTTCGAGCTGTTAATTCTTGTCCAATATAACATCCTTTATTAAAACTCACTGAAAAAACAAACAACCATTATTTAAACTCACTTCCCAATACCTAATCAAACAACCATTATTTTAACTCACTGAAATAATCAAACAACCATTATGTAAACTCACTGAAATAATCAAAGATTGCTGAATCATTTGGATATCTGTTAGTTATTGTGAATTTAAAATTTTCAACTTACCTCCCTTTAAAAAGACAAGGTTACTCTCTAATGGGAAGGCGTTTCCAGGTGGTATTTCAGAAATTCCTTCCCCAATACCTAATCTATATCTTAATTCTCTATACTTTATTTCATCTTCTAAATTAATACTGTTGTCTGCAAGAAATAGTTTGAAAAAAATTAAGGAATGATATTCGACATCTAAGCACCTTGACCACTTACCACCAATTAATAATTTGATTGATGATGTGTATTAAATCGCATGAAAACAAACAAAGGATCGCTCAACTCAATTCTACTGATTTATCACTGCCAATGTCCTCTCTTCTGGATCTAGGCAGTAACCTTTAGATCAAATGGGTATGGTCTGGGTCATGATTCGAGAAATATACAACTTTACCATTCTTGTTTTTTAACCTCATAATAACCATTACTTTCTTTGCAAGCTAAACAATTTACTAATTGATTCATTTCCATATAATTTAAATTACATTCATTCAATTATTATTATATTGATGTAAACATAGGGAGTGGAACTAGTGGTCTAACATTATGATATATCAGATAGTATTTACCTGTACTCAAATTATTGGTAGCTAATACTCTATAACCTAATTCTGGTACTCTAGGATCAACTGTAGCTAGTTTAATATTAGTATTAGGTACAACTGGTAAATTTGGTGAGGTATAAATATTAAAATCTTTACTAATATCAGTAATGGTAACCTGTCATTTCAAATATTGAAGAATTATGTGTAATTAAAATTAGAAAGAATATTAAGAGCTGGACAGTTTGGGTTGATCAAACATGTACTATTAATGATACATTATTGCTTCATTAAAAAGATGTTTCATTTCCCAAATCTCAACTCATTAAATACCACAAATATTCAAATA
Source organism: Nipponacmea schrenckii (assembly GCA_030562195.1). Lineage (NCBI taxonomy): Eukaryota > Metazoa > Mollusca > Gastropoda > Lottiidae > Nipponacmea > Nipponacmea schrenckii. The sequence continues at coordinate 16,556,448 of CM060202.1, forward strand.
TTTATCAAAATCTTACACAAGTCTTTGACATATATGGCATCTGTTTAAATAATAACTGTATCTTTAAATTTTTGTTGCACCAATTTCTAACTTTTCTGCATTCCTATACTGCTCCTTCTTTGAGAAATAAAGGCTATTAATCAGAATTAACCAATTAACCTTTCAACCAAGATTGACTACAAAGAATAACTAACAAAGACTGACCTTTTTTCTAATTTTATATTTTTTAATAGTTTGAATCAGTTCATCTCTAACTTGAGTATCACATTCAATCCAAATAGTAGGTGGATGTCTGTTTTCATCACATGCTTCAGTTGGTATATAATATATCATTAGGTCATATAGAACACGACCCTAGAATCCATATAAAATTTAATATAATAATATAACATAAGTTTCCATAGTATAGACAGCAGTTGCTGAAAAGTTACTCACTGGAATGTCACTCACAGGACAGCTGCCCAAGGACAACTACTTACTGGACAGCCACTCACTGGACAGCTGCACATGGACAACTACTCACTGGACAGCTGCCTATGGACAACTACTTACTAGACAACAACATCCCAGGAACTCAACCTAGCAGTTATGAATGATTAATACAACACAAACCTGAACATTTAACATCATGGAGTATTGAGATAAATTTTTATAATTTAATAATGTCACATCGCTAGTTATCAATCCTTGTAGCAGATCTGTTGTATCTCGGCCTTTCAGTTCAACCAAACTTCGTGATTTTAACGAGCAAACATTCAACTTCATTGGAGTTGTTTCACTGAATTGTCTGGATATATTGAAGAAACTTTGGTTACATGTGCATTTTGAAGGGTTGTATAATTTCTTGGCCTTCAATATGCTGGCAAAAATCTGTCTGCTAACTTGAATCATAGTGACTGAAATGTGAAGTAAAATAAGGTTGTTTAAATAGATAGCCAGAAACAGGAATTACCAATCAAACAGACAGAGTGGCATTGGATACAACTATAAATCTCTGAGTTTTCACATTATCATATGATGTACAAAGAACGAATGTACATAGAACGAATATGCATATTTCGAAAGATTACAACTTCATATTGAAATTTAGGAGTTTGCTTTGTGTTTTTTACAAAACAAATAGATTGGCAAGAAACAAGATGTATTGAACAGATTCACAAAGTCTTCAAGCATGTATCTAGAACAATATTGTGCAATTTAATAACCTTCAGTAATTATTGCATCAGAAAAACGCCCGACAAAATTTCTTCAACATCATTCTTCGAATATCGAACGTACGATAACTTCAATGATGGCTGCCTTCTATGTCGTAGCAGCAACAATTTCATGTTTCAAGTTACTGTTTCTGCCAGCCTAGTAAGCAAAACTTTTTATACTGCAGGAAATTACAAATTCGATCAGGCCTTTCATTTTCATTCAAGTTAAATGCGTTATAATGCATAGCTTTTCATTTAACAGGTTTAGAAGTTCAGAAAAGCACCTGTTTACTTCTCTTGTTTCTTGAGTTACCTCCCTTTCTAGAAGAGAAAGATGTATTATGTAGATTAACATAGTATTTAAACTTTACTAAGTAGGTTCTGTCATGATATTAACTAATGAAATAAACTGATTTACTTTCGTCTGACCATAGTTAACCTTACATCCAAAAAATGTGTAAATGTCCACCAAGAAAAGACTTAAAGTGTTAGGCGACTGCTACTGTGTAAGACCTCACATCTCAATGGATTGAGAAGTTCGTTTTCTTATAAAAAAAAGATTATAATGTTTAACAATTGAAATGAAATCAACCAGGACTAACATGGGAATAATCTTACTACAGAATATTGTAGAATCTTGCTCATCTTTTCTATTTATTTAGTCGATCAACAGATTTTGAAGTTCATAGAAACTGGCTGGCTATAACTCATAGTTTACCTGTTAATAAGTGGTACATTGAGGTCAGTAAAAAATTTATCTTGTATCTGGTTAGTTAGGCAATATAGTGAGTTAGATTGCTCAAGTTTGCATTAGTGCCTCTATTGCATTTGAAAGGTATGACATGTATGAGCAATTAAGAGGTGGGAAATAAAAATCACTAGCACATTAATTTTTGATTTGTACTCCTTATTATCCAGACTTTTGAACATTTTATGGAAAATTATGTTGATTTTCAATAGGTTTTTTTTTCAGGCCACATCAGAATGGACATTGGATTATCCTCCATTCTTTGCATGGTTTGAATATGGTTTGTCTCAAATTGCTCAATATTTTGATGAAGAGATGTTGAAAGTTGAAAATTTGAATTATTCCAGTGAAGCTACCATTTTATTTCAACGACTATCAGTGATTTTTACTGATTTTATTTTCATTTATGCTGTTAAAAAGTAAGAATCACTATTAGAGAAGAATTAGAATTAGTATATGAAAACTACTATAAAATAAATGACAATATTTTTTGTTTTCTGTGGATTTCTTTTTTAGTTTTCCTATTCAAAACGTAACATAATGAAATATGGCTTTTTAATTTAAATAATCATGAATATAACATAAAATCCACTAAGCTTAACCTTGATACAATGCTCATTAATAATTGCCCACTTTGGTTTGGAGCAGGAGATATTATTATCGGAAAGGATAATGCATCAGTCTGCTAACTTTAGTTTCTATATTATGCAGTGAATGTCACAGATAAATAATTTGAACCAGTCCACAGATTTGATTTCCCTTGAATGCATTCATTAGCCTAAAAAAATGATAAAAAAGTCACAATTTTAAATGAGTTTAACCTTGTTTTGTTTTAGGTTTTGTGATGTTTATATAAATAAAAGAGTTAAAAAGAAAGGAAGTCAACCCAGTTGTAATGATGTTTACAGAAATCCATATTTAATTATGGCCATATTATTGATAGGAAATATAGGCCTACTAATTGTTGACCGTATCCTTTTGATTTTAAATAATTTACATTCCTATGAAAATCTAGAAACTAACATATTTAATGCTGCTTCATCAAATACCTGTTTCAAAAAAATATCTGGGATGAATGCAATACTTTTTTGGTAAAGAAAGTGATATTTAAAATAGTTTCTAATGATTGACCAGGTGATTTAAACAATAATAAATGTTTTTGTGAAACCTGTCACTGGATTTTAGAGTTGTCGAGTTTTTGTGCAGAAAATTCAGTATATAAATTAATTACCCTATTTAAGAGTTATTTGATTTCCTCAACCACTGTTAGATATCCATTTTCAGTATAATGGCTTTTTAATGGGAATTTTTCTTTTGTCTATAGTTAAAATGTATGAGGTATGGATATTTGAATATAATATAGTACCGGTATGTGATTGCTTAATGCTCAATAAGATTTGCTGGTTATTACTGCATTATTTGGACTTCATTTCAGTTAAATGCGTTTAGTCTTTTGTCAAGATTCAAAACAACATTCTTAGCATTTTGAAATTCATTTATTTCTTTTTGTCTTCAAAAGTACATTTCTCAGTAAAAAGATTAGCTGGAATATTCTTTTTCATGGATAAGACTAAAATAAAGAAAGACATTTATTACATCTAATATTGATTTTCAATGCCTAAAAGTGCTATTTAGATTTCAAACATTTTCTCAATGTAATGGAAAAAATATCTCATTTCAGAATAAGTATCTACAGTCAGCCCTGTTATTTTGTGTATTGTTGAATTTAAAACATATATATTTATATGTAGCTCCAGTATATTTTATATACTTATTGACATCATACTGTTATAATCCAGGTAACATATTTACCAGGTGTTTTGAAATTAATGCCCACTATGGCAGCATAAACTAAATTAGATACAGATTAAAACAAAGGGATTCAGAACAGGTTTATGTAAGTTCCTCTCTGAATATAGAATATTTTGTGTGGCCTCTGCCTTGTACCAAAGCATTTATTCTTGAGATTGATGATGAATTTGAAAGATAGAAGCTTATAGTTTGCATCTAACGTTAGGGTGGACCCTTATTTGTCTGCTGTGTAAATTAATTTTACTGTTTTTTTTTTCTATTTTAAATTGTTAGATTAAGTTTTTAGTTACAGGATAGAGCTCATGCATTTTAATTATGACATTTTAACTTTTTAAAATGTTTTACAGGTGGTAAAATGGTGATTTTTCGTATTTCTGTTCCAAGAATATTTACCTCAGTGTTATAGTGATATCAGTGTTCAGCTTATCATTTGCACCATTTATATACATGGTATGAAACTTCAGTGATATTACTGTTACTCAATCATTGAAACACTATATATTAGAAAAGTATTGCAAAGTTATAAAATTGACCAATTTAAAAAACTAATATACATATACTTATAGTAAAAGTCAAATACAAGTTTCATGAGTTGATTTCTAAAATGATAGCAACAAAGATTTAGATTTAGTTAGTGTTAATACATGTTGTAACATGTACTATATTTCAGGGGCAATTATCCCAAGTTTTATCCAGATTATTTCCTTTTAAAAGAGGTTTATGTCATGCTTACTGGGCACCAAACTTCTGGGCATTATATAATATAGCTGATAAAGCTTTATTTATTATAGGTAAGTTGGCCCTTAGGTGTTGGGAATCATAGCAATCTATCTGTATCATATTTCTAAATTTTAAATATGTATCTCAATTAGTCATAAATTACAGTGGAGAGTGTTTCACTGGAAAACTAAAAGATTTACTTATGAAACAAACTTTGGACGTTTAGGTGGAATGAGATGCAACCTTTTTAAAAGAACACTGTCAGAATGATATTCAATGTTAAATTTAGCAAATTGTAACCAAATTTGTGTGAAAGCCACCTTGAGCTAAACTCACAATAACTAAAACCAACATTACAGTTCTAATTTCAAACACAATTTCTTTGATATTGATATAATATACTAGTGGCCTTTTATATAATTATTATTTATGATTTCAGGTAGTAAATTAAAAATATTACCCCCAACCCTAACTAACTCAGGGTCCATGACTGGTGGATTAGTACAAGAATTTAGTCATACCATTCTACCCTCTATTAAACCTATCTATACTGTTATACTGACACTGATAGCTATGCTGGTGAGTAATGTTCAGACAACAGTAATATCCAAATAACATAATTTATTAGAGTTGTTTCCCTTTATGGCTTAACTATAAGCAACTTGAGTTTAGACACTCCCAATTAAGAACAAAATTTACTAACATTCTTCAACTGATTGGTTGATTAGTAAATTTGATTTAAACTAATTTAAATGAATCAATCAACACATAGTAATTCCAAAAAACTTGAATTTGTATAAAGTTTACCATAAGAGGTTGAAATCCCACATCACTGACAAGTATCCATCTAGTAGAGATGATAATATTATGTGACAAATGCAAGCAGTAATGTGGATATGATATTTTAGTAAGGATATTGTCTCCAAATAGAATTGGATCTGATTTTATTTCAGAAAATTTGCTTTCTTTCAGCCTGCTTTGTTCCATTTATTTCTGAAACGTAAGAAAGGACCGGTTGGTTTTGTGAGATGTTTAATATTATGTGCTTATGCATCATTTTTATTTGGATGGCATGTACATGAAAAGGCTATTTTAATAGTTATTATACCAATGACGTAAGTAAAAGACATATACAGTTAAATCTTAGTTGATAACAAATTATAATGTTGTCATAAAACTACAAACTGTATAAACATTTGGCAATCTATTCTTTTATTAGTTACTCTAGTTTTCTGAAAGCCTATTTTATTCATAAACTTGGTTCATTAAACAAGAACAATGTCATAATATGTTGAACTAAAGATATTTTGAAATTATTTGTTCTGATAAATAACTTAGATTTTTTAAGCCTTTATTTCTGGGTTTTTTTTTTAGATTATTAGTATTTGAAAGTAAAGAAGATAGTAGAATTTATTTAATTTTATCAACAATAGGATATTATTCCTTATTTCCATTATTATTTACCCAATTTGGTAAGTTGTCTAAAAAAAAAACAGGTCTTTTGCTTCTAGCAATTACATGAATATCTCATTTTGTCTTCACAAATATGTTTAAATCTGCAAGCATATTTTACAACAAAAAATATCCTTTGCTTTTTGCATCTATCCTATTTTATGTAAGATGTCTAGAAATTTAAGACTCACAGCCTTCTAACTGAAAATTGAAATAATGCAAATTTAAAGCATCAGTCCCATATACACATAATTGTTTTTTGAAAACCTCCTAAGAAGCCCTTCAAGTAGTAAAATTTTGGAAGCTCTCTGAAACCCAGATTGAGGAGTTTATGTATTTATCAAACATTATGGAACTCTGCAGAGTAAGTGGAAAATACAATGAGATCAATTCCATTCATATCCAATGTAACCCTAACAAATGGGTTTTGACACAATGTCTATTTTTGTTTTCAGAAACTGCTATAAAAATATTATTCGTGTTATTGCATTGTTTTTATTCATTTTATTCCTTGTCCAATATTCAAAAGTAAGTCTTCAACATTTCATCATATCTTTTTATTTTTTGTCAGAATTAATTTCAAATTGCCATAGAAACTTGCAATCTTTCAGAAGGATATATGAAAATTTATAATATGTTCAACCTTTGAAAGACTTATTTCTAACTGATCCTATCTGTCCAATCTGCATAAGATAATCATGTTTCAGTGGAATCTTAACACATCATTTATCTATAGTCCATCATGTATCACAATGATAATTTATATTTAATTATTTATAAAATAATTGCTTTCCCATTGTTCGAAAAGCGCAACTTTTATAAGAAATTCTAATTAGTAGGCTATATATGGCACATACTACCATGATTTTTTCTTATATTTTCAGATCTTCCGAAAGGTTATTACCAATCGTGTCTTGGTTTCAATCAGTCTATTTATTAGGAATAGTGCCTTTAGAACTTTATAATTCTGTCATTCATTCTTTTTTAAAATTGGATGAAAAGTTTCCTTTTATTCCACTATTATTGACTTCCATATATTGCTCTATTGGAGTTATTTATACTTGGTTAAGATTTTATGTTTCATTTTTACAGTCTATTAGTCCAAAAAACAAAACTAGTTAGTTTTAAAATAAAAAGTTAAGTAATATTCTTTGTTTTTATTGCTGATTTTTCTGGATTACCTATTTCGGAACTCACTGCATCTGTAGCACACCGATTTATTTGTTTAAAGATGGCTTGTAATATACCAAGCCCTGGGATGGGCATTCTTTTTATTGTGCTCAACTATATAATTCTACAAATCATCAATGTTATCTTAATTCAAAAGGGTTGTCTGGTTATCATTGGTTCATATATAAGCCAATTTTCAAAACTATTAAGTCAAATTTTCAATTGATGAGAAGATTCAAATCAGACTATTCGGATTATTTTGGTTTAAGAAAATTATGGATTGAATGTAGAATTTGTATGCCACCATAGAGCATTAAGCAGATTACTCATTTTACATTTGTTGAAATTAGGATTTAATTTACTATTTGGATTATTTTGGTTTTAGAAAATTTAGGATTGAAAATAGAAGTTGTATACCACAATAGGCCATAGAGCAGACCATAGATCATTTCACATCAACTGTTGAAATTCGGATTTCTTGATTTCAAAATCAATCCGTAATATTTTTTGTATCTTTATGGAAGGACAAGAAAGAAAATTTATGGCCGGATTGAATTTCATATAAATCGCGAAAATAATTCAAATTCTGCTATGTAAGTATTTTCAAGACTTGTCTTGCAAAGTAGATGAAAGCATTACTCTCAGAAAGAGGATCGCAAAGAGAATATATAATGAAGTATTATGTTGGTCAAAGGGGCTAATGCAATATGGAGAACAATCGTTGAAAATGAATGGGTGAACTTCATGGTAGTCAATACAATGTTCCTGTGTGCATAAAAGTCGGATGCAAAACTCTAGTTCATTTATATTCTCGTGGGAAAACTCTAGTTCATTTATTTTCTCATCAGATTCACAAGTAAATATACTTCTTTCCTTTTTTCATTTCAGCCATGTGACACAAAAACAAAATGAATGAGTTGACAAATGGATTGAAATGTTTCATAGAATCTCATGATGACAATGCTTCTTTTGACTCACAGACATTCTACACTGTAGAATTATCAGCAAGAATTAGAATACCTCATAGTCTCAAATATGAAGTAAAGAATAGATTAAACTCATGGGAAAACCATGTTGAAATATTGGATATCAGAATTGAAGAAATCGTGAACTTCACATTAAATAATGTTTCACTAGAAGATGTACCACATAAGATCATAACTGTGAAACCATCAAAACAAGACAACAGATACACATCAACAGTTTCACCCACTCCAACGTTTTTGTCAACTGATCAAATAGGTATTTATATTGATATTCCTGAAGTCCAGAGTGATTCCCAAGATATCAATGACATAAATGATAATGAAAACTCTTGCAACATTGACAAGGAGGTTCTCAAATCGAGTTTTAATACTAAAGTGAGCCAATTTGATGATGATTATGATAATGATGATTTCTTTCAAGAAGAAGACAGTGATGATTCATGGAGTCCGGAAAATGAACAGAGACAAAAGAAATCTCATCCTGCTAGACAGGCGACCAGAACTCGACGATTGTCATCAAGAATTAAAACTAAAAGTGGAATCAATAAAGAGGCTGATGAGGAGGAAGATTGTGAAATTCAATGTGATACTAAATCTGATAAACGCAAGAAAAGATTTAAAGGGTCTTCCACTACTCAAAACATTTCCTTGAATGTGCAAAATTCTGGTGCAGAGCTAAATACCAAACAGAGAAGAGTTTCCAAACCAAAAAATAAAACCATTATGACTCAAGAAGATGAGTCTTCTAATCACGACAAAATTTGGATGAAAACTAAAATGAAACAAAATTCTTCTGTAAGAAAAGCTAAATTTTCAGCTGAGAGGATGCCACGACAAAAACGTAGAGCTTCTGATGTTAGAACTAAACATGTTTTGACATGTAAAAATTGTGGAGAAACATTTGATAAGATCAGAAACTATAATTACCATTTGGACACTCATGAAACTGATTGTTCTAAGTCTGAAATAGAGAATAGTTCGGACCAGAGAAATTGCCCAAGCGAATCTGTGCCTGATGTTCACATGATGATTACATCAACTCCCCAAGACATGAGTGTTACATCAGAAGATCTGAAAGAAGTTCAGTCGATTGAATCCCACGAATCGCACCTTCCCCCTAAAATTGATCAAGATATTTGTGTGAATTTGATTACAGAAAAAACGAATCAGGAAACTGCAGAAGTGTCCATTGTGAAAAATATCTCTTTTGTGGACTCTGTTACTGATAAAAAGTATGATTCAGCTGCAGAAAAATCTGATGAACAAGCAATATTTAACAAAGATGTTAAAAAGAGTAAGAAAAACTATGACATACTTACTTGTGAATATTGTGGAAAATATTTTGGCCGCATTGATGTGTATACTAACCATATTCTTACTCATAGTTCAGAACGATTATATCAGTGTAATAAATGTAACAAATCCTTCAAAAACAAACCAACTTTAAATTCTCATCAACTTATAACTCATAGCAGCCAAGAATTTCAATGTGATATTTGCAACAAATGTTTCACATTAAAAGCTACCTTGAAAAGTCATGTTGCAACAGTTCATAATGGTGAACGAAATGAAATTTGTCATATTTGTGGGAAAAGCTTCAGTAGGAAAGAACATTTGAAAAAACACATTTCTCTACATTCAGACTTCAAACCCTTTAAATGTGATGCTTGTTATAAGCATTTTCAAACTGAAATCCTTTTAAAATCTCATAAAAAACATCATTTAATGGAAGCGAAACATGTATGTGACATTTGTGGTAGAGCCTTCAAAACGACATCAAATTTGAAATCACATCAACTTTCTCATTCTGGGGTGCGAAATTTCGCATGTTCAATATGTAATATGGCCTTTATCCATAAAGCATCTATGAAAAAACATCTTCGTACTCATGACTCAAATCGAAAAGTGGTACAGTGTAACTTATGTGGTAAAATTTTCAAAAATCAAACTAACTTAAATAGGCATAATATTACAGCACATAGTGACTTGAAACCTTTTCAGTGTGAATTTTGTTCCAAAACATTTAAACTAAAGTCTCTTCTAGATCAGCATGCAAATCTTCATAAAGAGGAGAAAAACTATTCTTGTAAATATTGTGATAAAAAATTTGCTTTCAATAGTAGCCTCTATTCACATGTTAAGTGCCATCATAAAGAAAAGTTAAATGTAAGTGACCTTGAAACAGGGGTGAAATGCTATCTATGTGGACATTTTTTTGAATCTAATTTTGCATTAGCTTCTCATGTAAGAACTCACAATAATAATGTATGCATATAATCAATATATCTAAGATAAATAAATCTTTGTACATATCTTTGTAAATTTTGTTTATTTTGTGGACTTCTTTTAGCTATCTATATTTGTAATTTATGAAAATTATGACAAATCGGATATTTATCTTAAGGTAACTTTCGGATTGTTAGCATATTAATAAAAGGCGACTGTTCAGATACTGATGTTGATTGTCAATGAAGTAAGAATAGAATATTTCGGATTAAATAAGGTTTAAGTTCAAGGTCGTCATGGGCGAGGTTCAATGTTTACGTTGTTGACTTGTGTTGAAGTAAAAAGGTAAAATATTTTTTCAACAATCAACGTTATCATTTAATAAATAATAAAATTTTAGTTTTAGTTGCTAAATAAGTTATGAATATCAGCACAAAATTTACATCGGTTAAAATATTATTAGCAATAAAACCAATGATGTCAAATCGGACTTTGTCCAAATTGCTCCTGCTGATGTACAATATGAGAAAGAAATTAGTCAAACCGTCCATATAAAGGCTTTATCGGTCAAATTGAAATATCAATATACCAATTAAGTGTTTTCTTTTCTTTTAGCTGGTTATAACATTACATAGCAAAATCATTTGAAAATTAATACTTTTACACCTCAAAAGTGAAAATTGAAAGAAGACCATGTGAAACTACAGTTTCAGTGCTGCATCAAGTTTCCGGGAAAGATTGTTGATTGGCAGCAGTATGTTCAAGAAGAATAGAAATAAGAATCAGCAGAATGGAAGCAGGGAGTCTGTTGACAGCTCTGGGGCCTCTAGTAGTGAAAATCTTGCTGTGGGAAAAGATGTAAAAGACAATGATGCAAAGATTCTACACTTGGAAATTCGATTTAAAGTAGCATTTTTGGGGAAAATTAATGAACTTAGCATAATACATTCTAAAAAACGTGACACTGATGCTCAATTGATAGACAAAATTGAGGAAGCTCAAATCAAAGGGGTAATACCACTTTCATCGAAGGAAGCTATTGAAGTAAACATTCATATAAATAGACACGGAATTAAAGTCATAGACTTAAATGGACAAGACGTACTCCAAAGACATCCACTTCACACCATTTGTCAAATGATAACTTACATTGATGGAGTTGGAAAACAGAATCTAGCTTTAAAAACTGGTCAAGTAGGAAAAAACGAGTTTCAATGTTACATATTTCAGTGCCACTCAGAAGACCAAGCTCAGTCTATATGTTTATGTGTCAAAAAGATATTTGATGCAATTGCTAAAATTTGACAGATATAACTTCATTTTATTCAAGTATGAAAATTTCAGTGCCAGTGTACATCAAGAGGCTCAAATGCAAATTCAATTTTTTTAATTGATTAAATATACTTGAATTTATGTTCAAGAATAACGATTTTGTATGCATCTGGACACCTTTCCACACTGAGATTTCCCAAATGTGACAGATTTTTTTTAGGGCTTCCCTGTCTTTTTGCCTGCCATATTTTGACATCTGCATGGAAGGTATTGCAGCAGAAAAGAAAGATATGTTTTTTCCGCACATATAGAATAATTTTATCACAAACAATTAACACATCAATTATAATATACCAACAGATAGTCTACATTATAGGCCTTATGTCATGACCAAAACCCACATAAAGCAGTAGCTAGGAACTGTTTGGTCAAACAATGAGATGACAATGGTTCATTTGTACTTGATATAAGTTACCTTTCATTCAAAAGTATTTTTATTCAGTTCCATTGATGTTCTACCCAGATCAAATAGGCCCCAAATGTAACTATTGCGTATTCTCTGGTTTAATTTCGGGTTCCCAGGCAGCAGGGGCCAAACGAATCATAGGTGTCCTAGGGACCAAACGAATCATTGGTTTCCCGGCAAATTAATTTCAATTATCATCCAAATAAACCAACTTTGTGAGGATAATATTATATATTACACAGCGCACATTGTGATACTTTTGTATATTTATATGCCACCGTAGTCGTAGTCTTGGTTATCACACCTTCCATGCTAAGAGTCCACTAATGAGACTGGGTAAACTTGGCTTATACTTTCCGGATGTAAACAAAAATTTCACAACTAAAATATTGTATGCAGCGAATTGTAGTTTTCCGATTCTAAATAAAATCTTTCAAAGGAATATTTAAGACTATATTCAGTATCAAGAAACAGACTTCTAAAAATAAGAAAATTAGTAGTGAGGTAGTCTTTATTTTCCTTTCTCACAGACGCCAGAGAGAGTCAAAATTGTAGACGAAAGGGGTTTCGCTACGCCACACTAACCCTTCTCTTCTGTTTTGAACGGAGTCCATAAGTGGACTAGCCTAGCTCATCTGATACGTAGTGATAGTGAACTTTTACTTGGCATAATACTAATATTCTAGGATTCATCTCTGCCCATTGCATTGGTTTTAATTCATTTATCTCCACATATTGTACTATGATCCTATTGCTGATTTCAATGGATTAATTATTGCAGACTTTACCTGAATTTCTAGTTGGTGCTTTTTATAATTGTTAATTATCACTTCAATGGCTTTTAATTTTTTTATACTCAAGTCAAGTTCCTTCTTAATTTGACTTCAAATGGATACACCTGGTTCAGCTAATGGTTACCATTTGAAATTGTATAGTATAATATAATAATATTATAAACTACTATTGAAACATGAAGAATAGTTGCTTCCTGTTAACCATTTCCAACTCTTCAATTAATTTTACTTACAGTTTTCGGACAAGAAACACACTAAATAGATACATACTTGTATGAATTGATCTGATGATTTTAGAAAACAATGATTAAATAGCACTTCATTCATCACATAACTTCTTTCATTATATTCAAAGTAAACAATATTTAGCTGTTGCTCATTTTGACTTATAAAGCAGGACCACTTTTACATCTGGCTCCAGGCCAGTAAAACTGTAATCAGAGAATAGATAATCTAGTATGGTCACCTTTTTTCTAGTCAAAATGTCCGCCAGTAAACTGTTGAAAGAATATCAAGAAGAAAGAAGTAAAAAGAATCTACCAGCTTTATTAAAGAGAGAATTATTTACAGTTGATCATGCTACCCCAACATCATCAGACTTTCGTGTGATGCAGTGGAACATGCTAGCTCAAGGTATGATGTTTGAAGTTTATTGTAGGCTAACTGTTGCTAGTATTTAGGCTACAAACCCTTTCCTATTTTTTAGCAAATACAATAAATAAGGTTATTAAGCTAGTGTTTCTTTTGAGACCAATTTTATATGCCCACATTATATTATTGTCACCCCTGTCTATCTGCTTGTGAACACTATGTAGACTACAGTTTCATCTGATTGGAATGAAATATGGTGTGATCCATTTATATTGATGATATCTTAAACTAGTTCAATTTTCAACCTGTGTTAAAACAGAAAATATACTTTGTTCCAAACAGCAGGGATGCAATGGTGAGTGTATATCAAATTGTATTAAAGTTTTAAAATAAATAAATATGAATTTTTCAGCATTAAGTCAAGGTACTGATAATTTTGTTGAATGTCCAGCTGAAGCTTTATGTTGGGATAATCGAAAATTACATATTATGGAAGAAATAATAACCCACGATCCAACCATACTCTGTCTTCAAGAAGTAGACCAATTTGAATTTCTAGAAAAGGAGTTAGGAAAAGTAGGTTACAAAGGAACTTTTTTCAAAAAGCCTTTTTCTCCATGTTTGGACATTATCCCTAATTTTGGACCTGATGGCTGTGCTGTGTTTTGGAAAACTTCAGAAGTCACAGAAGTTAATGTGGAAAATTACATCATTAAAGAAACAGAAAACTATGACACCAATCAGATTTGTATTTTGTGTCAGATGAAGTTGAAGAATACAGATAGTGACATTTTTGTGGCTGTAACTCATCTCAAAGCAAAGAAATATTTTAATGATCTGAGACAGCAACAAAGTCAATTTATAGCCAAACTTTTACTACAAAAATGTAAAAACAGTCCTGTGATATTATGCGGAGATTTTAATGCTGATCCTCAAGAACTAGCTTATAAAGAGATGGTAACAAACGATTTGCATCTGAATAGTGCTTACACATTTTTAGACAATTTGCATAAGGAGCCTGCATATACCACGTTAAAGATAAGAGGCAGTCCTTTAGGCCCTGTGAAAAACTCTGCAACTATTGATTATGTATTTTTTAGCCTAAAACATTTAAAAGTCACTTCCCTTGTAGGTCTGCCTAGTGAAGAAGAAATTGGCAAAAATTGTCTACCGTCATTGACATTTCCATCTGATCATTTATCTTTAATTGTTGATTTCCATGTTATTAAGCAGAGATGTTAATCTTTCAAAAATACCTATTTTGCTTATCTTGCTTTTTTTATTAAATATGCCTTCATCTTCTTTTTACAATGTCATGGTATAACAAACTTTATCAATATGATTGTGTGTATAACTACTAGCTCTTGTAATAATTAACAAAAGTAAATGGGACTAATTTATATTGCAAAAAAATATTCAATGAGGTCAAGGTATTAGACAGAGTTAATAATACATTGACATTGTGAAGATGACCTCCTGCTTTACCAAAGAGTTCTTTGAAGAACAATGCTGTGTGCCAAACATGATAATTATACTCATGAATTATGCTATTACAATTTTATGATGTTAATATATGTATTAAATACTATACTTTTCTGTGGCAGACTGGATGATCCCAGTCATTAATTCTGAAGCAATTTGCCTTTCCTTTTGGGAAGCAGAAGAGTTGGACGTAAAACTCCAATTAATTTCTTCTCCTGGAAAGTATTGTATATTGATTCAGGATTCAAATTTAAATTTCCAGAAGTAATTACCAACAATTTTGGAATCTGATTCTTATTTAGCTCTTCATTTATGGTCATGCTTAGCCTCGTGTTATATTTGTACAACTTGTGTTTAATTATGAAAAAGGATTAGAATTGTTGTACATGTAATTTGTGTTTCCAGTATTGAATTTGGCTTGGTTTGCCATTATTAACATATTATATTATCCTGTATATATCTTGATCAAGATAATCTCAGGGATTACCAAGTTTAGTTTTATAATAAATAAAAGTTTATATCAAGTTTATCTGTGTTGTGGAGGCACTCTAGAAATGTAGAAAAGACACATTATACATAAATTAATCAATGTCATACAATTCATTTAAAATATCGAAACGTGTGGAGTAAAGTTCTACCTCTCTAATCAGTTAGATGTTAGTGTGTTAAACTGGAGATATAGAGGTGGCTACCCACTACCCCCCAATATTAGGTTTTTATACGCCCACACATTAATGTGGTCGTATATAGTGGTTGCCCCTGTCTGTCCGTCTGTCTGTCGGTCTGTCCGTCCGTCTACAATTGTTGTGTAGAGAGCTGGTTTCTTGATGGATTTTGACGAAACTTGGTGTGAGCCTTTGAAATCACCCAAGATTGAAGCCTATTAAAAATCAGATTAATCGAAAAATATTTAATATGAGTTTTTGCCCTTGTTCTATAAAACACGCCTGCCTTTGTTTTTCATTGTAGACACGATAGAGAGCTGGATGGATTTTAATGAAAAGTGTTGAATTGTTATCACTCAAGGATGAACCCTATTAAAAATCAGACCATTTGTCTTTGTTTTTCATTGTAGACACGATAGAGAGCTGGATGGAATTTAATGAAAAGTGTTGTAATTGTTATCACTCAAGGATGAACCCTATTAAAAATCAGACCATTTGTATTTGTTTTTCATTGGAGACGCGATAGAGAGCTGGATTTTAATGAAAAGTGTTGTAATTGTTATCACTCAAGGATGAACCCTATTAAAAATCGGACCAATCGAAAAATATTGTCTATGCGTTTTTGCCCTTGTTCTTGAATTCTTTGTGGACACGATAGAGAGTTGGTTTCTTGATTGATTTTAAAGAAACTTGGTGTGCGCTTTTGTAATCACCTAAGCATGTTATTTGGGTATCCAAGAATCAAGTGTGTCTAATCGATGGAAATGGAATCTAGAAAAAACAAACTGATTACTGTTTGGAATTAACAAAAATTGCCTACTATAGCTCTATATTTATTGTTGAAACTTCACCATCAAAAATATTATATTGGTCATGCATGTTAGTAACAGTGACTCCATTACTTGGTGAATGTGTCATGCAATTATATAGGTCCTATAGCAACAATCTTCTGATGACTCTACCTGATGAAGACCAATGAGGCAAAAGCAGTAGAACGAATCGATTCGGATTCGGCATCGACAACAATCATGCAAAAGGTTGATCAGTTCAGATTTGCTCCAGTGCGTATGAAAGCCATGCTAAAGAGTGCTCACATATCTCACCATTTTACCTGATCACTTGGCCGAAATACAATTCACGTGCATTTGTTATTCCTTTGAAAAGATATCACGTGAGAATTGTTTATTGTAGCTCAAATATAAGAGGGTTGAGAAAAGTGAGCAGACATTCTGTGACTCGCACATCGTCAACCCAACATGATTATGAAGTTATTGTTGGTGGTTACAGTTGTCGCCTATTTGGCTTCTGCCAGTACTGCTGAAAGTGACCTTGCAAAAGAGTTAGTTCGCAGTTTGTCAGAATATACCCGATCTGCAGAAGAAGTAAGTGAAATCTTTCTGAATTTATATTATTCAAAATATTTAACTCTCGAATTGAGATCGAATATTGTTATTGATCATGTTAAAATATTCATCCGTAGCCTACTGAAATGAACAAAAAATATGCATTCCATTTTATTTATTTTACCTCCAAACGCGCAAAAATGGTGATCGATCTGAAAATATGTCTCAATTCTATACAGTTACGACATTATTCATATAAAATAATCTCAAAAACGTTTTCGTTTTTGCCGGTTGACTGATCTGTATAATTTAGTTCAATTTTAGTAATATGATCTATACTCTTTTTCTCTTTTATAAACATATATACATGTATTCATTCATATACAAATATCATTCCATAACATTACCTTGTTTCAGGGAAAGCAAACATTTCCTTTTAATGGTGTACTAGGACAAAGTAAGCTGTACTTTAAATACATTTTAAAAGAAAAAAGCAATTAATAAATCTGATTTCGGCATCTTTTTTAAAATAGAATATCGGTGGAAGTGACATCAATTCAGTTGTTATTAAACCAATAATTGAAGTGTTGGATGGCAGCCTGATTATATTACAATAACAGGCGCAAAAGAAGCCATTGATAATGACCTGGTGGGAATTAAGACCATCGTATAAACTCTCATCACGTAAATATATAGACCACGTTCAAAACCCTACTTTTATTTGAAGACTGTGGCAATTTAAAACCTGACTCCTTATTTGAATAGTTGCCATCCTATTTTACTTGAGGATTGTCTGAAATAAGCAGTCTGTAGTTAAAATTGTTCAAACTGCTTAACCTTATTTCAGGACTTTCACCTAAATCATTTTTGGAAATGGTTGCTCGATGGTCGAAATCATCTATCCAATATTTAGAAGCTTTAGAAAAAATAAGACCAAAATTTTATAGAATCCTACAAGGGAGACTGGGTAAGTGAAGATTTTGACATAATATAAATCTATTTTTACAATGGTTATAAGGACAATTTATTAGCCGTTCTAAGGGGATAATCAGTGTTGTATATCGGTGAACTAATCAACAACAAAAAAAAGTATCATGGAAACTGCCATTAGACCTCCTCTATTCCTTTAGAGTATTCTACAGTATTAAACAATTGTTACAGTTAATATATTAGATTTCTATGGACGACATTTAGATAAATAAAATGGATTTTGTTGAACCTTAATTGAATTGATATGGTGGGGGTCAAGTTCGAAATTGACAATTTTTATACGCCCACATGGAACTGTGGACGAATATTGCCGTCGCCCCTGTCCGTCCGTCCGCCGGTCCGTCGGTCCGTCCACATTTCTTGTATCCACGATAGAGGCTACAGTTTTTATCCGATCTTAATGAAACTTGGTATACATGTATATATTGATGATAACTCGGTCAAGTTCGAAAATGGAAATTATCGCATGAACGGTTTTTGAGTTATTGCACTTGAACGTGTCAAATTTGGGTTGTAACCACAATAGAGGCTACAGTTTTTATCCGATCTTAATGAAACTTAGCATACATGTGTATACATGTGTATATTGATGATATCTCGGTCAAGTTCGAAAATGGAAATTATCGCACGGTTTTTGAGTTATTGCCCTTGACTTAGTAAAAACGCGTCAAATTTGGGGTGTATCCACATTTGAAGCTACAGTTTTTATCCGATCTTAATGAAACTTGGTATAAATGTATATATTGATGATATCTCGGTCAAGTTCGAAAATGGAAATTATCGCATGAACGGTTTTTGAGTTATTGCCCTTGACTTAGTAAAAACGCGTCAAATTTGGGGTGTATCCACATTTGAAGCTACAGTTTTTATCCGATCTTAATGAAACTTGGTATAAATGTATATATTGATGATATCTCGGTCAAGTTCGAAAACGGAAATACTCGCATGAGCGGTTTTTGAGTTATTGCCCTTGACTTAGTAAAAACGCGTCAAATTTGGGGTGTATCCACATTTGAAGCTACAGTTTTTATCCGATCTTAATGAAACTTGGTATAAATGTATATATTTGATATCTCGGTCAAGTTCGAAAATGGAAATTATGCATGAATGGTTTTTGAGTTATTGCCTTGACTTAGAAAATCTTGTCAAAATTTTAGTTTCGTGCAATAAAGCTCCAATTTTCAGAGGATGTTGATGAAACTTGGTGTGAGCTTGGAATTGATTAGGCACTCAGTCAAGTTTGAATTTGACATTTTTCAATGAATTGTTTTAAGTTATTGCCCTTGACTTAGTAAAATTGCGTCAAAATTTATTGTGGTTGCAATAAGAAGCTTAATTTTCAAAGGATTTTGATGGAACTTGGTGTAAGCATCAGAATTGATAAGACGTTAGTCAAGTTTGAATTTTGACTTTATTTTACAAATGGTTTTTGGTTATTGCCCTTGACTTAGTAAAATTGCTTCAAAAATATGTGTGCAAAATAAGCTACAATTTTTTAATAGATTTGATGAAACTTGGTATGAGTATTGAAATAGATAAGATGGTGGTCAAGTTCTAAATTAACAATTTTCCATGAACATTTTTTGAGTTTTTGCCCTTAACTTCAATATTAATTCAGTGAATATTTTTTGAGTTATTTCTCTTTATTTTTCAAATTCAATGCTGCCAGTGGGCTTATGTTACCTTGCCTGGCAAGCTATCTTGACGAATGTTTCTTGAGTTATTGCCCTTGACTTTGTAAAATCCTGTCAAAACTTTATCGTGGGTACAATAGAAGCTACAATTTTCCATGGATTGTGATGAAACCTAATTTGAGCATTGAATTGGCTGACACAATACTGCGGTCAAGTTCGTACTTGACAATTTCGATGAATGTTTATCAAGTTGACTTTGTAAAATTCTGTCAGAATAGAAGCTACAACTTTTAAAAGATTTTGATGACACTTGGTGTGAGCATTCGATTTGACTTTCAAGTTCGAATTTGACGATTTTGATGGAGAATTTGGCTGACTGCCTCAAATCCTACAAATTTGAACAGATTAAGATAGTAGCCAACTGTGGCCAAATAATGACCGAGTTGATTAATTTTTATCTTTTTAATTAAATTTGGTCATATTTCTTACATTTAATACCATGGTGTGTTTCTTGATTTACTTAAAAAATAATATCCGATCTTATGATCAAATGAGTTCAATCTATGCTATTTATAATCAATGTTACCTATTTTTTTTTAGAATATGAAGATATACAGGACGAAATGGAAAATCTTATGTTGGATGGCCACGATCTGCAAAAAACTATACAGAAAGAAAGTATAAAAGCAACCATGGACCTATATTTCAGTAAGTAAATATTATTAATTACTAAAGTTTTGGTCATCAACTTACGGTAATTGTAATCATATAAGATTTCCTATATAGTCATTCAACATGACACCTGTTAATATAGCTTGTTTTATTCTTGCGCTCCCACTCTAGACCAACGGAGTGGAATGTTTTCGTTTTCGGTGACTTTTGTCATCAATTTCAGATAAGCATTATGAGACGTTATGAGCTCTAGAAGTTGATAATAAAGGATTTACTCGACAACATTCCTTAATAAGCCCATTGACCTTATGCTAGACCCCTCACCCCGGGCATTAGTCTATGAGAGTTATGCTGTGAATATCATAGGCGTACGGGAGGGGGAAGCAGGGGACAAATTTTCGGTTCAATCATATTCAGGCAAAATTCTCGACATATTCGGACACTGAAAGTTCCGGAGTCTTCTTGTTTTATTTTTTAGAAAAATACCCAATAATATTGTCGGGAACCGATTCCTGACCGAATCCCTAGATTCTATTGAAGCAAAATACCCGAATATCGACATATTCTTGTGGAAGCCTTGTGTGCTGGTGATATTTACCATGGTTGTTCGGGCACTTTAGGATTCATGGATGTTTCGGATTTGGCCCGACGCGGCTCCGCGTTCAGTAGAATTAGGGCAGAGTCCGAGATTCAGGCACAAATCTCTCCCGCACCCCCAGTTTCAAAACCTCCCGTACACCCAAGGTGAATATTGCCCTAGAAATATTTCCCTCATTGACATTTAAATTACCCGTATTCACTAGATTACCTGATTTTCATTATTTTTACAGACAGTGAAGGGTTTGAAGATCTCGGAAGATGTAATAGTATGCACGAATTGAGTAAAGATTTCGGTAAGTGTGGTAAAGGTTAACTTCGATAACATCTGTATGGTAACTGATTTTGAGCAGAAACATCTTTTCACATGAATGAAACTCAACTTTGTATATATTTCTTGTTGTAGATATAAAAAGCGACCCAGCAGAAGCCCACTTGAAAACTATTGAGGCTACAATAGTCGATTTGGAATGTATGGCTAGAGATATGGAAGAGGAAATCGCTTCATTGCAAGATCATTGCCTTAACGGTACGTATATACAATTGATTTGGTAATATGCATGTTCCTAAAGCAACTTTTGTAGATATACTTGAACCAACCGTTGCTTTTATAATCCCAGATTCTCTTCATTAATTTTGATTGGTCGAGAGTTTACACTTCTACCAATTAGATTCCTTGCAACAAACTATTGCGGTAAAATGTTGGAGTGACCAGACGTAAGATCTTTAGTTACAGTTTTATCTAGGATAATCGAGTCTATAAGGTCAAGGCTGTATTATGAAAAAATGACTGACTGTGTAAGTTTTAGCCGAGGAGCGATTACGAGCACACAAACTCGTTCTGGCATAACAATTCGGGACACATTCGTCAGAAAGTTTATTATTATTATTATTAACAACATTTATAAAGCGCTCCTTTCACCATGACAGTGTTCAGAAGCGCTGTACAATAGGTAAATTAAACATATAAAATTATATTAAAATAACCAAGTAGTTCAAACACAGTAAGATTAATTAAAATTAAGTTATATAGGCCTTTAAAAACAAACGAGTTTTGAGAGATGTTTTAAAACTTAAAACTGTGGTGCAGGAACGTATGCCAATTGGAAGTTTATTCCAGAGTAAAGGACCTTTCTATGCAAACGACTGCTCTCTGTATGTGCAGAGTTTTACAGAAATAGGTTTTAGTAGGGTTTTGTCTTGAGCAGATCTAGTTACACGAGTAGGGTTGTGAAGAGTGAGGAGGTCAGACAGATAATTTGGAGCCAAGCCATTCAAACATTTGTAAACAAGTAACAATAACTTAAACTCTAATCTATAGTGTATGGGGAGCCAATGCAGATCGTACAGAATAGGGGTGATATGATCAGATTTTCGTTTCAATGAAATTAGACGAGCTGCTGTGTTCTGAACCTTTCGGAGTTTATTAATGTTTTTCTGGTAAGCCAATAAGAAGTGAGTTGAAATTATCTAGTCTAGAGGTGACAAAGGCATGTACTAATGATTTAGTGGCATCAGTTGCAGTCTTGGTTTACCGCTTGCAGTCTTGGTACTAACAAAAATGTCTTCGTCGCCTTTTCTCTGGTTTTCGCTCAGGCTTTCGATAGAAAACTTGTTTTGAATTAATGAAAACAATGATTCCATGGAGGCCGCCATTTTGAATAAGTCCAAATGTTACGAGATCACTGGATACATTTAGTAGTAACGTATGGTTTGCCAAGGGAGGTTATAAGTCTTTAATGTCGAGAATCTGGGATTGTGAAAGCAACGGTTGGTTCAGATGGTTAATATAAAATCTGACATCGTGTGTCGTATATACCAATACCACTTATTTATAGATTATCATTATGTTTCAGAAGAAGAAATAACCATAAATGATGCCCAAAGAGTACTATCCGGTGTTGTAAGATATCTGACCCGTGCTGCCTTCGATAGTATGCGGTTTGCTGCTGCCGGGTTGAAAAACAAAAGTGTTTGGAAAGAAGGTAAAAGCGCCATTTATACAGTAGAAATTGTTAATCATACATAATTGCGAACATTCATTTTTCTCTTAAGCCCACTTTATTTATTGTGCCGGATTACGTTAGGGATGCAAGATAAATTCATTAATACAGCACTATGCAATGAAGTGTCTCCAACACGTATGCCATTCCTTCAACGACAATTTAGCATTAAGTCTACAAAGAATTCTATTAAATAAATTGGTATTAGTGCATGTTCTGTAACTGTAAAATTCCTCACAACGCTAGGTGAATATACAAATAAATAGCTAAGTTTCAAGGTCATAGGTATCATTATCAACGAGGTAAGTAGGTTACCTGCCTTGAAACCTGATAAATTTTAGATTCGACACTCATTCTATCAATTTACAATAACGCATAGTTGTAATAGATATACATTATTTTATTTTTCAGCATATCCTGCACCTTCATTGCAAACACAAGAAGAATCTAGAAAAAGGGAATTCAACTCATTGCTTCAGAAATTTCTACGTACTCTTGGAAAAGAAAACCCTTAACGTGCCAAGCTATATATTAATATCCGTAAAATAAACATAAAATATAATAGTTTTACCAGCTTAATTAAACTAGTGTTCATATTTTTGTAGCATACAATAAAATTGTTATATTTCAAATGAAACCTTCGCCTGTGATCTTCAATAAAACTTTTTTTTCTTACGTTTGTGTCATTCTTCCTACTGTTAGTGCATCCCAGGGAATTTTTTCGATGTGCGAGAACGTTTTTTGGCGGCCGTCTACCAGGCAAATCGAAAAATAAATAAAATACAGGCTGAATTTATCCCAGACATAAGGCGTTCAATTCAAAGAAAAGGATTCGAATAGGGGGTAGTGGTATACACATTAACAAGTGCACGGATATAAACTGTGTCTTATTTGATGTTAATATATGTTTAAATATGGTACTATACCCGTACGTGGCAGACTGGATGAACCCAGTCATTTAATTCTGAAGCAAATTGCTTTTCCTCTTAGAAGCAGAAAAGTGGGACGAAAAAAAAACTCCTTTCATTTATACTCTTAGAAAGTATTGTATATTCAGTCAGGATTTAAATTTCCAGAGGTAATTACCAACAATTTTGGCGTCTGCTGCTTCATTTATGGTCATGCTTAGCCTCGTGTTATATTTGTACAACTTGTGTTTAATTATGAAAAAGGATTAGAATTGTTGTACATGTAATTTGTGTTTCCAGTATTGAATTTGGCTTGGTTTGCCATTATTAACATATTATATTATCCTGTATATATCTTGATCAAGATAATCTCAGGGATTACCAAGTTTAGTTTTATAGTAAATAAAAGTTTATATCAAGTTTATCTGTGTTGTGGAGGCACTCAAGAAATGTAGAAAAGACACATTATACATAAATTAATCAATGTCATACAATTCATTTAAGATACCGAAACGTGTGGAGTAAAAGTTCTACCTCTCTAATCAGTTAGATGTTAGTGTGTTAAACTGGAGATATAGAGGTGGCTACCCCCTATCCCCCCCCCCCCCCAAGACCAAAAAACAATTATGCACAGGAGTGGGACGTAAAACTCCATTTCATTGAATTTACTCGCCCATCACCTGATTTTAAAACAGCATAGGCTGAGAAAATACTGATCCTCCTAGAACATTTCGTCGGCCCTTCCTATACTGTTCCCAGAAACGCCGCTGATGTTTTAGGTTTGGCCTTGAACGACAGAAATAAGTATACATTGGTGACATGTAGGGACATCTTTTCTAAAACTTTGGTTTGGTCATTGACAGGGGCGTAGCGTGAACATTTTGACTGGGGGGGGGGGGGGGGTGGGGGTGTAACGTCTATGTTTTACCGACGAACACGTGTAACGTCTAAGTTTTACCGACGAACACGTGTTCTTCCGGGGGCAAAAATAACTTAAGGTTTAGGATTTGCTTTAACGATGGATTTCGTATACGAAATCCATCGTTATAGCAAATCCTAAACCTTTGAAAATCATATCAATCAGGGGTGTATCTGGAATAGGCCTTAGAGGCGGGACTGAAAGGTGATTTTTCCAAGGCAAGTCCTGCAGGCCAAAGGCCTTCGTATTTGGCCCTTGCAGTGGCGGGGTGTTCGGGGGTCCTTCCCCGGAAAATTTTACGCGATTTTGGAAGTCTTTTCCACTGGTCCAAATTATCAATTTCCATCGGAAAACCATATGTTTTCTATGTCCTTTTTCGACCTATTCTGCGTTTTACCGACATGGTGGGGGGTTTCGGGGGTTCACCCCCGGAAAATTTTACAAACTAGGAAACCCGAAGAATACATCTGACGCGATTTTGTAAGTCGTTTCCACAGGTCAAAATTATCAATTTTCATCGGAAAACCATATGTTTTATATAGCCTTTTTCGACCTATTCTGCGTTTTACCGACAAGTTCAGTAAAAATCACTTTTTATATAGACGAAGAGTTTTCCAATAACATCATAAATGACGCAAGGTTTCCACTCTTTCGGTCAGCCAATCGGATTTACCGAAGGCTCCATTCCCCATCCATGACCGTCTATTATCGACCGGTTCCGCGTTTTACCGACAAGTTTATTAAAAATCACTTTAATGAAGACGAACGGTTTACCGATAACATCTTAACAGACACAAGGTTTTCACTCTTTCGGTTAACAAATCGGTTTTACCGACGGCTCCATCTATGACCTTCTTCTATCGGCCAATTCCGCGTTTTACCGACAAATTCAAATAACGAACAGCTTACCGATAACAAGGGTATCGGTTAATCAATCGGTTTTACCTAAGACTCCAGTCATAACCAACTTATAACGACCGATTCCGGTAGTTTCAGTAAAAAAAATACTTTTCAAGTTGACAGTTTACTGATAACATCATAACCAACACAAGGTTTTTACTTTTTAAGGGTTTAATTTTTTAATCGGTTTTATCGACCCATTCCCACGGGTTTTACAAGAAAAGGTTCAATCCATGATCCGCGTTTTTTCCGACCCATTCCACCAATTTTTAAACCCCCAAAAGAAGGGTTTAGTAAAAGTAGGGGGGATTTTGACAGCCCCACAACACCCCCCCCCCCCCCGTACGCTACGCCCATGTTCATTGCTCTTGTTATTAGGCTTCAAATTAGAGTTGCCGAACCTAACCACCCTATCGATTGTGCCAAAAAGCTTACACAGAATTTTGTTACGAATTAAGTGAACATACGATTTAGGACTTAGGTAGATTTTCCGGCATAAAAACAACACTAAATTGTCGCAACTTGTGGTATAAATTATAACGTAACATTCAAAGTGGTTAGTGAACCTTTTAGTTACAACGGTGTTGTTGAATAAACATACGATTGCGAAATATTTTTATAGAATTGCGAAATTCATGTTAGAAAAAATATTTATTTTAGCTTTTACAAATTGTCCGAAATATTTCTCCAACATTAGAACTTTCTAGTTTTGCGGATTGATTTGTACATAACCTTATTTAACACCATAATTTTATCTTTTCTATTCTCTTTTCTATTCTCTTTTCCCGTCTCCATAGTAATCAATCTACTACCTTCTAATGATGTTTTTTCTACCAATCAATTTTTATGCTTGTCAAACATTTTTTAGAGAACTAGTTTTCGAATAATAATTACGGTTCCAATTGTTGGATAGCAAGCCACAAACACGTACAGACTCTTTAGCCTTCACTATCCCTCAACACGTCATTGTTTTCAGGGGGCGAGTCCTACATGGTGATCTGCTAAACATTCATCTTTACAGAAACCGCCGAAGATTCACGACTGATAAGACGCGTCTTTCAAAACAAGACTATTGATGAAGACCGTTAGGCAATACTCGGCAGTTTCTACTTGAATTCAAACCAATTAAAGTATAAATGAAAGTGAAATGATTATATAAAAGAATAACTGAAATTATCAGCTTGTTTTAAGTTTAATTAGTTTGTCCCAACATAACCCCCCTTTTCTGCACACACCCTGGATTTGTGAGTCCTTGACGAATTTGTTTTCTGGCCACAATGGCATTGTCCATTCAAGGCCAGTAATTATATGTTTGTTTATGGCAACTTCAATAGAAATAATCACAACAGGGTGAGTTTGAGGTCAGACGACCAAAACAGCTTCAGTGATTTCAACTTTGATGTGGGGGTTTGTGGTGGGGTTGTAAATTGCTGTTTCGATCTCTAACTTGTCAATTGATTCCATCGAACTCCAACAACTGTTTTCGGCTAAAATGATGACAAAAATGGCAGTTCCGAAAGGGGGCCTATTAGTCTGAAAAGAACTGAGGGTATTTGGGTATCCAAGAATTAAATTTGCCTGATCGATGGAAATGGAATCTAGAAATACCAAACTGATTACTGTTAAGAATAAGTTAAACTTTTCCTATTATAGATCTACATTTATTGGTGAAACGTCACTATCAAAAATATCATTGGTCGTGTATGTTTGCGACAGTGACATACATAACTTGGTGAATGTGTTATGCAATTATAGAAACATCTTCTGTTGATATAATTATAGAATTAACTGATAAAGACCAATGAATAAAAAGTAGTAGAACTAAGTATTCGGATTTCGGCATCGATAATCATGCAAAAGGTTGATCAGTTCATATTTGCTCCAGTGCGTTTGAAAGCCATGCTAAAGAGTGCTCAAATATCTCCCCATTTTACATGATCACTGAGGCGGAACAAAGGATAAATATGCTATGTCGAAATACAATTCGCATGCTTTTGTTATTCGTTGTAAAAAGATATCACATGAAGATACTCTATTATTGTATACTCCAATAGGCCTATATAAGAGGATTGAGAAAATTGAGCAGGCATTCTGAGACCCGCACATCGTCAACCAAACATGATTATGAAGTTATTGTTGGTGGTTACAGTTGTCGCCTATTTGGCTTCTGCCAGTACTGCTGAAAGTGACCTTGCAAAAGAGTTAGTTCGCAGTTTGTCAGAATATACCCGATCTGCAGAAGAAGTAAGTGAAATCTTTCTGAATTTATATTATACAAAATATCTAACTCTCGAACTGAGATCGAATATTGTTATTGATCATGTTAAAATATTCATCCGTAGCCTACTGAAATAAACAAAAAATATGCATCTCCATTTTATTCATATTAATGCCAAACGCGTAAAAATGATCGATCTGAAATTATTCCTAAAAATAATTATATACAGTTGCTCACATACGACATAATTCATAAGAAGAATCTCAAATGTTATGTTTCTGTAATTTCGAAATTTTTATCCAAGTGAAGACAATTTAAATAAACGTTTATTTAGGAAATGAAACAAATAAATATATATAAATTTATAGACTATCTTTTTCCACACGTACCTCTGATATAAACAGTAAAAGAATTATCACCCAATTTTCACCTAGGTGGAAAGAGGCCTTTATTTCACCTTTTTAGAAAATAAAGTTTTTTTAAATTCAAATTTACAGGAATTATTCAAATTCTCTTTACAAAAAAATAAAGAAAAATTCAAAAACGGTTGCTTTGCCCGACAATAGTTGGTATATTTTAAGTAAACTTATAGTACTCGACACGGTCGTTTGATTTCCTAAAAGCCCATTACAGTTTTATTAATTTGATCTAAACACTCTCTTCTGCTCTATTATAAATATATATATATATATATTCATTCATATACAAATATCATTCCAACACATAACCTTGTTTCAGGGACAGCACACAATTTCTGTAAATGGTGCACAAGGACAAAGTAAGCTGTACTTTAATTACATTTTAAAAGAAAAAAAAAACATTAAAGGTATAATAGCCGTTAGAATACACTCCTCCTACGTCTAATATGTATGTTTAATATTGACTATTGGTTAAATAAGTATGTATCCCACACTTGATGAATTTTCAAAAAGCGAATAAAACTATATTCGGAATTTTCAAAAAGTGAGCAAGCGACGATTCCATTCTGTTTGGGAATAAAAGCGTCTGGAAAATCAGCGCTAAATTATCCGGACTCGGTCCGCCAATTCATTTGCCATCTGTTTCAATGTTAAATCACGAAATTCAACCTTCCATAACTTTTTCCAGAAATCTCGTTGAAAGCTTTCCTGTATGTCACATGAAAGCCTGGCCAATACTTGGTTTCTGTACAAAATTTCAATATAGCATGACCATGAAAATTTTGAACTAAACAAAATGAAAGTAAACCACTACATTTTATCAACATCCGCTTGACTGTCACTGCACACAAAACCACTATTTTTAGAAATAACCTTCCGCCAATTAAATTTCTCATTATCTCAGAAATTCTGAAAGAAAATGCAATTTCAGACATCAAATTTCAAATCTAGACCAAAAATGGGCATGCAAAAACCCCAAAGGAAGGGAGAAAGAGGATTTCTAAAAATAGAACGAAATATACAATCATTAGCATAAAATGTTTTACTGGTCCGAGTCCTTCCTTGAGGGAAATCTATATGTTAGAGTTACTTCCCTTTAAAATTACAATTTGAAAATCGCTTAATGGATGTATTGAGCGTTTTATTATTAACTACTTGATTTTGTGGATTTATCGAATTATAAAGTGATGTTGATGTATAGTGATGACGCCAGGAAAGTCCACTGATGGATATATACTGTTATTTGTCAAGTTTGAGTGAAATTAAAATTTTATGTTTCTTCTAACGGCTATTATCCCTTTAATAAATCTGATTACGGCATCTCGTTTTTTTAAATTAAAAAAAATTGAATATGGGTGGAAGTGACAGCAATTCAGTTGTTATTAAACCAATAATTGAAATGTTGGATTGCAGCCTATTTATATTACAATAACAGATGCACAAGAAGCCATTGATGATGACCTGGTGGGAATTAAGACCATCGTATAAACTCTCCTCACGTAAATATTTAGACAACGTTCAAAACCCAACTTTCATCTACCTCTTTTTGAAGACTGTGGCAATTTAAAACTTGACACCTTATCTGAATAGTTGTCATCCTATTTTGTTTGCAGATTGTCTGAAATAAGCAGTCTGTAGTTAAAATTTTTCAAACTGCTCAACCTTATTTCAGGACTATCACCTAAATTATTTTTGGAAATGGTTGCTCGATGGTCGAAATCATCTAGCCAATATTTAGAAGCTCTAGAAAAAATGAGACCAAAATTTTATAGAATCCTACAAGGGAGACTGGGTAAGTGAAGATTTTGACATAATATAAATCTATTTTAACAATGGTTATAAGGACAATTTATTAGCCGTTCTAAGGGGATAATCAGTGTTGTATATCGGTGAATCAACAAAAACAAAGTATCATGGAAACTGCCATTAGACCTCTATTCCTTTTTAACAAATGTTACAAATAATGTATTTGATCTCTATGGACGACATTTTGATAAGTTTCCTAAATAAAATGGAAACACCTAATACTTTCTAAACGCCCACATGAATATGTGGACGTTTATCCGTCCGTCATTAAGCTACAATTTTATATGGATTTTATGAAACTTGGTTTAAGCATTGGAATTGATAAGGCGGCGGTCAACTTCGATTTTGATGATTTTTCGATGAACTTTTTTTGAGTTATTGCCCCTGCCTCTATATTGACACTATAGAAGCTACAATTTTCAATGGATTTTGATGAAACTTGGTATGAGTATTGGAAGTAATAAGACGGTGGTCAAGTTTGAATTTGATGATTTTTCCATGAACGGTTTTTCAGTTATTGCCCTTGACTTAGTAAAATCACGTCATTATGGGTGCAATACAAGCTGCAATTTTCAGAGGATTTTCATCAACCTTAATTTAAGCATTGAATTGATATGGTGGGGGTCAAGTTCGAACTTGAAGTTTTGATGAATTGTTTTTTAGTAATTGTCCTTGACTTTGTAAAATCCTGTCAATTTTTTATCATGAGTGCAATAGAAGCTACAATTTTCAATGGATTGTGATGAAACTAAATTTGAGCATTGAATTGACACAAGACTGCGGTCAAGTTCGTACTTGACAATTTCGATGAATGTTTATTAAGTTATTGTCCTTGACTTTGTAGAATTCTGTCAAAATAGAAGCTACAATTTTCAATAGATTTTGATGAAACTTGGTGTGAGCATTCGAATTGACGTTCAAGTTTGAATTTGACGATTTAGATGTTTGCATATATAGACGCTATAATTCAAAGGAAACAATGATTTAACAATGCTGATGTGTGGGCGAATGTTACCTTGTCTGGCAAGCTAGTTTCTTTACATTTTCTTACATTTAATACCATAAGGAGAAATTTGTTCTTGCCATAGTGTGTTTCTTGATTTACTTTAAAAAAAAATATCCAATCTTATGATCAAATGAGTTCAATCTATGCTATTTATAATCAATGTTACCTTCTTTTTTTTTTAGAATATGGAGATATACAGGACGAAATGGAAAATCTTATGTTGGATGGCCACGATCTGCATGAAACTATACAGAAAGAAAGTTTAAAAGCAATCATGGACCTATATTTCAGTAAGTAGGGCCTAAATATTATTTATTAGGCGTACTATAGTTTTGGTCATCAACTTACGGTAATTGTTATTATAAGATTTCCTATATAAGTCATTCAACTTGACACCTGTTTATAGCTTCTGTTTTATTTTTGTTCTCCCACTATAGACCAACTGAGTGGAATGTTTTCGTTTTCGGTGACTTTTGTCATCAATTTCAGATATGCATTATGAGACGTTATGAGCTCTAGAAGTTGATAATAAAGGATTTACTCGACAACATTCCTTAATAAACCCATTACCCTTATGCTAGACCCCTCACCCCAGTCTATGGGAGTTTTGCTGTGAATATTGCCCAAGAAAAAATTCCCTCATTGACATTTAAATTACCCGTATTCACTAGATGGCCTGATTTTCATTATATTTACAGACAGTGAAGGGTTTGAAGATCCCGGAAGATGCAAAAGTATGCACGAATTGAGTAAAGATTTCGGTAAGTGTGGTAACAGTTAACTTGATAACTTGTAAGGTAACTGATTTTTCAGAGGAAACATCTTTTCGCATGAATGAAACCCTACTTTGAATATATTTCTCGTTGTAGAGGTAAAAAGCGACCCAGCAGAAGCACACTTGAAAACTATTGAGGCTACAATAGTCGATTTGGAATGTATGGCTAGAGATATGGAAGAGGAAATCGCTTCATTGCAAGATCATTGCCTTAACGGTACGTATATATCATTGATTTGGTAATATAAATGTTCCTAAAGCAACGTTTGGATACATAAACCAACCGTTGCTTTCACAATCGCAGATTCTCGTCATTAATTTTGATTGGTCAAGAATTTACACTTCTACCAATTAGATTCCTTGAAACAAACTATTGGAAAATTTTTTGAGTGACCAGACGTAAGATCTTTAGCTACAGTTTTATTTTAAGATAATCGAGTCTATAAGGTCAAGGTCGTATTATAAAAATAAAATGGCTGACCGTGTACGTTTTAGCCGAGGAGCAATTACGAGCACACAAAATGGTTCTGGCATAACAACCGGGATAGTTTCGTAAGAAAGTATTTTACTGCTTGCAGTCTTGATACAAATAAAAATGTGTTAGTGCTTGCGTCGCTTTTTTCTGGTTAGTGTAGTTCTTTGATGCAATGGAGGCCGCCATTTTGAATAAGTCCAAATGTTACGAGATCACTGATTGGATACAATTAGAAGTGACGTTTGGTTTGCCAAGCCAGGTTATTAATCTCTAATGACAAGAATCTGGGAATGTGAAAGTAATAATAATAATAATAATAAACTCTTTATTTTACATGGGTCGGAATTAGGCCCAATACACAAGGACATGGTCCTGTCTCACATTCAGCCCATGGGCAACGGTTGGTACAGATGGTTAATATAAAATCTGACATCGTGTGACCAACGTATATACCAATACCACTTATCTATGGATATCATATTGTGTTTCAGAAGAAGAAATAACCATAAATGATGCCCAAAGAGTACTTTCCGGTGTAACAAGATATCTGGCCCGTGCTGCTGTCGATGGTATGCGGTTTGCTGCTGCTGGGCAGAAGAACAAAAGTGTTTGGAAAGAAGGTAAAAGCGCCAGATACATAAATATTTTTCTCTTTAGCCTACTTTATTTATTAGCGAGGCAAGATAAATTCATGAATACTAGTATAGCACTTTGCAATGAATTCCGAAACTTGCTGACTCTATTGACGCAACCACAGGCGTGACATGGATGGTGTTAGGGAATAACGACGGTATGATTGAACTTCCAAATAAATCAAGGTTTGGTGGATTCGAAGTTTGTAAATACATTTAAAACTCCTGCACCCGTGGAGGTGCGGAAAATCCAAAGTTTTTAGTTTCTCCCCTAGCCATATCTGTCCAAATAGCTATCAGAGGCTGGGAATATAGTCAGCAAGTTTCAGACTACTTATATGCAATGGAGTATCTCCAATAGTAACGTATGCCATTCCTTCAACGACAATTTAGCATTAACTCTTCATAGATTTTACAAAGATTTCTATTAATAAATTCTGTATTAGTGCAACTAACTGTAACTAATTCCTCACAACGCTAGGTGAATGTACAAGGTAATACCCAGCTAATTTTCGAGGTCATAGGTATTTAGATTCGACGCCCATCCTATCAATTTAGAATAACGCAAAGTTGTAATAGATATACATTCTTTTATTTTTCAGCATATCCTGCTCCTCCATTGCAAACACAAGAAGAACCTAGAAAAAGGGAATTCAACGCTTTGCTTCAGAAATTTCTACGTACTCTTGGAAAAGAAAAGCCTTAACGTGCTAAGCTATATATTAATATCTGTTGCCTCTATGAGTGACTCACAATGTTATAAATTAACGTACCTGTTTGATTTCTATAACAGAATATTCTATACTAGTGTTTCAGAAACATAAAATATAATTCTAATTTTACCAGGTTAATTAAACTCGTCTTCTTGCCCTTTTTTGTAGCATACATTAATTTTTTTTATGTTTGTGTTAAGAGTGAAGAAGTTCCTAGAAACTTCTGTGTAAAGCACTGGCCAAGGTCACAAATAAAGAGATAAATGTTCGATACAAGATAAGGTGAAGTTAGCATAGTTAGTATTGAGTTAAAAAACACCCACAAGTAATCTACAAAAAACAATAGTCCATAATATGAAATTTTTCTTGTTACCAGTCTAAAAGAAGAGAGCATGATTAGGTTCTGAAAAGATAAGGAGTTGGTCCATCCAGTAGCTTTCTCTCTGTAATCGTTTGGTTTTTGGTTTGATAAGATCAGAGTCAGGAATTGATTCAATAGGCAAGATATGATGATAAAGTTTCGAAAGCACAGACACGGGAGGTTGGGTTGAATATAAATATGAATATAATATAAACGACAACATTTAGAAAAATGCATCCACGGTTCGAAATACATTCAGTCGTTATAAATATAAATATAAACGACAACATTTAGAAAAATGCATCCACGGTTCGAAATACATTCAGTCGTTATAAATATAAATATAAACGACAACATTTAGAAAAATGCATCCACGGTTCGAAATACATTCAGTCGTTATGAATATAAATATAAACGACAACATTTAGAAAAATGCATCCACGGTTCGAAATACATTCAGTCGTTATGAATATAATATAAACGACAACATTTAGAAAAATGCATCCACGGTTCGAAATACGTTCTGTCGTTATAAATATAAATATAAACGACAACATTTAGAAAAATGCATCCACGGTTCGAAATACATTCAGTCGTTATAAATATAAATATAAACGACAACATTTAGAAAAATGCATCCACGGTTCGGAATACATTCAGTCGTTATAAGTATAAATATAAACGACAACATTTAGAAAAATGCATCCACGGTTCGAAATACATTCAGTCGTTATAAATATAAATATAAACGACAACATTTAGAAAAATGCATCCACGGTTCGAAATACATTCAGTCGTTATAAATATAAATATAAACGACAAAATTTAGAAAAATGCATCCACGGTTCGAAATACGTTCTGTCGTTATAAATATAAATATAAACGACAACATTTAGAAAAATGCATCCACGGTTCGAAATACATTCAGTCGTTATAAATATAAATATAAACGACAACATTTAGAAAAATGCATCCACGGTTCGGAATACATTCAGTCGTTATAAGTATAAATATAAACGACAACATTTAGAAA
This sequence comes from Nipponacmea schrenckii, assembly GCA_030562195.1. Classification (NCBI taxonomy): domain Eukaryota; kingdom Metazoa; phylum Mollusca; class Gastropoda; family Lottiidae; genus Nipponacmea; species Nipponacmea schrenckii. The sequence goes on from CM060202.1 coordinate 16,591,432, forward strand.
AATGCATCCACGGTTCGAAATACATTCAGTCGTTATAAATATAAATATAAACGACAACATTTAGAAAAATGCATCCACGGTTCGAAATACATTCAGTCGTTATAAATATAAATATAAACGACAAAATTTAGAAAAATGCATCCACGGTTCGAAATACGTTCTGTCGTTATAAATATAAATATAAACGACAACATTTAGAAAAATGCATCCACGGTTCGAAATACATTCAGTCGTTATAAATATAAATATAAACGACAACATTTAGAAAAATGCATCCACGGTTCGAAATACATTCAGTCGTTATAAATATAAATATAAACGACAACATTTAGAAAAATGCATCCACGGTTCGAAATACATTCAGTCGTTATAAATATAAATATAAACGACAACATTTAGAAAAATGCATCCACGGTTCGAAATACGTTCTGTCGTTCTTCATTAGTCAATCAGAAACTTAGATTGTAAAATTTCATTTCATTTAAATTGGGTTGTCCATAAAAAGCAAGACTTCAGATCAAAGAGATACTTTTAAATAGTGTACAAGACCTTTTCATAAAAGAAACTAATAAATGTTTTGGTTTGCGCTACGAGGGCCGACATAGGAAAAGAGGTGGGGGCTGTGCTTGATACATACCAGCAAAGAAAAGACAACTCAGACAATTAATCGTAAATCGACCAATATAGATAATTATTCCAGCGATTTATTAATATACAAATATTGTTTAATGAGGTGAAGGTGAGGACAGATAAACCCTGGATTATCGCTAGGGGTCAATTGAGTAGACTGTTTTAATGACACACGACTAATAAGGGCGATAATCCATACTGGACTTCAAGGAGAAAATGATCGTGTTATAATTCTATAATTGATCATTATGTGAATGTTTCTGTCTTCTTTTAAACTTGAATACAAGGGCAATAACTCTGCCCTGATTTCTGATATTTAAGATCGTGTTTTAATTCTATATTTGCCCTCTATGTCGATATTCCTGCCTTCTTCTAAAAGCTTAAACAAGGGCAATAACTACTTTATTTTATATCCTGATCATTGAGTTCTGAACCTGTTCCGTCCCCCCTCCAATACTGCTATCTTTCGAACTGTACAGAAGTGAATATGTGAAAAAAAAACTCCTTTATCGCTATTTTGAAATCTGTCAAAACCTATTTTTTGAAAAGAAGAATGAAAAAATTTAACCATTGACTACTGTAGTGTTCCTGAAGAAGGCGTTTAGTCGAAACGTAAGACAACAAGCCAATAGTATATATCTTTAATTGTTTTTCCTGTTATGGGAATTAGAGAAATAATTTAAAATATCTAACATTTAAAAAGCTTCAAGACAAATAAACCTGACTTCTGGGTTAATGGATCAAGTCGGCATAGCTATAAACCAATCACTATATCCATGCTTTCACATAGATTTTTTATATTTTTGTTTATTGCTTAAGTACGGAAGCGTATTAGGGCCATTCAATTTTTTTTTTTTTTGTAAATTTTCAAGTTAGTAACTTGAATTTTCAAGTTAGTAACTTGAATTTTCAAGTTAGTATCTTGAATTTTCAAGTTAGTATCTTGAATTTTCAAGTTAGTAACTTGAATTTTCAAGTTAGTAACTTGAATTTTCAAGTTAGTATCTTGAATTTTCAAGTTAGTATCTTGAATTTTCAAGTTAGTATCTTGAATTTTCAAGTTAGTAACTTGAATTTTCAAGTTAGTATCTTGAATTTTCAAGTTAGTATCATACTATACCCACCCATTCCAACTAGCATACCCCCTATCATACCATACACACCCATTACAACTGGCTGCTATAATACTGTCATGTAGTTAATAAGCATTACGGAGTAAGCTCCCTTTAGTCAGTTTAGGCTGTATTATTATGATTAGTGCAGTGTGCATATTTGTTGTTGAGTGCAGTGTGCAAAAGAGACCACATGTCTTAGTCACTAATATCCAGACCCATAAATAATTAGAACTGTACTATGACTGTAAGAACTGGATAATAGAGACTGAACACATGGACTTTTCAGGCTCAGGCTAGAAGCTAGGCTCTACTCTTGTTATGTATTATAACTTGATCTAATAGTTAATAAATCAATACATCCTTCAATTAAACTAGTGAAATCGATCCCTATATAACAACCATTCCAACTAGCATACCTCCCATCATACCATACGCAAACATTCCAACTGGCCTATCATACAATCTACCAATTCCACTAATACCTCCCATCATACCATTCCAACCAGCATACCTCCTATCATGCCATACCCACCCATTCCAACTGCCCTATCATACAATCTACCAATTCCACTAATACCTCCCATCATACCATTCTAACTAGCATACCTCCTATCATACCATACCCACCCATTCCAACTAGCATACCTCCTATCATACCATACCCACCCATTACAACTGGCCTATCATACAATCTACCAATTCCACTAAGTAACCTCCCATCATACCATGCCCACCCATTCCAACTGGCCTATCATACAATCTACCAATTCCACTAAGTAACCTCCCATCATACCATGCCCACCCATTCCAACTGGCCTATCATACAATCTACCAATTCCACTAAGCATACCTCCCATCATACCATACCCACCCATTCCAACTAGCATACCTCCCATCATACTATACCCACCCATACCAACTAGCATACCTCCATTAATACCATACCCTCCCATTCCCATTTGCATACCTCCTATCATACCATACCCACCCATTCCACTAAGCATGCATCCCATCATACCATACCCACCCATTCCAACTAGCATATCTCCCATCATACTATACCCACTATGGGTATAGTATGATGGGAGATATGGTTAGTGGAATTGGTAGATTGTGTGATAGGAGGTATGCCAATTGGAATGGGTGGGTATGGTATGATGGGAGGTATGCTATTTGGAATGGGTGGGTATAATGTGATTGGAGGTTTGCTTAAATGAATTGGTAGATTATATGATAGGCCAGTTGGTATGGGTGGGTATAGTATGATGGGAGGTAGGCTAGTTGGAATGGGTTGGTATGTTATGATGGGATGCATGCTTAGTGGAATGGGTGGGTATGGTATGATGGGAGGTATGCCTAGTGGAATTGGTAGATTGTATGAAAGGCCAGTTGGAATGGGTGGGCATGGTATGATGGGAGGTTACTTAGTGGAATTGGTAGATTGTATGATAGGCCAGTTGGAATGGGTGGGTATGGTATGATGGGTGGTATGCTTAGTGGAATTGGTAGATTGTATGATATGCCCGTTGGAATGGGTATGATGTGATGGGAGGTATGCTTAGTGGAATTTGTAGATTGTATGATAGGCCAGTTGGAATGGGTGGGTATGGTATGATGGGTGGTATGCTTAGTGGAATTGGTAGATTGTATGATATGCCCGTTGGAATGGGTATGATGTGATGGGAGGTATGCTTAGTGGAATTGGTAGATTGTATGATAGGGCAGTTGGAATGGGTGGGTATGGTATGATAGGAGGTATGCTAGTTGGAATGGGTGGGTATGGTATGATAGGAGGTATGCTAGTTGGAATGGTATGATGGGAGGTATTAGTGGAATTGGTAGATTGTATGATAGGCCAGTTGGAATGGGTGCGTATGGTATGATGGGAGGTATGCTAGTTGGAATGGTATGATGGGAGGTATAAGTGGAATTGGTAGATTGTATGATAGGCCAGTTGTAATGGGTGTGTATGGTATGATAGGAGGTATGCTAGTTGGAATGGGTGGGTTAGTATGATACTAACTTGAAAATTCAAGTTACTAACTTGAAAATTCAAGTTACTAACTTGAAAATTCAAGTTACTAACTTGAAAATTCAAGTTACTAACTTGAAAATTCAAGATACTAACTTGAAAATTCAAGATACTAACTTGAAAATTCAAGATACTAACTTGAAAATTCAATATACTAACTTTCTAAATTCAAGTTACTAACTTGAAAATTCAAGTTACTAACTTGAAAATTAAAAAAAAAAAGTGAATGGCCCTAATACGCTTCCGTACTTAAGCGCTAATAAACAACACTGCATTTACAATTGTTGACTTTTCTACTTTATTTTAATTTCTGTTTCAAAATAAACAACAACATGGCCATGAAGATAATATTGAAGTATTACGCCACGTTCAATCTAATTAGTCTTACATTCGACCTTCCAATCTTGATGATGCAAAAAAAAAAAAACAATGCCTCCCAACATAAGAAATCATAGCGCAGACATTTTAAATGATACTTCTATATAATAGGATATATCAAATAAATAACATTACAACCTTCTCAAATGGATGTCGAGCTGATAGTCCGAGTCGGAGATATGCATCAAGTGTGTCGCAAAACCTTTGTCAGAAACAGCCGCGACATTACGTATACAACTCGCTGTGCCTGGAATTTCCAAAGACAACCGACCTAACAGTAGAATTATAGATAGAAAAATTAAAAATGTGTAGAAAGGGCTAAAACAGTATAACAATTTGTAGTTTTCAAAAGTTAAAAATAGAAAATTTGACTGTACTGTGATAACGTAACGTGATTGTTACTATGACGTCATAACCATTATCATCACTGATTGTTCTGTATTACAACCAGAAACAACACAGATTCCACATTCCACTCTATTTCATCACATTTCAACAAATTTCCTGATTTCAAGAATTTTGTGGTAAAAAGGTGAGTTTTTATTGTATTTTTATGATGTTAAAGTTTTATCAAAAAATAGTTAAATTCTAAGGTAAATTTTGACAGTTTTTAAAGAACAGTTTCTACGACACATTTTGTTAAATTCAAACGAATTCTACATATTTTCAGAAAGTTTGGTCACTATGTTTTTGAACTTGTTGAAAATAACATTTTATTTATCTTATAGGAAAAATGACAACAATGGATTATGCATGCCAGAATCTTCCGAGAGACGCTCTGGGAAGAAAACTCATAAAAAGTCGAAGAGAAACCCAGGCAGAATTTGAGAGAAGACGTCGAGTTTTTAACGACTTTAGAGATTACAAGAACTTCCCTCAACAAAATCTGGTTCTTCCCGAGGAACCGTTACTGACAAACATAGTCCAATATCACCAACCATCCTGCAACCTACAACGTCGTCAGCTCCAACCTCATATAATATTTACAAAGGGATCGTTCCGACCATGTATTACAACTACGGTTACAAGTACGACTACTGATATCGTTCCAGTTCCCCAAGGAGTTACGGCTACAGATAAAGAACTGACGAAGAAACTAAAAAACAGAAACCCAAAGATAGATCTGTCTGTTTATCTGATACCAGAAAAAACTATAGACTTTACCAAATATCTCGTCCAAAAAGATGTCAACTCCGAGACGATCGTAGCTTCGATTCTTCAAGATCTTCTGAACTCTATAGATTTTGGTTCTGAACATGGAAATCATGAATTCGAGAGTAATTCTTCTGAAACAGGTTAGTTTTGAATTAGACATAAAGTTAAAATTCTTACTTTAAAGTTCAGAAAAGAGTAGTGTTGGATAGTGTTGAAGAACGTAGTTTAATAAAAGCACTGGCCCAGGTCACAAATTAAAAGCAGTAGGGTTTGTTATCTGCATATTTTTATTTTATATTTTAGGAATTCAAGTCACAAGATTCCAAAGATTTAGAAGACGTTTCAAAGAACTAAAGACAGGATTCGTGACCTCATTGACATGCTGTTTTAGATCAAAATCTTCTCAAGCTTCAGATTAAATCCACGATTGAATATGATTGATCCCGAGGTCAGAGTTCAGAGTATGATTTACCCTGAGGTCGGAGCTCATGACATTATTGACCCTTTGATTTGAATGGACCGACCACAGCGACGAATCTGTATCAAATATTTGAAATTTTATCATTATTGGTTTTTATATATATTTATATAAATTAGGCTGTTTATTTTTTGATAAAGATTTTAAAGATTTTAACAACGAATCCTGTGTGTTCTTTTGTATGGATAGACTTAAACCTTTACGAATTGCTAGATGCACTGTGGGCTGATTTAAAAACAATTTATATTAAGTTATGTCCCTTCCTCTGTTTGATCAAAAGAAGAACCAGATAGAGCAGTTGACCATAGCATAGCACGGAATGGACAACGCCTGTGCCCATTTGCCCCACCACCTTCACCCAGCAAAGTTTTGGGGCCCATGTTTTTATTTATTTATTTAACAGCAAAGTAGATACATACTGTAGCTGGATACATATAATACGACAATTAGTACAAAAATGCAACGAAATAAAGAGAGAAAAAGAAACCAAAATAACACACGAACACACAAATACAAAACTAATGCAATTGTGATTATAGACATTTGAAGGCGTTTGGGTCTTATTTAATTTATCTCTTATTAATAAGAACGAATTAGGTTCAATTTCGTTTTATTGTTGCTTTGGTTGTTCTTATAAGAGTCGACTATGTATCAGCAATATTTATCAAACATTAATAGCCCCACCCCACCTTTTTTTAAAAACAGTATAAAACGCCATAAAGCAACAAGTCGTGGTTAAGGGATGAATAGTGCTCGGTATAGTATAATAGAGGTTTAAACTCGCAAACTAAAACTTTTGTTTCGAGGTCTTGATTAGGGGATGATTTCTCGTCAGTCAGACAGTTTCCTGATACGGTGGGTTTAATTTGTCTATATCAAGAGTTTTCTTCTATTAGGACTATATTATGATAAAGGACTTCACCGGGAGAGCCTTTTATAATTATAAGGTATGTAGTTTTTACTTAATATTTGTTTTTATTCATTGAAATAGGCACATTTGTTGAAGGGTGTAATTAAATAGATCTTAATTGTAACAAATTTATTTCAGTTCACAGTGTTAACTAATTACACTTCACTGCCTTTTCTATTCTATCCTTTACTATCTCTTTTCTGTTTCTGAGTTCTTTTAAATCTAATCTCTTCTCCTGTGTTCTTGGTGAACATCACTAATGACTATCTGAGTTGTTTTCTATAAACCTGTATAGTCATTCTGTTTTAGTGTTTTACACCAGTTGGATGTCATTTTGATTGCATATGGTTTAAATTGAATTTTCTTCAATTTAGTTTAATATTTATGTAGTTTAGTGTTTGTGTACACTTTTCCAGTGTACATATTTCTTGGATACATACTAGGATAGTTTTCATTATAGGTATGTTTTAGTTATAATATTTCTATATTTGTTTATCTTGGTAACCAAGCTGTCGGCCATTTTGAATTCTGGGCTAATCTCAAATTTTCTATATTTCTGCAGCCAATTCTTTCACATAATTCTTACATATTAATATAATTCTCTTACATAGCATTCTCATGCATTCATACCTTATTTTATTTACAGATTTCCCTTTCATATCCTTGGTGGTAAGGTATTTCACCTTAACGTTGGTTATTGTTTAAACCCCTTTTAGGGTAAGCATTATTAATGTTCATTCTGTACATTGTATTTAATTATTTCAATTGACTTAAAGTATTTAGTACAGCATATAGTAGATTTTAAGTGCTGCCAGTTATGGGTATTCGTTCTGATTTATTTCTGTATATTTCATACAGTTTTCTAAGTATTTGTATATTATATTTTATTATGATTAAGTTCTTTTATTTTTATGACGTGTTATTAATTATTTTCACTTTGTAATTTCAGGGTTTTTGTTATATTTAATAAATCTCTTATGATTTGAACCCTTGTTGTGGTGATTTAATCCCATAAACCCCTCCTCGACAACATTGGAGCCCGATAAGTTTTGAGATTGATACAGATAATTTAAAGGAAAGATAGATATAGATGTAATGGAGAGATAATCGTCAAGGCCTGAGCTCATTCGCGTGCTGGAAAACAACAATTGGAGGAACAGTGGTGTATACAGTGACATGAACATTAACTTTATTTTCTAATTTATTAGAAATTTGTGATTAGTTTTATTTTTTTTTTTGGATCCAGGATAAGGTTGGTTATATTTACTTATTTAAGATATTTAGCTATCTAGTTGAGATTAATGTACAATCTATGTTTTTCATTAGATTTTTTTCCCCTTTAATTTGGATTACTATATTATTCTAAATTATCTCCCTTTAAATTTGGAAATTTCAAATTTTTGCCCCACCCCAACATTTAACCTCTCTTGTTTACAAGAGAGTTATTTCCCTCTAATTTTGGAAATTTTTCAAAACATTTTTTTTAAAAATCTCAACTGATAAGTTTCATTAGTTCATACATGTATTTATAAGGTTCGTTAGTAACATATATTTGTATTTAACTTATAACAATTGACAATTGCTAATTGTTAGTTG